>OY998269.1:17937500-17945000 GCA_963922045.1 Persicaria maculosa | reverse complement strand
TGACAGTTGGTTACTTACTTTCATTAGAAAGAAACTGTAAAAACTATAAACGATTTACAGTTTTACACCCCCCATCTGTAAATTATAAACTGTAACTACTATAACAATCAGTGTCAGCGCTATTTTGTTATATCCCGTAAACTGTAACTACTATAACCATCAGCGTCAGCACTATTTTGTTATATCTTGTAAACTGTAACTACTCCCACATGCCCTTATTACAAAATTAAATAAAACATTGTTAAAGCAGAAAAACATAACTTAATAAGCATTGATAAAACTTAAAAATACGCAATCATACTCTCATTAAAAGTCACAAACACTAACAGTGCCATTCGAAAATATCCCATAAATCCATTAACTATGCATCTACATACATGTCCCCCTAATTAGTTGTCTGTGCACATAGTTCACTTAATACATCCAAAATATCCCATATATCCATTTCCAACATATCTAAATACATGGTTTACATCCTAAAACTCCAGCTCTCCTTGATCAAATCTGAGCACATGAGTTCTCTGAATCGAAACAGCTTCTCATTGTTGAATGATTTGACATCTCCACCAAATATAGAAGCTTCTATTGCTTTTAACGTTAACACCCCGCATGCAGCACTGCAAAACACAAAAAGAATGTAAATTAGAACACATAAATAACTTGTATCTTAGGCTAAAGGAAAAATGATACAAGATAAAATACATACCCAGTGTTATCATGCATTAAACCAGGGACCATGTTTAGCTTAAAAGGAGAGGAAGTAAAGTTTTTATATAACCCTGCCTTTACCAAATTTATTGGGAGCCAAATAGCAAACGGTTGCAATTGTTTTTCAAGTACACCAGCATCAACAGCATACACATTGCAATCGTAGACATTGATCACTTTCTCCTCAATTATAATCTCCAACGCAACCCAATGCTTGTTGATGACATTGAATATAATGTAGATTTTCTTTACTTAATCCCATGGTTTCCCATACTCAGCAGGACACAACCCAACGAAATGCTCCTCAGTGCTACCTTCAAGCGGTAGCTCTTCCCCATAGTTTACAGCATATCCAGGCAGTTACTTTGTGTAAAAAGCCAATCAAGAACAAGGACTCCTCCGTACTTAACAGGATCCTCACAAATGCGCTTTCTCATGTGAATCAAGCCTGCTTCCAGATGTTGTACAACATATTAAAAAACTGATGTAAAAAATCAACTTATATAATAGAACCCATTACCGACACATATAACTTTTTTCAACACCAACATTTATTACCTGACAACCCAACCACATAGTCTTGCCTATGATGTGCTGGAAAAATTTTTTGTCCCACCTCATAATTGGACCAGCAACATAGAAATTCCTAACCCCAATAGCACAAGATGCATACCAATATATTTAGCATTAGGTGTTGTAACTAATACAATGTGAGCAACAATTAATAAATGATTGAACAAAAACATAAATCATACCTTTTCCTCTTTAGAATACCATACATAAACTCATGATCCTCCATGCTAATCAATGACTTCTTAGGATTGTGCTTTTGCAGCCTCACCTTCTTTTCAACCTCAGGTGGGCTAAACAAGAAGGTACTGGTTGATGGGATGAGATTGGAAGCCTTTAATTTTTCAACTTCCTTTATAATTTCAGTATCCTTGGCAAAGGAATCCCAATCAAAAGCTAACACTGTGTACTCATAATCATCATTAGAGAGTGTGATATAGTTTTCTAAGGATGCTTGCCCTGCAAATATAGGAGCTTTAGGTGGAGAAGATGTAGTTTCAAAACTAGATATAGGACATTTTCCATGAGCATCCTCCCCTTTTACCCCACTAGTAGCCTTCTTTAATGCACTACTGTCAGCACCCTCACACACATCAACACCTCCCTCATCACGCTTCACAGATCCAGCACCTTTAGAAGAAGTTGATGGAATTCCAAGCTCTTCCCCCATCCCTTTCACATCATCTTCTTGACCCCCCATTACATCCTTCACAACTGAGCCTACCCCCTGATATTCAGTGTCAACACCACCAGTTGAAACTGCAGCAGGAGGTTCAGTAGATGGAATATCCCCATCGCCAGTTGGACCCTCAGATTCAAATGATGGTATAGACACGTCATCAACATTAACAAAAAGGGGTGATGATTTTAGCATTACCTCCTCACCAAAGAAACTCTTCTGAAGATCAGCAACAACGTCACCCACACTTTTGGTGCTGACATCAACATCATCATCATTGCCAGGAGTCCCCTGCGACTTCCCGACAATATTCTCATCATCAGGATTGACAGGATTTGCATGTGACATGGCAACAAAAGACTCATGCTTAGTAACCCTGTTCTCAAGATCATCATACCTCTTCGCCATATCTGCAACAACTTCAAACATATTAGTCAACTTTGCAATGCGTGATAAAATTTCATCAACTCTGCCCCCCAACTCATTCATACGACCAGGCAGCGCTTCTAGCTTATCAAGCCTACTAAAAATCTCCTTCACCAAATCAGGATAAGATGGCATAGAAGGAGCAGAAGCATCCCCGTCTGTTTTTGTAGGCACATCCTCCATTGAATCATTGGTGGCCTCCATTTGGGGAGATAGCTCTTCAGTAGCAAACACTTTCTCTCCCTCACTTCCCATTTTATCAGCTTCAACATTTGACAACCAATTTCTTCATTAACACCACCATAAGATGCTTGCCCAAACATAGCACCCCCATCAAATCCATCTTTTCCTTCCTCACTCACCAGAGGTGACCTCTTCATAAAAGATGCCAGACCATCACCCTCACCCCCCCATCCGAACAAGGTGTCTCACCTCCTTGAACATTGCCACCAAATGTGACAGCATCACCCCCATCAGCACTCTCTGCTAGGACAGAAAGCCCAGCAGTGGGAGCAGCAGGAGACTCATCAAATCCATGAGTGTCAGCATCATCAACCCTGTCGTCATCATCACTACCTTTACCACCAGAAATAGAGCCTCCACCATCAAATCCATCTTTTGCTCCCTCACTCACCAGAGGTGACCTCTCCATACAAGATGCCAGAACATCACCATCTCCCCCCCTTCAAAACAAGGTGTCTCACCTCCCTGAACTTTGCCACCAAGTAAGACAGCATCACTTGCATCAGCAACCTCTGCCAGGACAGAAAGCCCATCAGTGTGGGCAGCAGGAGACTCATTAACCCCAAAAGCATGAGTGTCAGCATCATCAACCCTGTTGTCATGAACACTACCTTCACCACCAGAAATAGACCCTGCACCATCAAATCTTTGTTTCACAACTACATCAGCACTCTCACCATCTACAACAGATGTTGAAGGCAGAAATGAAGTCCTGTCAGCAGTACTATTAAATAATGGCCTCCCACTACCTATACCAGCTTTCTTCATCTTCAACCTCCGCTGAAAGACAAATTTCAATGGGGCATCATCATCTACTAAATCAGACAAATAAGTATCCGACTGACCTCTAGAAGGTGAAGCAACCACACTAGACTTCTCATGCTTCTTTGTGTCGGCATCATCTCTCCTAGCCTTCTTAGAAGGCACATCCCCTATCTCATCATTCCCTGTGTCAGCACTGTCTCTCCAAGCCTTTTTCCCTAACTTATCCTTCTTAACAACCACATCCACCCCCTCATCCACATGCTCATCCCCCCTCTGTAAGCACCATTTCTTCCAGTCTTCCTCACTGCTGAAGCCTTCTGTCTAATCTTCTTTCCTTTACTCTTAACATAATTCTTACGCTTTAAATTACAAAACGGATTGGGCAGAATAGCAGTTGCAGAACGACACCTCCTCACAACAACCATTTCCGCAAAGCTACGACTAGATATCACCTTCTGTTTCCTTTTACCACCCATGTATCCTGCCGCATATTTCCTCTTCTTTGAGCCATCTACTACATCATCTTCCTCCAACATAGGAAAAAATTCAAAAGCAGTATCCCATGACTTCCCATCATGTTTCCTTTTAGCACCCTTGCATCATCTCACATGTGTCATCTTCATTGAAGTCTCTCCTTCATCTTGTTTCAGCAAGACCTTACCTCCCTCACCCCCAACATCTACAACCCTGTTTGAAAATTTATATTCGTATGCCTTCATACAAATACGACGGCACTCATACATCAAATCATCAATTGGTTGCAAAAGCATAGGGTCACCAAGGTCATCAACAACTTCGTCAGCTTTTTCATCAACAAACCCCATCCCTTATGTACGTGCGAACTCGCCATATGTAGGAAACAGCAGGATATGTATAAAATGCATTTAAAATAGTATTAAGAACAACAAAAGATGCACCAAATAAAAATGTTCCTGAAAGTTAAATAATATAAAATTATTACCAAAGCACCATGAAACAACTCGGTAGCCTCAGCAAATGTATGGCTAACATCGCATTGCCAATGCAATAAGTACGGATTCCTCTCAGGCATCTTCAAATTACAGTCAAATTGGGCAGAGAGGGATGGGGAAGCTTCTAATATCCAAGCCTGTTACACAAGAAAACAATAAGTTTGTGCTGACACTAAAAAGAAAACTGCTGGCAAAGAGATGCAAACACTAATAACAAAATACCTAAAAAGCAAGGCAATACCCATAAAGTTCATAAAAACCCCTAACCCCATTACGATATGTAACAGATGACTTCTTCAATGACTTAAACAAACGAATATATGACTCCCTCCCCCAAGGATACACTTCAAATTCTTTCTCATTGCACGCAAGAGATAGGAATTTTCCACTTACAAGATCTGGCCTCCTATACACTATTAACCTCTCAATCAGTAGCAACTTTGCCATAATCAGCTTCCAAGACGTGTTTTTCTCAGATTTGAATCAAGCAACTAACTCAGCGTGAGTGCATTTCTTCTTCCCAAAGAAATCAGAGATAGATACTTGCTCAGCCATATCAGAACCACGGTCTTCACAAGGAAGACCAGTAATAACATGGAACTCTGCCAAAGAAAACCGTGCAACATATCCGTCAACTTTAAACCAAAGCTCCTTCTCTTTTTTTGTATGCACTTGACGAAGCATCATTTGATGCATAAGCTGAAAATTCTTAACCATATTGGCGCCCTGCGTCAGCACCCATCCAACACAGCTTTTGCAAAGAATCTGATAATCAGCAGGAGCCAAATGTTTCTTTATAAGATCACAAACAGCAGGATAAGAGTAGATGTTGGATCTACAATGAAATGTCTCAGCAATAGGAATGCAATACTCCAGCCCCTGCTCATTCACAAACAAGTAACCAACCACCCAAGATGACATTACTAAAAAACCAAAACTTGGATCATCAACAAAAGAATTTAAAAATGGAAAACAAAAAAAAAATTAATAAAAAAAAAACTCACTTCAAATTTACTTTTGTACGTGAATACGTCACCAGATGCACCTGCTAGTAAGAACAAAAGAAAAGAAGAATGTAAAACACAATAGACAGAATCAATGCTACCCCACCACAACCATAAACCAATAACTATAAAATATTACCAACACATACTAAACACAAACATAAAACACAACATGGACAACATAGGATACACCCTCCAAGTACACATATTATTCACGCTACCATTGTAAAGACCGGAAAATTTAAAATATTATTTTCTTAAGATATTAAATTATGTTCGACTTTAAAATTTAGATTCTCAAAATTTTGAAATTTCCGTCCTCGAGCAACTGAATTTTATTTAATTCTTCAGAAACGAACTTCTATATAGTTTTGAATTGGGTTTTAGAAATGGATTTTGATTTTCGCTTTCGAGATCGAGCATTAATAAAAATTAATTTAAACTCCGAGTTTTGATTGAAATTAATTTAATTCCACTTAACTTGAAATTAGTAATTGAAAATTTTGATTTAAAATTGATTTAATCGGGATTCGATCGGGCGAGTGGGTTTTGAGTCTTTTCCGCTAATTTTGAATTAGTATTGTGGTAAATCCTATTTTATTTTCCCCTTTTTCTTTATTCTTTTTCCTCTCTCTCTCTCTCTCTCTCTCTCTCTCTCTCTCTCTCTCTCTCTCTCTCTCTCTCTCTCTCTCTCTCTCTCTCTCTCTCTCTCTCTCTCTCTCTCTCTCTCTCTCTCTCGGCAGTTCTCTGCCTCACCCTGCACTCCACACAGCACACAGCTGCCGTTGGGGACCAGCCCTCCTCTTGTGCCTTGTGACCCGCAGCTGCAGAAGGCCAGGACCACCCTACTCTTCCTTCTTTTCATTGCCCAGAAACCTTCTTCCCCATCCTGATTTACCTCACAGCAGCTCTCTTCTCCTCTTCCATTGTCTGCATTCCAAAGAGCACCATCCCTCACTTTATTCATTCAGTTCGCAGCAACCACCATTACTCTCTCCTGTTCTTTATTGACGTCGGCCGCCACCACCAGCTAGCCACCGTCGCCGACACCATTGAAACCGCATTCCCGAGCTTGGAGCTCTGTTTTGCCGAGGGGAGACACCCAGTAGAACCCACAACCTCCTCCTTCTATTCCGGTTCAAGACTTGCATCACCGCCCTCCATTTTCGCAGCCAGGAGCCGCCGAAGAAGTCGCCGACGCCACCCCTTTCTTCTTCTCCCTCCCTGTTTCCCGATCCAAGCGTGGTAAGCTCGACTCCCTCCTCCTTTGTCCTCAAACATAATAAAGATCCTCTTTTATGACAGAATTTGTCCATCCTAGGCCTCAATCGAACCCCTCTCGAACTCTCACAGACGGACGTCTGCCATTGCAGCCGGAGCACCCTGGAGTCTCGGTAATCCCTTTTTCCTCCCTCTCCTTCACTCGCGCTTTGTTCTCTTTGGTTGGGGTGTGGTCGGAATCCAGTTTCGATCACCTGGGTACGACGTCGAGCCGAACTGACCCCCCCACATGCCTGAGCTCTCTCATTCTTCCCTCCGTTTTTTGGCTCTGTCGTCGAGCTCTGTTCGTGGGAAGGGGACGGGTTCACCTGGCCGGTTGGCCTTCTTTTCCTCTTTTATTTTTTTGCCGGTTCAGCTCTCCTTTCCGGTTCATTTACTAAAATCTAGGAGTGGGTTAAATGGGATCCGAATATGGGGATCCGGGTATGGGTATCCGGGTCTTGGGCTGGGTTTTGGTTTCAGGTTGGGCTTGAGTTTTGGGCTGGGTTCTATTGAGTATAGTATTATAATTGTGTATATTATATATATATATATTAAATGTTATGTTTATATATATATTTATGTGTTATATTAATTATTATCTCGGATTTTGGGAAAATATATATATATATATATTCTGAAATATTAAAATATAATAGAAGGTTTTAAAAAAGTAAAATTAATTGATATTGGGTTATAAATATACTTATGGTTATTGTTTTGAGATTTTATGGATAGTATGTGGAAATTATTTGCATATTATTATAGTTTTGGGTTTTGGTTCTAATTATAATATTCTGGAAATTTATCTTTATATATTGTTTATTTGTTTTAAATTAGTATTGATTGGATTATTTAATTGATGCATTTCATG
>OY998269.1:17492500-17932500 GCA_963922045.1 Persicaria maculosa | reverse complement strand
GGCTGCTGCTAAGTCCATATTCTCCTCCACTGAGCACAGATATTGCATGTGGCACATTATGAGTAAGGTCCCAGAAAGAGTTGGCACCACTTTAAGCAAATGTTCAACTTTTAGAAGAAGTTTAGATGATGCAGTGTGGAATGATGAAATTGAACCGTTTGAGTTCGAGGAGATGTGGAAGTCAATTATTGAAGAGTACCAATTAAAAGAAAATGATTGGTTTAAAAATATCTTCAAAATCAGAGAGTCATGGATCCCCGCTTACAGTAAACATATACCACTAAGTCAAGTTGGAAGGACGACATCTGTTGCAGAATCCCAAAACAAGTTCTTTAAGTTGTGTATAGATAGATTCTTCAGCTTGGTTGAGTTATTGATGCACTATGATACTGCCATTGATAGCCAAAGACACAATCAAACTCTATTGAACATTGCTGACAAGACAAAATCACCTGATATGATGACTGATTTGGCTATAGAAAAATATTGTGCATCAATATTTACATTACATACATTCCGGAAAATACAGATGCAGTTGCAGGGGAAGTGCCGTGTTCTTAATGTTGAAGAAACAGAGGAAAAACATTTGTTCACTTTGAGAGATATTTCAGGTACCAAATCCTTCAAGGTTGAATACCACCCTAATAATCAATTCACAAAATGTAGTTGTGTGATGTTTATGAGAGAGGGTTTACCTTGTTTCCATGCTTTCCAAGTATTAAAAGACTTGGGCATTAGCAAACTACCTGAGAATTTGGTTTTGCTGAGGTGGACAAAAGAAGCAGCATTATCTCCAATTTTCAAAATTGATGATGTTATTGTTCAGCAATGTGCACAGATTGATGCATGTAAGGTGTTAAGAAGTGAAATTCTTAGAAATGTCCATAAGTGTCTTGGATTGATTGATCAAGATGAAGAGAATTTGAAGAAATTTAATGATTCAATAGAGGCATATATTGAGTCGTTGAATGAAGTGGCTGTTGAAGGTAGCCAGACACTTGATAAACAGAAATTAATGAAAGATTTTGTTGGTGTGAAGGTTCCAGATCAGATTGTAGTGCAGGACCCTGTAAAAGCAAGCCACAAAGGCAGTGGAAAGAGACTAAAAGGTGGAAAAGAAAAAGCAATAGAGAAGAAGAAGAAGACAACAGAACGATTGTGCAAGGAATGCAACAAATTAGTCTTCCATGATAGCAGAAACTGCAAAAAAATTCAAGCAGAGAAAAAAAAGATGGAAGAAATGAATAAAGCTTCTCGAAATATCTCATAGACAATTTTATTTTATATATTTTTACTGTTTTGAATAATTAGATTTTGTGAAACATTCTCTTAATATCAATGTTGACAGATTTATTTTTAATTAGCTTTTCTGAACCATATCTATTATTGGTTCACCTGAACCACCAATCTGATGACTATTATTGGTTCATCTGAACGCCATCATCACCATAATTTCTCTTAATTTTGCTGAACCATTATCTCATAATTGATGCTTAATAACCAGTTTACTTCATCTTGTAATTGATGCTGAACCTATTTAAACTACATTTTCTGAACCATATCAATTATCAGAGATAACTGAGTGTGGTTCTGACAGATAACTTGTAGTGGTTCAGCATATAACCATGTATTGATTGACAGAACCACTATCTCCTAAATTTGCTGAACCCCTCTCTTGTATTTGGTTAAGAGAGAAACATTATTGATGTTGAACCAATTTCTCCTAAATTTTGCAGGTATATAAAATGTGTTGCAATTAAAATATAATAATAATTCAAACTGAATAATTAAAGAAAAGATAATATTCTTATACAGACATTTTTTTATAGAAAACTTAATAATTCAAACTGAATAATTAAAGAAAATATAGTGTTATACAGACTGAATAACTAGAAATTAAAAAGAGGTCTTTCTTCTTCTTCTTCTTCTTCTTCTTCTTACTGCTGCGCTATATCCCCAAGAAGTCACGAATCTTCTGCCTTCTTTTGTCTTCTTCATGGAAGACATCCCTGATGCAGTTGATTACGTTGCCTTGTACCTCTTCCAATTCTTGCTCTAGTTGTTCTTTTTTTTTCTTCCAACTACATACATTTTTAAATTTAAAAGTTAAATATTTTATTTAGATTACAAACATATTCTGTAGAATATCTATAAATTACCGTCTGTAGAAGTTGCTGATCATCTTCTCTAGTTGCCTCTGAGATCTTGTATGCATTTGCATTTAACTGCCTTGTGATTGTAGATGAGTATTGTTGATGGAACACAGCGGCTTCCATCATATCCCTCCTAATACTTGCTATGTTCGTTTCACAAGCCTCTTCTAAAAGAGGGATGTGATAACCTGGGTATAGGATCTCGTCCAGATCCCCATTCAGATTGTAGTAATCTTGGCAGAACTGCACTGGGTTGATTAAAGCCATTGTTTTTTGTGGGTGGAGGGAGGTTTGTTTGTTACGGGGGCAAAAGATGATTTTTGATGGATAAGGGAGGAGGAAGGGTATTCTTGTTTTATAGGCAGTTGCCCCTTTCCAACTTCCTTTTTTTTTTCTGTATTTTAAAGAGCGGTTTTCCAATGTACTTTAACCTCTTCAACTTCCTTTAACTATAATACTTATTTATCAGTGGCGCCTCTTCAACTTCCTTCAACTGTAGTAATTACTTTAACCTATTTATGTCTCTGAACCTGACACAATTATCTATCTGAACCACACTAATTATCTCTCTGAACCACAATAAGTCACCTCTTTGGGAAGTTAAAAAGTTAGATACTAATATTAAATACTGTAGTTTTCTATAAAAGATGGTATTTCATATATAAAAGTGTAGTTAATAAATAATAAAGAAAAGTTGAAAAGTTACATACTAATATTAAATACTGTAATATTAATATTAAATATTAAATCCCAATTACAGTTAATAAATAATATTAAATATTATTTATTAATTGTAATTGAATCATTGACAAAATATTATGTTGAACCACACGCAATTATCTATCTGAACCAAAATCAACCATATGTCTGACCCACTTTAAGTTATCACTCTGAACCACACTTAGTTATCACTCAACTTCCTTCAACTGTAATAATTACTTTAACCTATTTATGTCTCTGAACCTGACACAGTTATCTATCTGAACCACACTAATTATCTCTCTGAACCACAATAAGTCACCTCTTTAGGAAGTTGAAAAGTTACATACTAATATTAAATACTGTAATATTAATATTAAATATTAAATCTCAATTACAGTTAATAAATAATATTAAATATTATTTATTAACTGTAATTGAATCATTGACACAATATTATGCTGAACCACACGCAATTATCTATCTGAACCAAAATCAGCCATATATCCGAACCCCTTTCAATTATCATTCTGAACCACACTTAGTTATCACTCTGAACCACACATAATTAAATGTTCATATTATTTGGAATCTTAAACACTTATCTATTTGAAACACACTCATTTCCTCTGAACCCACATTCACTTACCTCTCTACCCCCCCCCCCCCCCCAAATTTTCTATCTGAACCACACTCAGTTATATCTCTGAACCACATTCAGTTATCTCTCTGAACCAATGATTCTCTTTGAGAGGGATTGAATCATTGACCCCACTACTATGCTGAACCTCACACAGTTATCTATCTGAACCACACTAATTATCTCTTTGAACCACACTAAGTCAGCTCTCTGAACCACACTCAGGTATCTCACTCTGAACCACTATCTGTTATAAGAACTACACAATCCCATAATACCAAATATGTTGTAACGGCCCGGATATAAATATCCGGGATACGTTTCGAAGGTCGGATACCTTCGTTCGGATGTTACAATTCAGGTACGGGTCGAGGTTTCAAACCTCAATTCAGTCGAAGTCTCAGAAATACAATTTAAACGAAAATAAAGCGGAAGTACGGTTTAGATACAAAACCCACGGCAGAGCCGGGTCAAAACCAAAACAATGTGGGTGATTGCCAATTGTCAAGATATAATATGTTAGCCGGATTCTTTGATTCGCCAAAAGGTTTCCCCGTCACAGAAGCATGGAGCAACAAGAGCGGTACCTAACACTATCCACGAAGTCAGGCCTGGTGATCGCCTGCGGGTCCTCTGACCGCGCTGAGGCCACATAACATGCCTATGCCTAAATAAAAGATGACTAATGCGGTACAAGATTTAAAACACACTATCATGCCCCTAGTATATATATAATATGCAGAAAAGAACTGTAAAGGGCCCAAGACAATGCCAAGTGGCATTGTCTTATATGAACCTAATCAAGTCAAGCTAGCACATCTCATCATAACCACATCTAATAAACAGTTCAGGTTCTCAGCATTTGCAGTCCACATTATAGGCAAGGAATTTAGATCATGCTTGGCATCTCAGATTAGCATCACATTAAGTCATCAAGGCACATTAGGATTGTAAGGCATCGAATCATACCATCATAGTCAACAGACAATCAAGCAACAGTCATCACATCAACAAGCAGCTTCCAACATCAGTCAGTGCAATATCATCATCAACAAGCTCAGAAAGGGTTAGCAATTCAAAAAGAGGACGTTCCCACCTGCAAGTCATATCGCACCCAACAATCGTGATCCTCGAAATGAGCTTGTTCCGTCGACATTATCGATCTTGAGGCCCGTGGGTTATGGGCCCACGCTTTCGCTGCGCTGCTCTATCGCTATTCGACTTCCCGATCCCTTTTTCCATGCGGTCGCTCATCCAATGTAACGCGTAGGAGTTTAAGTTAGCGGAGATAGGGGAGTGACAAGAGCGGACGACCTAATGTTTCTTTCAGAGACGGAATAGACCAAAGCTAAAGACGACATGACTAGAGACAAGACTCCGACTCGGGAATAGTAACGATGCCTTTATGGGGTCCATTAGGTTACAACTTGTGACAAACAAGCATGAATTCATTATGGAGCATATCAATCGCATCAATCCACACTAACATGTACCTATCTCGGGGCAACATTCGTATTCATATCAAAGACACGATCAAGTACTACGCTGATATTTGTGAAAAAAGCTAACATTCTAGTATTCCATGGGAACGGATATGCCTAGCAACTTCAAGCAAGATAGGCGGAACCAACAATGATCATGTATGATTCGAAGTCATGCGGAATTTAGTGAAGATAACGATCATCATGCATATGAACAAGGTAAAAGCATGGTATACACATCAACAAATGAGTCAAAATATATTATGGCAAGGTATACTATAACAATCAGATGAAACGTCATACGAGAACACATAAGAGTAGCATAGTAATTATCACATATATGAACAATGCACAAGTGTGGTGTATGCGTCATACGAGATCATATAAAGGGCAACATAGTACTATCTCACAATGATCATATATTAGGTCAAGCATGGCACGAAATCATATGGCGAGATACATCTAGAGAGCATGGGTCCTACATGATACTAGCGATATATAATGTGATACAAGCATAGTTAAGAGTCATTTAGAGGAGTTCAACATAATATTCACGAAACATGAGGCATCATCAGAAGTACAAGAAGGACATCATGGGTGCTAGATTATAATCATGCTAAGAACGAACCATCATAGAGCACATGTGTGGTACAATAGTTGTCACATTTTAGAACAAGCATGATGTGAAATCATTCAGCGGGTCATATTGGAAATCATAAGCCCTACATGATACTAATAGCACACATCGAACATTAGTACAACTAAAGTAATTCGACTAGGTTCGTTCCGATATTCATGCGTCAGGTATTTGCAAAATCAGGATATAGAGTGATGTGTAATCAAGCGGGGTGTCAAATCATACATTCATGGAAGCACGAGAGGATATCATAGAGTAATAGGCATTTTAACCATGTAAGCATGCTGGGTTTAACTATCACGGAAAGCTAGTCAATCATCAAATTCAACATTAAGCTAATCAGAACAAGTGAAACATGTTAAGAGAACAGAAAGAGGAAAGAGCCACACTATCAGGTACCTAGTTCAAGAGTGAATCAACAATAACGTAGGCAAATTAGAATTCGCACAAGTCACAACCAAGGGCCCAACATGTTACTAGTGGTTCAATATAACATATGGTACATACATGCACTTGACTGGTTAATACGACGGTATGCAAGAGTTCATTCAATCACATCTCAACGACATAGTGGCACGAGAGGAAAACGCAACGAGGTATAGAGCAAGTCTAAGCAGCATGGCGACATGACTAGAATATGGGGACATGAGCTCGAATCAACACATAATATGACAAAACATGCATTCCTCAAGGTTCAATTATAACACATATTCTTCGTTCAACACAACTAACACACACCATATTAACTTGCAAAATAATCAACAATAGTTAATCTGACGAATTCGGAATAGATGGGCATGCTATAGATTCTTGTCACAAAATGAACGATAAGTATCGAGGCATCATCGACTAGCATGCTAAAGAGTACATCTTATTAGGCATTCATATAAGGTAGAGTCGATCACACTATCATGGACCTAATTCAAAAGAAGCAACAATCATATAGACTCATATCATGTGATTCATGTTTTCGATCAATCATACGATCAATATGCCCAGTAAACATGCTATAACAACATAAAATCTTGATAGAGGGCAAGACACAACACGAGACTTAAGCAATATGACCAGTATGGATACAAGGTGTCATACAACCACAAATTTACATTACGGATCATCATCATAAAGGTACTGAGGATTACTTAGCATACAAGACATGTCGACATGAAATTATAACATGTATCCAGCAAGTAAGGGACTCACTTCTATCATGATACTAGAACCGAACTATCACACTATCATGAACCTATTCATAGGAAGGACATTAATTAGACGACATCCTAGCATATGACATATACAATCGTTTAGTATATTGCATTGTCATTCCGACATTCATAGGAAGGACATTATTGCACTGTGTGATTCTATATATACATTCGTTTAGTATATTGCATTGTCATAGGAAGGACATTAATTAGACGACATCCTAGCATGTGATTCTATATGTACTACTCCTTGACCTACAATTGATCCTTAGTGTGAATCAAGATAACCCGTTAGAAGTCCATAAGGGCAACATTGACTCTTCCCAACTGACTCATCACCCAGATTTCCCGTGAGACTCGGATACGACTTTTCGTGGCAAGAGGACACTGATGGATTATCATAAGAATTGATAAGGACAACCTCGTAAACATCTCACTCTCTAACTCGGAATTTCATCAAAGGCCGTCTTTCAATACTCTCACGGACAACCCTTATATTCAATCATGATTCCCGACCCCATGTGTTTACCAACCCAATTCCCGTGGAAGACCGATATTCGAAGGGAGGACTCGATTGAATTGTCAAAAGGGTTCATAAGGAAAGGGGCAGTTCCACAAAAGCTGAGCTTAACCATATAAGAAGAAGAAGGGTACTCCCACTATCCCGTTCGTACAGATCGTTCAATATTCAATAAATAGTTAGGCATATCAAGCACTCAACATAGAATCAGTCAATGGCAATTACAATGGACTTCTTGGAGTCTTCCCGGCCCGTCTGTAAAGAACAAGCTAGTATTTCGCCTACCCATTTCCGACTACATCCAAAAGGGATGGTCTAACGCCGTTTCTACCCGCTCGATCCCTTATTAGTTGGTTCTCATCTTTCATCATAAGCCAAGTTCATATTTAGTCCAATTGAGTTAGACATATTAAATTCATTTTGCCCCTTTAAAACGCTTTCAAATCTTCGAAATCCGTGGGCGGTTTTCCAAAACACACACCCGACCCTTGCGTACCCGAATTGCACAACCTCGCTCTGATACCAACTTTGTAACGGCCCGGATATAAATATTCGGGATACGTTTCGAAGGTCGGATACCTTCGTTCGGATGTTACAATTCAGGTACGGGTCGAGGTTTCAAACCTCAATTCAGTCGAAGTCTCAGAAATACAATTTAAACGAAAATAAAGCGGAAGTACGGTTTAGATACAAAAGCCACGGCAGAGCCGGGTCAAAACCAAAACAATGTGGGTGATTGCCAATTGTCAAGATAGAATATGTTAGCCGGATTTTTTGATTCGCCAAAAGGTTTCCCCGTCACAGAAGCATGGAGCAACAAGAGCGGTACCTAACACTATCCACGAAGTCAGGCCTGGTGATCGCCTGCGGGTCCTCTGACCGCGCTGAGGCCACATAACATGCCTATGCCTAAATAAAAGATGACTAATGCGGTACAAGATTTAAAACACACTATCATGCCCCTAGTATATATATATAATATGCAGAAAAGAACTGTAAAGGGCCCAAGACAATGCCAAGTGGCATATCCCTCTCCTACCTCTGCACCCCTTCCCGTTAGTGCAGAGACTGGCCAGTTCGGGCTATAGCATAGCACTCTCTTCGTGGTGGTGCACTCACCACGGTATCATCATATCATATCATATCTCATCATCATATCATATCTCATCATCATATCATAAAATAAATAAAACATGCCCGATGGTACTGGGCTAATCGTATCATATCGAATCATCTCATCTCTTGCCCGATAGTGCTGGGCTATCATATCATGCTCATATCGACTCGGTAGACTCAGGGCACCCGATGGGGCTGGGCTACCCTATGACCCTAGCAAAGACTCTAGGACTATCACAGATAACGGCCGTTCTGTATTCACACACACAAAGTAAACACATGCTCAGTTCAATGCAATCCTAGCATGATACTACATGGCATGCTTTAATATGCAATAAAACTACACATTACATGACACATCAGGCAGGAGGTCCAGGTTACTGAGTAAGTCCCGTAGGATACTTACCTGTTGATGCAGAACAGCAAGATAATACAAGCAAGGGCCCAATGCAAATCCAAAGCAATCCAAAAGCAATACACACCTATCATCAAGCCATTTCCATAAGCTACCAGATCAACATTCATACTCACGAATCCAAGTTCTCAACATCCTCAAAATCGACCGATAGTAAAACCGTTTTCCAAAATCTTTCCGATACGATCAAATCGACCAAAATCATTCTTTCAATCAAACCCATTGATAAAATCATACCAACCGTATTTTCGAACTCATAATCCCAAATTAAGTCAACTCATATTCAAAATGATTTCTCAACTCATACTTGGCCAAATTCCGACATTAACACTTAAGCCTTAAAACCAATTTTCAAAAATCATATTATAAAACAATTCCGGCATGTTTCTCATTTCAAAACATTATATAAATAATTCTCAATGTTAAATCATCAAAATAACCGATATTCACAAATCATAATTATAATTCAAAACCAACAATTCACTTTAAAATTCCTAACTCACATGTTTAAATCCTCATAAAATGCATCAATTAAATAATCCATTTAATATTATTTTAAAACAAATAAACAACATATAAAGATTAATTCCCAGAATATTACAATGATAACCAATTTCCAAAACTATAATAATATTCAAATATTTCACACTTACTATCCATATAATCTCAAAACAATCCATAAATACATATATATAACTCCATATCACTAAATATCACTTTAAAAACCTTTTTAAATATATATACTGATAATTTCATAACATATAAATATATATATATATTTTCCTAAAATCAGAAATAATAATTAATATCACATACAATATATAATATAACATACATTTAACACATAATATATATATATATATATATATATATATATATATATATATATATATATATATATATCCCATTCAAAAACAAAAACCCAGCCCAACCCATTTGAATGGAGAATCCGGATCCAACCCGAGCCCAGCCCCACATGCTCCACCCGGATTCAAACAGAAGAAGAAAGAAAAGAAGAGAGAGGTGAGGAGCCCAACCCGAAAGTCAAGACCCAGCCCAGCAACCCGGATCCGGCCCACCCAGAAATCAAATAAAAGAGGAGGGGGGCCCAGCCCAAGAGAAAATTAAAAGAATGGAGAGGGGCCCGGGTGAGGTGGCGGTGAGGTGGCAAGGGCCCACCCGGTCTTCATCTTCTTCCCCATTCTGTTTCAACAAAGAACAGAGGGACGAAGGGAGAGGGAGGTTTCCAGGCCGGCCGGCGGCCTTGTTCCATCCACCCCCAACCCGAGCTCCAAGACACAATTCAGGACAAAAGAAAAGGAACATAACGTAGCCAAAGAAGAGGGAGAAGAGGGAGGAGCTTACCAAGGTCCTCTGCCCGGAAACGCTCGAAATGGCTCGGCGCACCTCGTCGGAAACGGATTCCTGCCGGATACAACCTAGGAAGAGTGGGAGGGGATTCAAGTTCTGCCTTTATGCTGTCTGAAGGTGAAAGAAAGTGGAAGAAACGGGGGGAGGTCCCTTACCGGTTAAGTCGGAAAACAGCGGAGTGCGGGAAGGAGGGCTCGACGGTGGCGTCTCCGGCGTGCTTCTGGGCGGCTCAGGCTTGGCTGGGCGTCGGAGAAAGATACCCATGGTACTGTGGCAGCTCGTCGAGGAAGAGGAGGAAGGAGATGTGGTGGGAGCTCGGCTTCACCTTCGAATACGGAAATGGAGGAGCTCGGAGCTTTCTCGGCTTCAATGGTGGAGTGGAGGAAGACGAGGGTGGTTCGGCAGCTAGATGGGGAGGAAGAAGAGCTGGTGACGGTGGCTCACTGGTGGCAAAAGGGAGGGCCTTGGAGCTCAAAGCTCTCGGTAGAACAGGGGTGAATGGAGGATAAGGATGGGTTGGGGGGTTTGGATAAGAAACATGAGGAGGAGGAGAGACTGCAGAGGGCAGCAAGGGGGGGACCAAGTTTTAGAAATGGTGGGAATGGATGCATAGAAGGCAAATATGCAAGCTAGGGGGGGACCAATTCATACACAGACAACCGAGAGGAAGAGAGAGGGAGAGAGAGAGAGAGAAGAAAAAGGAAAAGAAATTAATATTTGTGTGGTCCCAACAATACCAATTCAAATTAGCGGAAAAGATCCGAATCCCGCTCGCCCGATCGAATCCCGACTAAATCGAATATAAATAAGATTTAAATTACAAATCTCAATATAACGGAATTAAATAAATTTTATCAAACTCGGAGCTCGAAGGCGGAATTAAATCCGTTAAAATCTAAATTCTCAAAACGATGCCGGAATGTCTTTAAAATCAAACTTACGCTCGAGGACGGGTTTTCTCACATTTCTATCGATTGAATAAAATAATCATTTATTTACTCAAATATAATAATATAATAATATAAAATATATTCGGTCTTTACATATGTGAATATAAGACCAGATATTATACATTTGCTAATAACAAAACACAAATTCCATTGATATTATACATTTGCTTAAACCAAGTCCACCCAAACAGGGGATGCAAATTTTCTTACACCAAAAAGTTAAAATACATTGTCTTATCTAACATGACAATACTGAACAAAATGTAAGTTTACATGGTTGATCGACAAAGAGGACAAACGCCTTCAACCATAAGCCAAGTACGGAGACATTGTGGGTGGAAGAAATGTGAGCATGGCATTCCAAGGACGGGCGTCGACGACAACATCGGGTCAAGACATATTGAACATGCCTCTCCATCGAGATCAAGATGATATGTCTCTTGTAGGGCTTCAATAGCTTCTGTAGTGGCTGGATGATGTTGTACAAATTCAAGGTTATCGACCTCTATGTCAGAGTCGGAACTCGATTTGGACGAATCGTCGGAATTGTAGTACAAATTCAACGTGATGTTAGGGCAGAGACCATATTCAACAAAATCAGCGTCTTGCCGAAACCAAGAACTTGTAAAATCCATTAAAAGCCGATTTGCTACCCGAGTTTGGATAACACTCGGGATCCCTGCGTCCGCTAAAATTTGATTGCAGCGGTCTTCGTTCATTGGCATACTGTTCCACCCAACAACGTGATGAAATATCACAGGATGGCTCACGGAATGGGTTGACACCAAAACTTGACCGCCGCCATAAAAAGACGACTCAGTTCCTACGAGTTCAACTATAAACTCGCCCACAGTCTGATGATACCCATTTGCAGTAACAATTTGAAAAGCCATTGAAAAAGATAAGCCCTACAAATACAAAGACAACAATCAAACATTTACAGAGACACAAAAATCAAACATTTAGAGAGATAATATGAAGAGAAACAACAATCAATACATTTATAGAGATAGAAATATAATCAAACACTAACCGGTTACTTGTGCTTTTAGATTTTCAAAAGATAAACAGGAAAATGCAGAGAATGGGGATGAGATTTGAGGGAGATGAAAGGACTAGGGAACAGAGCCACTTATTTCTTTCTTTCTTTTTCAATTGATCACAACTGCAAAGAATGGGGAAATGGGAAGATTTATCAGAAAATACAGCACGCAAAATGACAAAAATACACCTATAATGCCCTAGTAAATTTAAATCGCATCCGTTAATTTTTTAAACCGCATCAGTAATTTTTTTATATTTTTTTATTCAAAATTTAAAATCTATAAATTATGTTGAACCAATATTAGTAAATTATACTAAACCAATATTTCATGAACTCCTAAACCACAAAATTATTTATTCTGAACCAATATCAATAAATTATACTGAACTAATATTTCATAAACTCCTGAAACAAAAAAATATTTATGCTGAACCAATATCAGTAAATTATACCAACCAATATTTGTTAAACTCCTGAACCACAAAAATATTTATGCTGAACTAAAATTTCATAAACTTCGAAACACCCCACTCCCCTGCCCCAATACATAAAATAAGTTGTAGTGTCGAACCACACTAATTATTCCTCTGAACCACACTTAATCATCTCTCTGAACCTCATTCAGCTATCTCTCTCTGAACCACTACTGTTATCCCTCTGAACCAATGCTACGTTCACACAAAAATCACTTAATACACAAAAATAAAATTGTATTGCTGAAACATATAAAAGCAAATATATGAATATAAGAACTACATAATCCATGAATTATATAAAATTGTCAAATACAAAAATAAAACTATTCAGAAATATTATCCATCCTTTACAAATTTACTTTATACATCATCCTATTTTTGTTAACCTGGGCTAAAATTCTTAATTTTTCCCAAAATATTATCTTTCACTTCATTAATTGAAGACTTCACAACTGCCTGCATGTAACGCTCCCGGAGATTGATTAATGTTTTGGTAGAATTCTTTGAAAATTCACTATTCCAATCAGGTCCGTTGCTCCCCATAAATGTCTCCATGTGACGCATGCAGAAGATGCCACAATCAACAAAATTGTCTGATGTTTCCCATCTTAATTCCATTAAGTATGGTTTGTAATTCCGAACAAGGTCTGCTTTGGCTTTCAAATTCTTCAAATCCAAATACTTGTTCAAAATTTTCAATTAAAAAAAACAATTAGTATATAGATAAGATAAATTGTTAAATAAAAACCATTTATACAAAAGAATAAATATACTTACAGTAACTCTTGGAATATTAGCATATTTGAGATGAAAGTCCACTGTCAGCTTCATGTTATCAATTACAGCTACATCTTTTGTCTTGAAATTGACAGATATAATATAAAAGTGTTGTGATGCTAGAATTGGAAACATAATCTGTCAAAAAAAAAAACAAATATAATTAATATTCCAAGAGTTATTGTAAGTATACTGAACCACACTCAGTTATCTCTCGGATTATCCTTCTGAACCATATTCAGAACTCTTTGAACCACTATCACTTATCTCTCTGACCCACTATCACTTATCTCTCTGAACCTCAGTCAGTAATCTGTCTGAACCACACTTAGTTATTGCTCTGAACTACTATAACTTATTTCTCTTAACCACTATAATTTATCTGTCTGAACACTCACTTATCTCTCTGAACCACTATCACTTACCTCTCTGAACCTCACTCAGTAATCTGTCTGAACCACACATAGTTATCGGTCTGAACCAATATAACTTATTTCTCTGAACCATCACAATTTATCTCTATGAACACTATCACTCTCTCTCTGAACCAAATATAAACAAATATAAACATATAAAATGAATTTTAATTAAAACATACCAAATCAATTTCGCTCAAATTTGTAGGACATTTGACTGTAAGAAGTTCATCAAATTTCTCACGAAAGACTTTAAATCTCTTTTCAATGTCACCATTCGTGGGGTTCACAATTGAGTTTGCCTGGGAATACATGAAAAACATTTAAAGAAAAAACTTAACATAATTTAATACAATCAACAAAATTAATTAAAATCTTAACTTACACTGAGATCGCAGGTGGCAAAGAATCTTTTAATAGATCCATATTCGCGATGAGATTCTTCATAATTCATAATACAACTCCACGAATCAATAATTTGAGCATCAACATACTGATCAAATTGTAGTGACTGCATCGTAACCCGGGGGATTACGATGCTTTTGTAGCTGAAAAAAGTTTCCCTGAACCACAAAACAAATAATATTGCTGAAAAACAAACATTTATGTTTCTGAACATAGACTAAAATATTACCACTGAACCACACAGATATTTATAGCTGAAGCACACTAAAAAATTACTGAAACAAATAATATGTTTTCTATATATGCTGAACCAAATATATATCTTTCCTGAATCTATTATATTTAAAATCATGAACAACTTACAATGCATCCTCTTCAACTTCTGACACATATTTGTATAGCTTTATAGCAAAAGCAGACTTCCTCTGGGGAGCAGAATTAACAAATCTATCATAAAATGGGCTCCTCATTTCTTTTGATGGCCCAATATCCCTTGATGGTTGAACCCTTTTTTCAACATTGGCTTTTGTTTTATTGTCGTCCTGTAGTATAAATTTATCAAAATATAACAAAGAAAATAAAAACATACTTAAATATAAAATAAAAAAAAACTTCATTCACCCCTTATAAAAGGAAGAGAAAAAAAATATTGGCCTTTCTACAAACCTTTGGCAATGGGATTTTCAAAATTGTTTTCTTCTTCTGTGCACCAGCATCTGTAGAAACCCCCTGTAAAATGAAGAGAAAAAAATAGAAACATTATTTTGAAATACAATATAAATAAATATAATTAAAGAAACATATTAAAATAAAAATATTTAAAAATTACCTTTGAAATATCAGTTTCTATTGGTTCAATCACTTGGGGGGCCGCCTCTACTGGTGCTTTTTCAAAAACCCTGATAAATTATTAATACATGTTACAAAAATTTATATAAAAAATATAAAGATTTAAATTAAACATTGTTAAATGACTTACATTCTTCTTTAATGATTGAATTGCAGCAGCATCAGCTAACCCCTGAAGAGGATTTTTAAGAACATTGGTCTCAGCAACCACTTGTTGATCCTCTGTAGGAGACTGAAAAACAGCAGAGATGTCGTCTTCAGGGATCTTTGGAAATGTTTTTTCAACAGTCCTAAACACTTATGCAATTGTTGGAGTATTCCCATGAGGTGTGAGCCCAAGATTCCACATTGGATCAGAAAGCCGAATTTTGTCAATCTCTTCTTTCTTGGCAATAGCAATGTCAACAATCCGCATAAGCCTATCAATTTCAGGATTGTCTGCAAACTCATCTAGTGTTAAATTAATTTCAGGAGAGCTTGAAGGTTGTTCACAAACAATCTGCTTTGCAGCATGATTCAAATAACTAATCTCCACATCTTCATTTTTTCGAGAAACAGATTGAGCTGTCAATTCTACAATATTTGAAATTGTTTTAACCAGTAAACACATCTCAGACTTGTATCTCTCTTTAAACCCCTGCAAAAAGAAGTAAAAATTTTGTTATATACTTAAATAATATTATAATTATAACTCAATTTTGTAAATAAATTTTAAAACAAAACTTACTTTTTTATTAGGACCTTCAAATAACTGAGCATGATCCTTCAAAACTTCCTCACATACACCCTCTACATGATCCGTTGTATCGTCCTCATTGACAGCTTCTTTATCTTCAGATAACTGTTGAGAAATGATATAAAAAATTTGTAATATTAATGCTGAACCACATACTAATATCAATGCTGAACCACTACCACTTCATAATTATTTCCAATTTGAACTACTTTAATTTCATATGCTGAACTAATGAACCACTACAAGCAATTTATGCTGAACAATTACTAGCAGTTTATGCTGAACAACATAAATTATTTATAATGACCTAGTTTTCTTTGTATATTTCTCAACATTTATGAACCACATTCATTATTCTCTCTGAACCACACTAATAATCCCCCTGAACCACACTCAGTTATCTCTCTGAATCACATTCTTTATCTCTCTGAACAACACATATTATTCCTCTGAAACACACTCATTATTACTCTGAACCACACTCAATATTTATCTGAACCACATTCATTATTTATCTGAACAACACTAATTATTTATAATGAAACACATACTATGTAATCAAAATAAAATTCATTTAACCATACTTTTTCTGGTGGGCCTTCAATTAATCCACATATAACTGGACCTCCCACAGTTTGCTCTTCAAATGTAGAGACTTGTTGTGGAACTGAAACAAACTCTAGTCTTGGCAATACACGACCAGATCCAAATCCATTGCCTCTCATTTCATCTCCTTCCCTTGCCTTCATTGAAGTAGTTGTCCAATTAACAAAGGTGAGCAATGATCTTGGTTTCTCTTGCCTTTGTAATCGAACACGATCAAGATAAAAGAACTGTGATAACAAAAAAAAATATAACAGAAATTTGTAGGATATTAAAAAAAATATAACAGAAAATATCGAAAAAAAAAACAAAATGCTCAATATTTATCTCACTTACCAATAAGAATGGGACTGAACCAGTGAAGATAGAATTTTTGTTACGTGCCCATGATTTTTTTGTTTCAAGAAGACGATCGAGCAAAAAACCACACCAATTAAAGGTTTTAATGTTTTTTTTTACATTTTCAGCTACATAAAAATAACTAAAATTGACAGAGCCATTTGTGTTTCTTTCAATCAACGTAGAAATTACAAGAATAGTGAAACAAGTCTTGAAAAATTGCCCACCATCTTTATCAACTAACATCTCCCGCACCACATCAGCTGCGTGGATCCTCTTGTTCCCAGAAACCACATATTTCTTCCACAAACATAATGATGCATCCGTCCTTGTGTTATATGAAGGATCAACAGGCACTGGAATTGACCCCATTGGCAACCCCAAAGCAATTGCAACATCAATATCTTCGATGAAAATTGTATCTCCAGTAGCTGTAATGAGTGCAACCCTATCTGCATCAATGTTATCCACCACCCAAAATGACAAAAACAGTGGGAGATGTTTCATTTCTAACTTCAGCAGAGAACTGAACCCAAGCTCTTCAATGCTTTTTAATTGAGAATCATTTAAAGATTGAAATGATTCAACCAAAGAATAAGCGTGTGTGCGGGATTCCATCTTAAAGTATGTAACATTTCCTTTAGCAGTTACAATAGTTTTTGTCCTAAGTGTGTCTTGCTCTCCCTTCACCACAACCGCTTCATCACTGTCAGACTCTGATTCTTTAGCAATTTTCCTCTTCTTTTGCCTTTCCTTCTTCAAATCTTGATTATTCCCAGGTTTACGTTTGAATTTGTCCATAACAACTGCCAATGGGGTTTCATCTACAAACACCAAAATTAATAAAAAAAAATATCAATAATATTCATGTATAACTTTCTTTTAATACATGATAGTAGCCCCAGTTACAGTAAAATTTATGAACCAGAACAATTAGATATTCCTAAAACAATCGAGACCTATTTTCCCTAAATAAATATTGATGTTTAAATAATAAAAATTGAATTGAAACAACTTAAAAGAAGATATTTAAACAACGAAAATCAAGTATAATTACCATCAAGTAGCCGAAGTTCCATTTTAATCAACAGCGCTGAACTGTAAGAAAAAAAAAAAGAAAAAACAGTAAATAAACGAAGAAACAACAACTAACTATAGAAGAAAATAAAAAAATTACTCTCATTCAAGCTTACCTTTTCACGAGAGAGGAGTATTTGAGATTGGAGACCGAATCGACTCTTCAGAGATTTGGAGTAGGGTTTAAAACGAAAAGGGGGAAATGAAATTACAAAATGATCACAACTGCAGATAATGGGGAAATGGGAAGTTATATCAGAAAATACAGCACGCAAAATGACAAAAATACCCCCTATAACGCCCAAGGAAATTTAAAGCATGGTTCGGTGGTCCCTCCCCCTCCCCCCCCAGTTTCTTTTAAACCCTGTCCGTAATTAATTATGATGAACCAATATTAATTATGCTGAACCAATATCTGTGAATTATAGTGAACAAATATTTAATAAACTCATGAACCACAAAATTATCCTTTCTCACCCGCTATTTAATAATTCCCTGAAACACACTCAGATATGAACTCTGAACCACACTCATTCTCTATCTGAACCATCATCAGTTATCTCTCTGAACCACACTCACTTATCTCTCTGAACCACCCTCAGTTATTTCTCTGAACTACACTCAGTTATCTCTCTGAACCACACTCACTTATCTCTCTGAACCACACTCAAGTATCCCTCTCATTCTCCTATCTGAACTATCCTCAGTTATCTATCTGAACCACACTCATTATATCTCTGAATTACACTCATTCCCCTATCTGAACCATTCTCAGTTATCTATCTGAACCACACTCATTATATCACTGAATCACAATCAAACTCTTTCTGAACCATCCTCAGTTATCTATCTGAACCACTCACTAATATTTGATGAACCAGACTCATTATCTCTCTGATCATCTCTCTAAACACACATTCATTATATCTCTGAACCAATATTTAATAATCTCCTGAAACAAACATGTAGTATCCTCATAACAAAACAAGAACACACATATGATAAATGTTACGGAGTATGTAATAACAAGTCATTCAACAGAAAATGAAAATGTTCAATCAGAAAATCATTCCACCCCAAACTACATAATACTTCAAATCCAAAATGCAAAATCCTACAACCTCCCATGATAACATCTCAATTACCATCCACATATATCATAACATTTTCCTTTACAGAATCCTTCACTTCATTGATAGATGAACATATAATTGCATGCATATAAGCCCTCCGAAGATCCTTAAGGGTGCTCGGACAATAGTTTGACAAGCCACACTGCCACCGTTTTGCCCCTGTGAAAGTCTCCAAATGACGCATGCAATACACCCCGCAATCCACAAAATTATCAGTTGTTGCCCACCTTAAACCAAGACAGTACGCTTTGCATTTGCGAATAAGATCTGCCTTGTTGGAGATATTCATCTGATCTAAGTAGTGACTCATCAAATTGACCTTCAATTAAAAAAATAACAATATCTTAAAAATAAAATAAAATAAAATAAAATAAAAATGATATAAAAATTAGAAACTTACAGCATCCGTTGGAATATCAGAATATCTTAAGTCAAAGTCAACTAACAGCTTCATGTTATCAATGATAAAAACTTCTTTTCCAATAAAATTGAAGCATATAATATAAAAATGAGCATTATGAAGAACATGCAACATAATCTGCACAAGGAAACACACAAAAATTTTTAAAATAATAAATACAAATGATAAAACACAAAATTAATTGATATTTATTAAGAAAAACTTACAAAGTTAACTCGAGCCAAATTTGGAAACCCTGAGACCGTAAGAACCTGATCAAACTTAGTACGAAAGATGTTAAATCGGCTTTTAAAACTCACACCCACCATTCCAACAACCGACCCCAACTGAAAAACATAAAACAAACTCACATAATATAATGAGAAATATAAAATTAAAGTACTCAATAATATAATGTAAATACAATAAATTACACTGACATCGCAGGTTCCAATAAATCTCTTATACCCGAAAAATTCCTCTTGACAGTTACGAATTTTAACAAAAGCATCAATCACTTGTGCATCAACATATTGGCCACAAAGCAATGATTGAAACACCATGCGTGGAACATTTTGTTCTTTAAATTTGAAAAGAACTTGCCTGTTAAAACATCAGCATTACAACCAAATTTGATAAGAAAGAAAAAATATAATGAAAAGTCTAACACAATTACCTCTCTCATTATCTCTCTGAACCACAATCAGTATATCTCTGAACCACAATAAAATCTCTCTCTGAACCATCCTCAGTTATCTCTCCGAACCACACTCAGTTATCTCTATCAACCACCCTCAGTTATCTCTCTGAACATATATCAGAACCACACTCGTTCTCCTCTCTGAACCACACTCAGATATCTCTCTCATTATCTATCTGAACCACACTCATTATATCTCTGAACCACACTCATTCTCTATCTGAAATATCCTCAGTTATCTATCTGAACCACACTCATTATATCTCTGAACCAAACTCAGTTACCTCTCTGAACCAAACTCAGTTATCTCTCTGAACCAAACTCAGTTATCTCTCTGAACCACACTCAGTTATCTCTCTGAACATGTCTCAGAATCACACTCATTCTCTCTCTGAACCACAATCAAATCTCTCTCTGAACCATCCTCAGTTATCTCTTTGAACCACACCCAGTTATCTCTATCAACCACCCTCAGTTATCTCTCTGAACATATATCAGAACCACACTCGTTCTCCTCTCTGAACCACACTCAGATATCTCTCTCATAATCTATCTGAACCACACTCATTATATCTCTGAACCACACTCATTCTCTATCTAAACTATCCTCAGTTATCTATCTGAACCACACTCATTATATCTTTGAACCAAACTCAGTTATCTCTCTGAACCAAACTCATTTATCCTATCCTCTGTTATCTATCTGAGCCACACTCATTATTTCTCTGAACCAAACTCAGTTATTTCTCTGAACCAAACTCAGTTATCTCTCTGAATCAAACTCAGTTATCTCACTGAACATGTCTCAGAACCACACTCATTCTCTCTCTGAACCACCCTCAGGTATCTCTCTCATTCTCCTATCTAAACCATCCTCAATTATCTATCTGAACCACACTCATTATATCTCTGAATCACAATCAATCTCTTTCTGAACCATCCTCAGTTATCTCTCTGAACCACACTCAGTTATCTCTATGAACCACCCTCAGTTATCTCTCTGAACCACACTCAGTTATCTCTCTGAACAAGTCTAAGAACCGCACTCATTATCCCTCTGAAGCACACGTATTATATCTCTGAACCACACTCATTCTCTCTCTGAACCACACTCATACTCCCCTATCTGAACCATCCTCAGTTATCTATCTGAACTATACTCATTATATCTCTGAACCACACTCAGTTATCACTATGAACCACACTCAGTTATCTCTCTGAACCAAACTCAAACCCATGTTGTCAAAGACCATTATACTTAACTAATATAATAAGAAACAAACTTACAGAGGGTCATAAGTATCTTCAGCAACATAGTTGATTAATTCAAACCCAAATCCTGAATTTAATAGATAGGGAGTGACAACTTGACTCTTCAAAGGCATTTTTGTTTCTTGCCTTTCCCCAACTTCAACAACCGCTCCCTTCTTTCTCATAATCTTATTCTTTTCCTTTTCATTTTTAATTTTCCTCTTCACCTCTGCCATTGTTGTTTCATCTACATAGAAAAAGAATGATAATAATAAACTGTAAAACCTTTTTTTTTTTACAAAATAAAACATAAAAAAAGAAGAAGATTTATGCCCACCGTCGAAGATGATGTTTTCCATTATAAACAACTTGCCTCTCGCTAATAGAGTTTCTCTGCAAATAAAAAAACCGTTAATGGAGGATTTGAGTTTCGAAATCAACACAGACATAGAGACTAGAAGAAACTGAAAAATAAAAACTTCGATTCAAACTTACAATGCACCGATAATGAAGAAGTTAAGTTTGGAAAGAGAAAAGACAGAAACGGTAGGTTTTATGTAGAATAAGAAAGAAGATAATCCGAGAAAATATATAGAACAGAGAGAAGATATCGACAAGACGCGAACAGATTAGCCAAAAAAGGGAGAAGATATCGAAAAGACGTAAACTAATATATCCTCCACACGAAAAAACAAAAATACCCCTATTATTTTACACGCGCCCCACGCGCCCGTCCCATTTTACACCGAAATAGAAAATATTATTTTAATCCGTATCAGCCAATCAGAAATCTTCTTTCCTTCTCACCGGAACTCAATCCTATGTACACATACACAAAGAAATCCGGAACTCAATCCTATGTACACATACACAAAGAAATGCGCATAAAGGGACGAAAAATACTTACCTGGTCCATTAGCCTTAGGGATAAGTTCCGAACTTCTTCAACCCGTACGTCCTCCACTAAATATGAGTTGAACCCAAAAGATTTTCATAAAAGTTATCTATTCGTCTCATAATCCCATATACAAAAAAATAAAGATGAATTTTTCCTTTATCCATTCACGCGGAGTTGGCCGGGCACCTTTTCCTCTGATTCCTCATATAGTTTGTCAAGTGACAAAAACATGGATATGTCCCATGTCATGTGGGCATTACAACCACTATCAATTAACCACGCATCACTCCTCTTCATCCAAGATTCATTGGGGCTAACCAAAACTATTGGGGTGTACTTACGGGTGTTAGTTAGTTAGTGCTATATCGGAATTACAAGCTTTTTGTAAAGTGACTTTTTGCAGTTTACCGTGTTCTTCGTTTCTTCTCCTTCACGGAGATTACTAGCTTCGCATCTCTTCGATCTTGTTTCAACTTGATCCGTTCATTTGTCATATCTGTTTCTCGATCTATATGAATCAAAACTCCATTTGATTTTTGTCCTGGTATTAGAGCCATATGATCTAGCTAGAAGATAGTGGCGGAACCTGAATTATACATTTGAGGAGGCCAAAAACATATTTGGTGTTTCTTTTATGTTTTTATGTCACATTCACACCAATTTTTAAAATTATTGTTCTAATAAGTTAATATTGAGATTTGAACCTTTAATTTGTAGATTAAATATTTCTTATTTACCAACCAAGCTAGATAAATTAGTTGTTAAAATACTCTTTTACTACTAAATATAATAACAAATCTTTTTACACATAACATTAATTTTTTTTCGCCTGGAGGGGCCATGGCCACCTCCTGCCATCAAGTAGTTCCGCCAGGAAGAGGTTAGATTCGTTTGTTTTGTGCTTCGATTTGCTTCTGGTTTTGTGTTCGATTTACATTCTCCTTGCTTTTGTTTTTTTGTTTCAGTTCTGCGATTTGTGGTCTGTATATTATCTGTGAATCATGGACCTAAATGATGATCATCTGAATATGGACTCTGGTAGTCCGAATGCTAGTCATGTTAGCCGTCAGAATTTAGTTGTGAATCATGCTGATCCCCTGTTTCTGTCCAATCCCGATCATTCTGGGATGTAGTTGCTTGCATTCCAGTTCAATGTCCTCAACTTTCATAGCTGGAAGCGTGGCTTTCGTATGGCGCTTGGCGCGAAGATGAAATTAGGTTTCATCAATGGCGGCTATATGGTTTTAAGTTGGATAATCAATTCCACGAAACTTGGAATTGCTGAGAGCTTTATATATGTCACATCTGCAAAAGAACTGTGGGACCAGATCCAAGAGAGATTCGCCGAGTCCAACGCTCTGCTTATCTATCAAATCAAGAAACGTATAAGTGAGATTAAACAGGACAATTCGCCTGTTCCTGAGTATTATGGCAAGTTGAAGAAGGCTTGGGATGAGTTGCATGAGCTTGAAGGCATTCCGATTTGCAAGTGTGGAGGATTGAAAGTGTGTTCGTGTGGCATTTTTAAGCAGTTGGTGGATAGGGAAGCTACTACTCAACTGATGCAATTTCTGATGAGGTTATCGGATGCGTTTGAGAACATTCACCATAGTATCCTTGCCATGGACACTTTACCTTCGGTTAATCGGGCTTCCATATAACTTTGCAAATTGAGTGCCAAAAAGCTATTACTGGTGGGAATCAGTCTCATGAAGTTCTGGCTATAGATCATTCTTTCCTTACCAATTGGGGTGGTAAAGGTTCTAGTGGTTCCTTTGGACCTAACTATGGTTCTGGACCTGGTTCAGGCTATGGTGTGTAATCAGGTTCAAGTTCTGCTCAAGTAAGGAGTTCAAATCAGAAAAAGGACTTTAAAAAGGCCAAAATGGATAGGTTATGCAATTATTGCAAAGAGAAAGACCACTTCAAAGAAAGTTGCTTGAAGTTAGTGGGTTTTCCCGATTGGTACACTAGTCCTAAAGTGAAAACTGATCAAAAGTTTGCCACCAATGTCCAGAAGATGGTTGATGATTCGACTCATAGTAATGCACATAGGATTACTACTGATGGTTCTTCAAGCCAGAAGGATGAGTCTCACCTTGTTAATGCTGTGGTTGCTGGAGGTCTTGCGTGCTATGAAAGGGAAGGGCATCTCTGATGGGGGTGGTTCTGATGCTGAGCAGCACAACTATGTGAACTTTGCAGGTACTACTGCTAGTCCTTTGATTTCAGAAAACAATCTTTATGCATAGGCCACCTGAATCATTGATCTGGGGGCTACTGATCACATCGTGTTTGAAAAGAACGTGTTTGTTGAATTTCATGCCCTTGTCAAATCGATTGGGGTAGGTTTTTCTTATGGCATTACTCAGGTGGTGAAGTACTCAGGAAAGGTGCAATTGAATGACTAAATTGTGCCGCATGATATGTTGTCCATGCTTCAGTTCGAGCATAATCTGCTCTCTATTTCCATGTTACTTGATGAAGATGGATTCATTTTCATCTTTTATAAACACAAATGCATTTTGCAGGCCATTTCAACTAATGAAGCTATAGCAGTGGGACAAAGGAGTGCGGGTCTTTACATGTTTTCAGAGTTTTGCTGTTTTCCAAAGACAAATTCACGCATCAAACCCATCGAGGATTCTTATGCGTATGGCTCCTCTTTTAGTTTCAATGTTTTTCCAGCTTTTGCAAATTCAATAAGCCTGATTCATGCTAGACTTGGGAATACACAAACTTCCTTTTGCTGTGAGTAGATCTATTGCTGATCGTGTGTTTAATTTAGTTCATATATACCTATGGGGTTTGAGAAGGAAGCGTCTATTTGTGGTGCAAGGTATTTCCTTACAATCCTAGATGACCATTCTAGGAGCACCTGGACTTTTTTAATTCGAAGCAAGAACCAGGTGTTTGGTTTGATTGCTGGGTTTCCGAAGTATGTCATTAATGAGTTCAGCACAAGGGTAAAGATCCTTCGAACTGATAATGGTTCCGAGTTTGTAAACTCAAGAGTGCCAGATCTTTTAAAAGACCATGGGATCATTAATCAAAGATCTGTCCCAGGGGTACCTGAACAAAATGGAAGGGTGGAGAGAAAGCATCGTCATCTCATAGAGACTACTCGAGCTTTGAGGTTGTATACATGCCTTCCTTTTTAGTTTTGGGGTGAATTTGTCCTATTTGCTACCTATATCATCAATGGTTTTCCCTCCTCTGTGCTTAATCAGAAAACTCCTTATGCGATTCTTTTCAGTAAACCACCTGATTATGAGTTATTGAGAGTGATTGGTTGTCTCTACTATGGTTTTGTAACTAAATTTCATAGAACCAAATTTGATCCCACAAGAAGAAGGTATTTTTTGTTGAGGTATCCTCTGAGACAAAAGGCCTATAAAATATATAACATCGACACTCACAAAGTGTTTGTTTGTCGGGATGTGGTGTTTAAGGAGGACATCCTCCTTTTAAGAGTGATAAGACTGTGCAATCCCCTCCTAGTCATTCCACTCTGCCATTGGTGCCTTTCGGAGATGATTATTGTTATCCTTCTTATCCTAATCCTCATTCTTCGGTTGATGATCATGGGCTTCCTCCTTCTCGAGGTTCAAGTGTTGAGCATTCATCTTTTTCTCCCTTATAGGAAGTATTTCATGCTTCAGACAACATCCTTAGCCCTTCATCCATTCCTTCTAGTTCCCTTGAGCTATGTTACCCGGACACGGCTCTTGGCCATTGTATCCCGTATCCGATACGGCCGTATCCGCGTATCCAGCCGGATACGGTTCGGATACGACTGTTGGCCATCCTCAACTTGTAGTGGCTGTTTGCCATTTGAATTGTAGAATTTTATGAAGTTTTTTGTCCTAGATTCAGTATGAAACACTTAATAGTTTTAATGTAGATTCCATTATATATGTTTCGATGATATTTAGGCTTTGACTTTTAAAAAAACATATAATTTATGTTGCCGTATCCTTACCGTATCGTATCTTAAATTTTTTGGATTGCCGTATCCCCGTATCCGTATCGTATCGTACCCCTGTTCCCGTATCCGTATCCGTGTAACATAGCCCTTGAGGTATCTTTACAATCTAGTACGGGTTCTGTTGGTCTTCTGAGTGTCCTTCTTGATACTCACGTGCCTAGATGAGTTATTTGGCCTGCTCATCTCCAAGATTTTGTTGTTGGACCCCTTCCAACCAGACAACTAACTTCATCTGACGAGTCTTTGTTTGTGGTTTTTGCTGTAGTTAAAACAGATGATCTGCACATGTATTCTGCAGATTATGTGCATTCCTTGTATAATGTTCTTTCTGTCGTTGAGCCTACTTCGAATGCACAAGACCAGAAAGATCCAACTTGGGTCATTGCTATGCAAAAAGAACTTGACGCTTTGGAAGCCAACCATACTTGGGTGTTAACATCTCTCCCTAGAGGAAAGCATGACATAGGGTCTAAATGGGTTTATATGATCAAGTTTCGTGCTGATGGTGAGGTTGAAAGGTTCAAGGCGCATCTCATAGCAAAGGGGTTCAATTAGATTAAAGATTGAGATTACAAGGAAACTTTCTTCTTTGTTGCCAAATTAACTACTATCAGATTTTTGCTGGCATTAGCTTCATCTAAGCGTTGAGATCTCTATTAATTTAAACGCGAACAACACTTTTTTACATGGTTACTTGGGCGAAGATATTTACATTACTCCTCCACCTGGGTATGCTGGGGCCTCTTTTGGGTAGGTCTACAGGCTACTTCGTTCTCTATATGGCCTCAAAGAGGCCAGCCGTCAGTGGAATATTGAAATCACTAAACACCTTGTCAAGGAGAGATTTGTGGAGTCCTCTCACGATTTTTCTATGTTTGTCAAGGTTAGGAATGGTTTGTTTACTGTGATTCTTCTTTTTGTGGACGATATGTTGATCACATGGGATGACGTTCAGTCCATTAAGGCAACCAAACTATCTCTGGATTCAGCCTTCACCAGTGTTCTAAAAATCGCGCCTAGGCGTAAGGCGGGAGAGGACCTAGGAATTTTTAAGCCTAGGCGGCGCTCTAGGCGGAAATCCACCTAGACACTACCTGGGCACCGCCTAGACCCCACCTAGCCTCCGCCTAGCCCGACGATTATTCAATTTTAGCTTTTATGCATGTGATTAGTCAACATAGAGTTTTTTTATCCCTAGGTCGAGATATATTTGTTTTTTAGTCAAACCTATGGTTTTGGATTTTAGGAGATTTAGAGTCGTTAGTCAAACGCGTACTTTTGGGTTTATTTACTTTAATGTTAGGTAAGCACCATAAAATTGGTTTTATGAGGAATATTGATAGGCTAAAAACCTACACCCACAAGTGTATGGGGTTCAGTTGTAGTAATCAAGTGTCATATCCACAAGGACCGGAGGAATATCGATTGTAAATTCGAGCTAGTTCAACTGATGTAAAGCTTCAGAGTTTATAGTTTAATGCATGTTTATTTCTTTCAATCAAAGATGAGTTCCATGATGAGAAGCGAGTAGTCCCCCAAAGCTCTTAGGCTCGGGGTGAGCCCGACGTTAGCCATGCGTGCTTGAGGTAAGTGTTAGATGTTGATAACGTTGTGTCTATATCATCTCCTACGATTCTATGTTTAGTCCTAATCGAAAGAAAAGGGATTCATGCTAACAACTTGAGTTATAAACATAAAATTGGTGGAGACAATTAGGTTTATTTGCAAGAGTAATCGTAAGAGTTGGTGTACAACGAAAGCTTGTCCCTCGGATGAAATAGCGCAATTGTCCGTCTTATTTATCTTATCGCATGCATTGGTTAACGTTGTGGTAAACCCTAATCCTAGGAGTTGCTTTTTATATAAGTTAATTCATCAAAACCACTGTCTTTATTTCTGATCATCGCATCCTCATTCATCCTTAAGTCTTCGGCCTTTCTTTGCCGACAAAAGCTAACAACTTTGCAGGAGAAGATATCGATATCGACCACAGACGTCGATATCGACCATTGAGTTTCGTCGACGGTTTTCTGAGTCGACGATGATCATCCCTACTAAGTTACTGAACATCGATATCAACCCTTCCACCTCGATATCGACCACCTGTGTCGACTGGCAGTCTTTTGAGCCAGTCGATTCCGTCTGCTAACATCGATATCGACCTCCCTAATCGATATCGACTACTTGTTTTTATCTCTGCAGGTCTTCTGTTGCAGAGAGGAGCGCCAACCAAGGTCGACATCGAGCACCGAGGTCGAGATCGAGGTTTCTGGTCAACGAAAGACGTGAGATTCCTGACGCTACTAGGATCCCGCTGACACGCCTCCTCGTGGATCGATCCTGACTACCCTTCCACTACAACGGGAGGAAGTCTTGTAATTATTTGCATAGGCTAGGAGTCGGTTTACATTTATATATCTTTATATTGTATTTAAGAACTCGACATTCCTTCTGCCTAACAAATTGGCGCCGTTGTCGGGGAGGCAATCAATCGCGCCATAGTAGTCTATCTCATGTTTCTATCTAGTTTGGCTTTGCAGGTGTATGCGACGCGCTGATTTCCCACTTGAATTCGAAGGAGTAGACGACCCTGAACGCTATTTCCACCTAAGAGCCCAAGCTTAGAGAATCGTGGCAGACAACGCAAACCAGGCTGAACTAATTGAGCAACTAAGGAAGCAGGTTGAGGACTTAACAACTAGAGAGGTGGCACTTAAGGAGCGTGCATATAGGGAGGAGGAAGGCCGGAGGCAAATAGAAGCCCAAATCAATGCCCTCCCTCGGATTGCCAAGCAATATATGCACCCCCCGCTCACAGTGCCTGAATCGGCAATTCTTATCCCTGCCTCTAATTTTGAAATTAAACCTAACTTCCTTACTGATATAAGAAGGCGTCAATATGAAGGAAAACCTAATGAATGCCCTATGGCACATATATCGACCTTCCTTGACCTTTATGATACTATTGCTGATGGACATAGTCTTCAATATGTCCAGCTAAAAGCTTTTCGTTGGTCCCTTACAGGAAAAACATTGCAGTGGTTGGAAAGCTTAGCCCCAAGATCGCTCCGCACCTGGAATGAAGTCAAGGATGCGTTCCTTAACATGTTCTTCCCTCCTTCTAAGACGGTGTTGATCCGACAGAAAACCACGGCTTTCAAACAAAAGCCTGGTGAGGCTCTGGCGACTATTTGGGAAAGGTTTAAGGACCTACTACGATCATGCCCGACGCATGGCCAACCACCGTACGTGATTCAGGAGATTATTTACGATGCTCTTGATGCTGCAACCAAGGAGAGGATCAACACTTACACCTCCTACGGCTACCTTGAACTTGCTCCACAAGAGGCTTGAGAGACCATAGAGAGGTTGATGGAGTTCGACAACACATATGGGACTCCTGAGACTTCCGACACATCATCATCGTCGAGGCCTGCCCCATCCATGCCATTATATGAACCCTCTAAGGTAATCGATCCGGACGTGAAGGAGCAATTCCATAGAGATCAACTTCGAAAGCTCCAAAAGCAAGTGAGGTTTCTTTCAGCGAACCAAGATTGCATTGAATGTGGATCGCAACGGCACACCACCATCGAGTGCCCCCATGCTGAACAAGTACAACTGGCGGAGACTCACCAGGAGGCGCGCTACATGAGGGGTTCCAATCACCAATATTGGGGAACCCGGTTAACCCTTGGGACCCCCCGCCTTATAGAGCTCCTGGGCACCCGGAGAGGGACCAACGGAAGGATGATCTACAACTTGTGCTGGATGAAATCAGGCAGAATCAGGCTAAGAATGATCAATCCAACAATGCAATCCATTCTCAACTCAATCACCTTACCACAAGGATTGGGAAGATGGATATTTAGAAAAAGAACGTAGATACCCAACTGGGTCAATTGGCGGCACAAATCCGTAGACCGTCCGGAACGTTCCCGGGGCAACCAGCTGGGACTCTCTTATAATTATTAATCATCTAAAAAGAAATTCTACATGCCCATGGGAAATTGAATTGGTGATGTCCGGTATTAAAACATTATTGTCGAGTGTGAGAGAAGTTTCTTTCTCTCACGTACCCTGTAATGGCAACATAGTGGCTGATAAGGTTGCACACCTTTGCTGCTCTGGTAGGGGCCTCGACATTCACTCTGATTCAGGTCTTCAAGACCTCATCCGCAAGGATGCTCTCGGGTAAGATTATTTCTTCCCGAATTATTACATGATAAAAAAAAAACTACCAATCCTAAGGGGCAATCCGGGTCGGGCCACATCGCAGCCATGCAATTACGGAGTGGCAACAAAGTACAAAAGCCACAAACGAAAGCGGAGGAGAAAGCAGCAGATTTAGTCAACATCGACAAACTAGTTGATGTCGAGACAGAGGTTGATATCGACCACCAGGTCGACCCAAGGGTCAACGTCGATGCCACTGCAGAGCCCGTGGAGCCACAACAGAGGTCGACATCGACCATCCTGGTCGATATTGACCAGATCCCAGTCGACATCGATGTCCAGCAGGCCCCTCCGACCACCGTTTTGGCCCCTCCGCCAAAGAAGACGTTGCCATTCCCATCCAAAGCATTGGAGGATCACACCAAAGGTAAGTTTAGGCACTTTGTAAAAAATTCTTCAAGGTCTTAACGTTACCATTCCTCTTACAGAAGCCCTGAGCGAGATGCCCGCCTATTTTCGATTCCTCAAAGACATCCTTAGCAAGAAGAGATCCATGGCAGAGATCGCAGAGGAGTGCTCAAAGATGGACTTCCCTGAGAATAGGAGTGATCCAGGGAAGTTTGCAATCACCGTGGGGCTTGGCCAATATCGCTACAAGGCCCTATGTGACCTAGGGGCAAGCGTAAGTCTTATGCCTCTTTCTATTTGGCAAAAGGTGAACATCGGAGCACTTGAACCTGTGGATATGAAACTCTATATGGCCGACAACTCATTCGTCAGGCCCACAGGTATAGTTGATGACGTTCCGGTAAAGGTAGGTAAGTTCTTTATGCCTACTGATTTCATAGTATTGGAGATGCCTGAAGATCCTGTAGTACCTATTATCCTTGGTAGGCCTTTCTTAGCTACTGCTGATGCCAATATCAATGTACGTCGAGGATTACTAACCTTTACTATAGGGAACAAACTGATAGAGTTCTCATTCAATCCTACCATGATTGAAACAAAATATCTGGAGCAAGTAGTCCTCTCGCCGGCTAAGGAGAAGCTTCGAAGGTTTTTGTTGGCGAGGACTGAAACAGCAAGCAGGGTCGACATCGACTGGAACCAGACGATATCAACTACAGACCTCGAAATCGACCCACCTTGGTCAAAATCGAGTATGCCAGATTGTTACTAGGAGCTTAAGTATGGGATCACAGACGTCGATTTCGACCCACACATGTCGACATCGACCAAAGCTCTCGAAATCGACCCCCTTGGTCGAAATCGACCACCCCTCAGCCCGAAGATTTCTGTTTCGGGCCCGAACAGGTAAGCCCAGGTATGACTCCCAACCCTCTTATGTCCCTTATTGATAAATCAATTAAGCCAAATATTGATAATTCAACTAATGAGAGGGTCAAAGCTCCATGGTTTGCCTATATTGCTAAAGTTAGGTCAAGAAAGAGAAGGAAAGCGCCCAAAGAAGAGCCTACCAAGAAAGAAGCCTTGGTTGCCGAACTTCGCCATTACCAAAAGGACCTAGTTGAACTAGGAGAAGGCTCAAGCTTGAAGGGTCCCTACATAAAAGGCAGTCCCTAAAGAGGGATTTAACAACACATCCAACTTCCTACTTGTCCAATTAGTTCAATCAGCCCTAAAGGGATAAGTTTGCTACTTGGGTTAAGGTTCACAATCAGGAATCAACAAAACCCTAGCAATTGAATTGATCTAACAAGTTGGTCAGACAAGATAGAACAAAACAATAATTCAATAAGCGCAAAGAAGTTGAAGCGTTCAATCAAGAAATTAAGGAACGAGAATTAGAAACTCACGATCAATCCAAATAAAGCTTCAAATTATAGACAGAACCGATGAGTTTAGTTCCTCATGGAAAACATCGCTCAATCTCTAATTGTCTGATAGAACGTGGAATCGAAAATGAATTCCTTGAAAACTAATAACAATAGGCCTTCAAAGGGTTCAAATCGGCCAAAACGAAATAACAAATAAACTAGGGTTCCATTAATCAAAACGCGGCACTCAGATGTCCGATGCGGCGGCTGCAACATGGGTGTTAGGGCCGCTGCACGCGTGCTCAATTCAACTCGCCGCTTCTCTTTTTTGCGGCGGCCGCGGCATGTATGCTGCGGCCGCGACATTCATCCTGCTGCATGCCTCGCTGCCAGAAGCCGAGAGCAGCTCTAATTCCTTGTTTCTTGTTTCTTTCTTCTTTTCCCTCCAAGATCATGCATCCCAATAGCGTTCAAATCTAACTCTGTAAAAATACTCACAAATTCGCGCAAAATCCAAACTCTTCCAAAATAATCGTCAGATGCACTTTAACTACAAAACCATTAACTAAATGCAACCTAACTAGCCTAAAAATGTCTATAATGCCTATTTAGGATATGCAATATCACTATATAAAATACTAAAACAGACACATGAAACGGGCTCTGGTGCGATTCGCATACGTGTCATATTTTTTATTAAAATGGTGATAATATTGCATACGTGTCGTGTTCTAAATTAATAAGGTATTATCTTTTTTTATCCATATCAATTAATAAACCAATATAATTTTGCCATCTCAATTAATGGTCCCACTTATTTTTTTTTATAAATATTCAACCTTATATTTTAATTAGTTAGAAAACTTATCTTTTTAGATCAAATAATCTATCCAATATTTGATCAATTATTCTATGTTTTATCAAATTATATGATTAATCTATATTTAAACATGTTCACATTCTCAAAAATATAACACAATTGAAAACTATATAGTATTTACTTTATATAGAATAGTAATTTATATTAATTCAAAGATGTTTTATATAATAAAATTTATGAAAAACTCACACAATGGGCGAATAATAAAACTAGTTGTTTATAAATCCATGAACTAAAAATATTAATTTAATTTTTTAATTATATTCAATAATTAATTTTAATAATTTAGAATATTTTGTCAATAATTTTGAATCTTTTAATTAAAATCTATTAAGGAAAATAAAAAATAAAATAAAATGATTTATTAAGTTCTTCATGTATCATTATTTTATTGATTTCGAATATGGGAAGATGTCTAATATATTGAGACTCCTCAAATTTGAAAAGGTTGTCTACAATGATTGGTTTTCCTAAATCGGATGAAGAAAGTGAAATTAGAAGGGAGTTTCTGACCATTGTAAATGCTCTAAGGACGATGCTTTATTTGGTAGATAATCTTGTTTAAGTATACTTTTTAACCTATATCATTGGAACACATGTTAGAAAGATGGCAAGTGTTTAACTTTCTGTAGGACTTGTTAACCCGATTTGCATATGCAATGCTTCGTAGTGGTTTCCTATAATATATATCATTGTAACAAGGCTTGGTCCTATAAGATAGCTGGTCGGTGTTGCCAGCTTTATCCTAGACAAACCCACAATCTCCGTCCTCTTGTGTATTTGTTGTCTCCTGTAGGATATATAGGCTAAGGTAGTTTGTGGTAAATAAACAAAATACAGAAGGGTATTTTAGTCATTTTTACACTAGTTATAAATAGAGGGAGCTGGTGCTAAATCAGGTTGAGAAATCAGTTGTAACAAACTGAATTGGTCGACAGTGAGGTTCTTGGAGAAACCTCCATTTTCTGATTTTGTGAATGAATGGAATCTGTTGCTTGGTTTCAATTTCTGATTGCATTTGATGATCTTTCAAATGTTCAAATGGTATCAGAGCGCCATTAATTGATCTGTGGTTGTGTGATTTGTTGTCTCTGTTTCTCTGCGATTGCTTTGTATTGGTTCAATTTTGTTTTCGTAGTTCTTGTTCTTCGTGAATCTATGGATGGGAGAGGAAATCCGATTGGGAGTTCACAGACGCAAGGCTCAGGAATTGGCCGTGGTGCATTTGTGACAGTCACACCTCCGGAACCTGGTGCTGCTTGTAGAGGATTTAATGTCGGGGTTCCTAATGTTGGGATTCCTGGTTTTCAGTTTGGGGATCTTGGTCAAGGAATTGGGAATGTCCATTATAATCCCTTATTGTTGTCAAATTCTGATCATCCGGGGATGCAATTGGTATCCACACCATTCAATGGGATGAATTTTACTAGTTGGAGTCGAGCTATACAGATGGCTTTAGGGGCTAAAGCGAAATTGGGATTTATCACAGGTAGCTGTGTTAGACCTTTTGAGAATAGTGAGGATTTTGAGAAATGGTTGAGAGCAGATTATATGGTTAGATGTTGACTCATCAATTCCATGACAAATGATGTTGCTAAAGCATTTATGTATGTGCAGTCAGCTAGGGAGTTATGGCAGGAGATAAAGGAAAGGTTCTATGAGTCTAATGATCCCCTTATCTTTCAGTTGAGAAGGGATCTTTACAATTTAAAGCAAGAAAATCTTTCTGCATGAGCATATTTTGGTAAACTGAAGAAAATTTAGGATGAGTTGTTGCTTCTTGATGTTGTTCCTGGCTGCACATGTGGGGGTATTAGTCAATGTTCTTGTGCTCTGTTGAAACGAGTGATTGAAAGGGAAGAAAAGGCTAAAGTCATGCAGTTCCTTATGGGACTTAATGAGGTTTATGAGCCGCTTAGGAGCAATGTATTGTCTAAGGATCCAATGCCAGGACTGAATAAAGCTTTTCAGATGGCTGTACAAATTGAGAGATCAAAGGGAGTGACTTCAGGAGTTCAAGGAGATGTTAATATACTTGCTGTTGGAGAGAGTAGCAATCTGGATGTGGAGGCTAATGTTGTGAATAGATATGGTCAGGGTCGACAAGATCAGTACATGTTTGCTGATCAAGGCAAGAAAGAGTTTAAGAAGCCTAGGTATGACAGGAAATGTGATCACTGCAATAAAGAAGGGCATACCAAGGATTATTGTTTCAAATTAGTAGGTTATCCTGAATGGTACAAGGGCCCTAGGGAGGATGAGAGGTCCAAGCAAGGTGGGAAGTTTGCTGCTCACCTAAAAACTCCTCGGTTTGATAGTCCGATCGATGGATATGGCACTGACTCAAGGCCAGATCCAATCATGGTGAATGCTGTGTTCAATGAGATCATCAAGATGATGAAAGGGAAGAGTAAGATGGAGCAGTTTAATAGCTCAGCAAATCAAGCCATGGTTCATTTTGCAGGTACCTTGAGTGTTTCTTTTCTCATTGGTACAAATAAAGCTGTTAAAACTAGATGGATTGTTGGTTCTAGTGCTACAGATCACATTGTGTTTGATAAATATGTTTTTCTTGACTTGAGGAATTTGAATAATGTTATCAATCTTGGGTTGCCTGATGGTTCAAGTATTGCTGTTAGTCAGTCAGGGACTGTACAAGTTACACATGATTCGTTGCTGCAGAATGTGCTCTATGTCCCTCAGTTTAGACATAATTTGTTGTCTGTGTCAAAGGTTTTGCATTGGCGACAGATGGAGTTTTGTTTTAATGGAGAATCTTGTTGGTTACAGGACCATATAACTAGGAGGGTCATTGCCCGTGGAGCAGAAGATGGAGGTCTATATGTTTTGCAGTCACATGGGTTTGCTGCTACATGTAGTGATAAAGTTGGTTTGAATTTGAGAAATGTTAATTCTCATGGCTGTAATAAAGTAGTTCTTTTGAAAACATTACATGCTAGACTTGGGCATCTTTCTGTTTCTAAGATGAAGCACATTCCTGATTGTTCTCATAGTGAGTTGAAGGATTTTGATTGTGAAACCTGTGATCTTACTAAGTTTCACAAGTTATCTTTTAATAGAAGTGATTCATTGGCAGATGGTGTGTTTCACTTGATTCATGTGGATTTATGGGGTCCTTACAAGACTCCTTCTTTATGTGGGGCTAAATATTTCCTCACAATCCTAGATGATTTTTCTAGGACTACTTGGGTATATCTTCTTCAAGACAAGATGCAGGTGTTAAATGTGTTAACTGGTGTTTTGAATTTGGTTGAGACACAGTTTCAGTTGAAGGTTAAAGTGGTCAGAACTGACAATGGTAATGAGTTCATTCAAAAAGGGTGTTCTGATTTGTTTTTATCTCAGGGAATCGTTCATCAGAGGTCAGCTCCAGGTGTGCATGAACAAAATGGTAGAGTTGAAAGATAGCATAGGCATTTAATTGAAACTGCAAGGGCAATTAGGCATCATGCAGGGCTTCCTGTTCAGTTTTGGGGAGATTGTGTCTTGAGTGCCACATATTTGATTAATAAGATGCCTTCTAAGGTGTTACAATGGAAGTCTCCTTTCCAGGTTCTGTATAATACTGCTCCTTCTCTTGAAAATCTCAGAGTTGTTGGTTGTTTGTGTTATGCCTTACAACCTAATGATCCTAGAGATAAGCTTGGTGTTATCTCTAAACAGTATGTTTTTCTTGGATACCCTCCTGGTCAGAAAGCTTTTAAGTTGTTTGATCTTCAAAAGAAGTCTGTCATTATAAGCAGACATGTCAAGTTTATTGAAAATGTATTTCCCTTTAAGGACAATAGGGGCGTTGATAATGTTCATAAGGTGAACCATGATGTTTCTGTCATTGATGATTTTGATGATTTGTGGATGGGATCACACACTGGTGGTGCAGTTGGTCCTAATGAAGATATAGTGATTCATAATGAGGATGATGGTGGAATTTTGGATAATGGGATTGATCAAGGTATTCCTTGGATTGCTGACAACAGTACTTCTAGTAGTGAGCATAGATCATTTGGCACTAGTTCTAATGACAAATCTATGCATACAGATGTTGCAGGATCATCTTTGCCTTCTAAGAGAGAAATTCATAGACCTGTCAAGTTGAATGATTATATTTGTTCAGGTCTTCCCAGAAGATTACAACATCCAAACTCTGATTCTGAGAGTCAGTCTTTTGCTGTTTTCTCAGTTTAAAATATGGCTCACTTGTCTCATGATTTTATTAAGTCATTTGTTATTGTGTGTACCACATTTGAGCCTCGTTCATATAGCCAGGCCAAAGGGATTTCACAGTGGGAAGATGCCATGAAGGCTGAGATATCTGCTCTTGAGAACAACAACAATTGGACAGTCACTTCACTACTTGTTGGGAAGAAAGCTATTGGATCCAAGTGGGTGTATAAAATCAAGTATAGGCAGGATGTCAGTATAGAGAGATTCAAGGCTCGTTTATTAGCTAAGGGATATAATCAGATTAAGGACAAGGATTACAAACAGACATTTTCTCCTGTGGCTAAGCTAGCTACAGTAAGGGTTATCTTGGCTTTAGCTGCTGTTAGAGGTTGGGCATTGCATCAGTTGGATGTCAATAATGCATTTTCGCATGGATTTATTGATGAGGAGGTTTATATGCAAGCTCCTGCAGGTTATAACATTGAACCTGGTCTTGTCTGCAAGCTGAATAGGTCTATCTATGGTCTCAAACAAGCCAGCAGACAGTGGAACCATGAGCTGACTAAATTTCTGATTAGATTGGGTTACTCTCAGTCTAAGCATGATTACTCTCTTTTTGTTAAATCTGTGGGATCAGATTTGACCATTGCTCTGGTCTATGTAGATGATATGTTGTTGCTAGGGAATTCCAATTCTGAGATTGCTTTCACTAAGTCATCTCTTCATTCAGCTTTTACTATCAAGGACTTGGGTATTTCTAGATACTTCATTGGTATGGAAATTTCTCGATCTGCCTCTGGTATTCTCCTTAATCAAAGAAAATACATACTTGAAAATTCTCAAAGATGCTCAGATGGAGTCTTGCAAGCTTGCTGCCTTTCCTATTCAACATGGGGTCAAGTTGTCCTCACATATTGGTGATCCTTTTGAGCATCCTGAAGATTATAGACGTCTGATTGGAAGGTTGTTATATCTTACTCTTACTCGTCCAGATATTGCTTATATTGTGCAACAGTTGAGTCAATTTCTTCAACAACCTCTTAAACGTCATTGGAATGCTGCTCTTTATCTTCTAAGATACTTGAAAGGAACTTTTTATCTGGCTCTGTCATACTCGGCCATAACAGATCTCACTCTCAAGGCTTATAGTGATGCAGATTGGGGCAATTGCCTTGATACAGGTCGTTCTTTGTCTGTCTATTGTGTGTTTCTTGGGTCATCCTTAGTTTCTTGGTAAACTAAGAAACAGAAAGTTGTTTCTAAATCCTCAACTGAGAGTGAGTACAGAAGCATGTCATCTGCAACTAGTGAGCTTGTTTGGATGCAGGGTCTTTTACTTGATCTTTATGTTCATGTTGATTTGCCTATCAATCTTCATTGTGATAACCGAGCTGCTCAGTGTTTAGCATTGAACCCAGTGTTTCATGAGTGTACTAAGCATGTTAGAATTGACTCCCACTTTATCAGAGAGATGGTTCGGCAAGGTTTCATTCAGACAACTCATGTGTCTTCTACATTACAGATTGCAGATGTTCTTACCAAAGCTTCGGGAGCTCATCAACATAGGTTTCTATGTTCCAAGCTTGGACTTGTGTCTCCTACCCCAGTCCAGCTTGAGGGGGTATGAAGGATATATAGGCTAAGGTAATTTCTGGTAAATAAACAAAATACAGAAGGGTAGTTTAGTCATTTTTACACTAGTTATAAATAAAGGGAGCTGGTGTTAAATCAGGTTGAGAAATCAGTTGTAACAAACTGAATTGGTCGATAGTGGGGTTCTTGGAGAAACCTCCATTTTCTGATTCTGTGAATGAATGGAATCTCTTGCTTGGTTTCAATTTCTGATTGCATTTGATGATCATTCAAATGTTCAAATCTGCAAATGAACATCTTTGACACCCTACCACAATCACAATCATAATCACAATAAGATTTTAAATGCATAATGTCTAACCGAGCTTTCATCTTCTCTGCATTAATGGCCAAACTCCTACTTTGCACGTTCACGTCGTCCAAGATTCATATCTTTTGACCTGCCAACAGTTTCTTCATGTGGCTTGCCAACTTCCTTGCCTTCATTCATGATTTTGAGGATTGCATTTCCCGGAAGGGTATCAACAATCAGTTAAAATTAGGAGATTGCTAAAATGCCTCAACCAATACAATGGTGAAAATTGATTGTATGGACTAAATCTAAAATACAATAACAGGGCTTAGTCAATAATAATTAGTTGGGAGAAGATGGAGGAGCAAACAAGATTGTCTCCCCTACCCCCACCTCTAAGGGAAAATTCTCAAGACGAAACGACACGAAGGAGAAACAACACAGACGTAGAATACACATGTGCTTGGCAAATTCACAGCAAGCCCGAAAGCAACAACATGTTTTGTAGGATGCATTTTCAAACCGAGCGATGTGCAACATCGTATGTGCTTGCTCGGTTAACGACCATATTGTATATATGAGGCTGCCTGAGCTGAGCAACTAGAGCTAGATTCCGGAAAAAATAACGAAGCAAGGCCCCCTTGACTTGCAACCTAGTGGACATGGAGTATATACGTGCATGCCACACTTGGCATAATCGCAAAAGTGGTGATGACCAAATTGAAAGAAAAATAGACAGAGTGCTTGTGAATGATGCCTGGCGGGATAAATATGCAAATGTTAAAACGCTATTTGATGTCCCAGGACGATCAGATCACTCACCTTCCATAATTACCTTAAGGGGTGATATGGAGAACCGAAGATTCCCGTTCATGTTCAAAAACTTTTGGTGTGGCGAGGAAGCCTTCAAGCCGCTTGTGCTGAGTGCTTGGCAAGAAGAGGTGGTTGGGTCAAAACAATTCATCTTGGCCAAAAAACTGAGAAACGTGAAGGAAGCTTTGAAGTCGTGGGACAGAGCTGTGTTTCCGGATTTACAACAGCGGATTAAATTGAATAAGGACTGCCTTTGTGAAATTCATATTCGATTGCTAACAGAAAAAGGGAATGAAATCCTGATCAGAAGAGCAGCAGACACAGAAAGGGAATTGAGCAAAAATATGGGAAGACTTGTTAGCCTCACAGCGCAGAAAGATAAAATCCATTTGATAACAATGGCTGAGGAAACTTCCTTCATGTTTTTAGAAGTGTTAAGGCGAGAAGGGCTATAAATGCCATTTCGGCTATGAAAAATGAGAGTGGCAACCTGTTAGAGGAAGAGTGTCAGATTCGAAAGCATATAACTGGGTTCTTTGAAGGGCTATTTTCTACAGAATCTGAAATGCGCCCGTTTCCAAACATCAGGAAGGGGGCTACTGTAAATGCAGATGCAACTGCAGCCTTGATTGCTACCCCCTCTGAGAAAGAAATTAAAGTAGCGCTTTGGTCTATTGGTGCAAATAAGTCGCCAGGGCCTGATGGCTTTGGGAGTCAAGTTTTTTAGAAAGTGCTGGAGTATGGTTGGCAGGGATTTCCAACGAGCTGTGATTGAAGTGTTTGAGCAATGCAGTGTCCTAAAGTAGCTCAATACTACATTTGTTTCGCTTATCCCTAAGGTGAAGAATCCTACCTATGTTACAGATCTCCGCCCGATCTCTTGCTGCAACACTTTCATGAAAGTTGTGAGCAAGGTTCTGGTGGGGCGCATTAAACCCCTGCTTGCTGAGTGATGTACACATTTGCACCTCCTTTTATTGCATCTTTTGACTTCATATTTCATTCGAGTTCCAAAGAAAAGGTCCAAAAGAATATAAACTTGTGTAAGAATGGGCTAAAATGCAAGCAATAGAGTCTGCACAAGTTTTGAGCTAACCATGCAGGAATTCGAGCGAAAACGGAGTCAAAACGGAGAAGCCGAGTAAAGCTGAGCAGAGGTAGATATCGACCTTAGACCCACATATCGACCTCTGGTATCGATATCGAGCTCCATATCGACCTTAACATAGACATCAAGTGAAGCTGAGAAGAGGTAGATATCGACCTTAGACCCAGATATCGACCCCCGGTGTCGATATCGACCCCCGGTGTCGATATCGACCCCAATATCGACCTCAACATAGAAATCGACTGGAGCTGGATAAGTCGAGCAGGAACAGAGACCTTGATATCGACCCCTGGTGTCGATATCGACCCCTTATCTCGACAGAAGATAGATTCGGTTTCGAATGCGGATTGGAACTATATCTTCAAGGAAGCACGGAATTATCTCATACTTTCAAGATAGATGGCAGCTGATGTTTTATTTATCTTTTACCTTTAAGCTTTACCAAAATAAAAGACCTATCCTAATTGTTTGGATAGAGTTCATAGTTTAGATAGAAGTTACAATCCTCGGATAGCAAGGATTAGTAGCCTATAAATAAAGCCCTAGGGGCTGATTGGTTAGATCATCCAATTCAATTCACAAGCAAGTAAGACAATTAATAGAGTTAGAGTTAGAGAGAAGTTTTAGGGTTTGACGTTTGCGAAAGTTGACGTTGAGTTGTAAAGCTTCGAAGTTTATTTTAATGCAAGTTTCTTCCTTTCAATCAACAATGAATCCCATGATGAGAAGCGAGTAGTTCCCCAAAGCTCTTAGGGTCGGGGTGAGCCCGACGTTAGCCATGCGCGCTTGAGGTAAGTATTTGATGTTGATATCGTTGTGTCTATCTCTCCTCCTACGATTCTATGTTTAGTCCTAATCGAAAGAAAAGGGATTCATGCTAACAACTTGAGTTATAAACATAAAATTTGTAGAGACAATTAGGTTTATTTGCAAGAGTAATCCTAAGAGTTGGTGTACGGCGAAAGCTTGTCCCTCGGGTGAAATAGCGCAGTTGTCCGTCTTATTTATCTTATCGCATGCATTGGTTAACGTTGTGGTAAACCCTAATCCTAGGAGTTGCTTTTTACATAAGTTTAATACACACAAAACCCACTGTTATTTCTGTTCATTGCTTCTCTCTCCATTCCTAAAGTCTTCGGCCCTTCTTTGCCGACAAACAACTAACACACTGCAGGGAGACATCGATATCGACCCCAGACGTTGATATCGATCACTGAGTTCGTCGATAGTTTTCTGAGTCGACAACGAACATCGCTGCGGAGTTTGCTGAACATTGATATCGACCCCTTGTATCGATATCGACCCTTCTGTATCGACTGGCAGTCTTCTGAGCCAGTCGATTTCGTGGACTGACATCGATATCAACCCCCACCAGTCGATATCGACCACTTTTTTTTGTCTCTGCAGGTCTTCTGTTGCAGAGAACATCGACAGCCGAGGTCGACGTCGAGGCCCAAGGTCGAAATCGAGGCTTCTGGTCGACGCAGACGTGAAATTTCCAACGCTACTAGGATCCCGCTGACACGCCTCCTCGTGGATCGATCCTGACTACCCTTCCACTACAACGGGAGGAAATCTTGTAATTATTTGCTTAGGCCAGGAGTCGGTTTACATTTATTTATATCTTTATATTTGTAATTACTTGACATATCAAGCCTCATGCAACAACGAATTGGCGCCGTTGCCGGGGAGGCAATCAATCGCGCCCTAGTAGTCTATCTCACGTCTCTATCTAGTTCGGTTTTGTAGATGTATGCGACGTGCTGATCGCCCACTTGAATTCGAAGGAGTAGACGACCCTGAGCGTTATTTCCATCTAAGGGCCCAAGCTTAAAGAATCATGGCGGACAACGCGAACCAGGCTGAACTTATTGAGCAACTAAGGAGGCAGGTTGAGGACCTAACGACTAGAGAGGCGGCGCTTAAGGAGCGTGCGGATAGGGAGGAGGAAGGCCGAAGGCAAATAGAAGCCCAAATCAATGCCCTCCCTAGGAATGCCAAGCAATATATGCACCCAGCTCTCACAGTGCCTGAATCGGCAATTCTTATCCCTGCCTCTAATTTTGAAATAAAACCTAACTTCCTAACTGAGATTAGAAGGCACCAATATGAAGGAAAACCTAACGAATGCCCTATGGCACATATTTCTACCTTCTTAGACCTTTGTGATACTATTGCTGATGGACGAAGTCTTGAATATGTCCAACTAAAAGCCTTTCGATGGTCTCTTACAGGGAAAGCATTGCAGTGGTTGGAAAGCTTAGCCCCAAGATCGCTCCGCACCTGGAATGAAGTCAAGGACGCGTTCCTCAATAAGTTATTTCCTCCTTCTAAGACGGCGTTGATCCGACAGAAAATCACGGCTTTCAAACAAAAGCTTGGTGAGGCTCTGGCGACTGTTTGGGAAAGGTTTAAGGACCTACTACGATCATGCCCGACGCATGGCCAACCACCGTACGTAATTCAGGAGATCATATACAATGCTCTTGACGCTGCAACTAAGGAGAGGATCAACACCTACACCTCCTACGGCTACCTTGAACTCGCTCCACAAGAGGCTTGGGAGACCATAGAGAGGTTGGTGGAGTTCGACAATACATATGGGACTCCTGAGGCTTCTGACACACCATCATCGTCGAGGCCTGCCCCATCTATGCCCTTATATGAACCCTCCAATGTAATCGATCCGGATGTGAAGGAGCAATTCCATAGAGATCAACTTAGAAAGCTCCAAAAGCAAGTAAGGTTCCTTTTAGCAAACCAAGATTGCATTGAATGTGGATCGCAGCGGCACACCACCATCGAGTGCCCCCATGCTGAACAAGTACACCTAGTGGAGACTCACCCAGAGGCGCGCTACATGAGGGGTCCCAATCACCAATATTGGGGAGACCAAAGGTTCCATCAACCACAAAGGAACCAGGTTAACCTTAGGGACCCTCCGCCTTATAGAGCTCCTGGGCACTCGGAGAGAGACCAAAAGAAGGATGATCTTCAACTTGTGCTGGATGAAATCAGGCGAAATCAAGCTAAGAATGATCAATCCAACAATGCTATCCATTCTCAACTCAATCACCTTACCACAAGGATTGGGGAGATGGATATTTGGAAGAAGAACGTAGAGACCCAATTGGGTCAATTGGCGGCACAAATCCCCAGACCGTCCGGAACACTCCCTGGGCAACCCACCACAAATCCTAAGGGACAATCCGGGAAAGGCCATATCGCAGCCATACAATTGAGGAGTGGCACCAAAGTATAAAAGACACGAACGGAATCGGAGGAGAAAGCAGCAGACCCAGTCGACATCGACAGACCAGTCGATGTCGACCCAGAGGTCGATATCGACCACCATGTCGACCCCCTAGTCGATGTCGATTGCACTGCAGAACCTGAGAAATCACAGCAGAGGTCGAAATCGACCATCCCAGTCGATATCGACCAAAGCCCAGTCGACATCGATGTCCATCAGGCTCCTCCGACCACCGTTTTGGCCCCTCTACCAAAGAAGACGTTGCCATTCCCTTCCAAAGCATTGAAGGATCCCACCAAAGGTAAGTTTAGGCGCTTCGTAAAGATACTTCAGGGACTTAATGTTACCATCCCTCTTACAGAAGCCCTAAGCGAGATGCCCGCCTATGTGCGATTCCACAAAGACATCCTTCGCAAGAAAAGATCCATGGCAGAGATCGCAGAGGAATGCTCAAAGATGGACTTCCCTGAAAAGAAGAGTGATCCAGGGAAGTTTGCAATCACCGTGGGACTTGGCCAACATCGCTATAAAGCCCTATGTGACCTAGGGGCAAGTGTAAGTCTCATGCCTCTCTCTATTTGGCAAAAGGTGAACATTGGCGCACTTGAACCTGTGGACATGAAACTTTATATGGCTGACAACTCATTCGTCAGGCCCACAGGTATAGTTGATGACGTTCCGGTAAAGGTAGGTAAGTTCTTTGTGCCTACTGATTTAATTGTATTGGAAATGCCTGAAGATCCTGTAGTGCCTATTATACTTGGTAGGCCTTTCTTAGCTATTGCAGATGCCAATATCAATGTACATCGAGGATTACTAACCTTTACTATAGGGAACGAAGTGATAGAATTCTCTTTCAACCCAACCATGAGTGAAACAAAACACCTGGAGCAAGTATTCCTCTCGCCGGCTAAGGAGAAGCTTAGAAAATTTTTGTTGGCGAGAACGGAAACAGCAAGCAGGGTCAACATCGACTGGAACCAGTCGATATCGACTAAATACATCGAAATCGACCCCCTTGGTCGAAATCAAGTATGCCAGATCGATGCCAGAAGCTTAAGTATGGGGTCACAGAGGTCAATATCGACCCCCACATATCGATATCGACCACAGCACTCAAAATCGACCCACCTTGGTCGAAATCGACCACCCCTCAGCCCGAAGATTTCTGTTTCGGGCCCAAACAGGTAAGCCCAAGTATGACTCCTAACCCTCCTCTGTCCATTATTGATGAATCAATTACGCCCATTATTGATAAATATACTAATAAGAGGGTCGAAGCTCCATGGTTTGCCTATATTGCTAAAGTTAGGTCAAGAAAGAGAAGGAAAGCGCCCAAAGAAGAACCTTACATCAAAGAAGCCTTGGTCGCTGAACTTCGCTACTACCAAAAGGACCTAGATGATCCAGGAGAAGGCTCAAGCTCAAAGGGTCCCTATATAAAAGGCTCGTGAAGCATTGACGGAGAAGTCGGCCTAGCGACTAAAAAATCTAGAGCATGTACATAAAACCTTTAAATTTTGCATAGATGGTTTTTAGGATTTAATTTTTGGTTTGTCAAACTTTTAAAACTGAGATAATTTGTGCTTTATTTATATTCCTAACCAAGATTTCAGGTTATAAAGCAAAAGGAACGACGAACAAGAAAAGAAGCTTCTGCAGAGGCAGTCAAAATCGACCAGGCCAGTCGAAATCGACCCCCCCCCAGGGTCAAGCCATCTCCTGGAGTCGACATCGATGACTCAGGAGCGAAAAAGAGAGGTCGATATCGACCCTAATACTCGATATCGACCCCAACCTGGCAGCCTTTGTCTTCACTTTCTTCCTCAAATTCGACAGATGCAGTCGACATCGACCACTGACCTAGATATCGACTTCTGGCATCGACCCAACCTGAAATCGACCTGAATCTGTAGGTTTGCGCTGTGAGTTTCTCTCTACCCTTGTTCTTCTTTTTAATACAGTGAGGACACTGTATATTTTAAGTATGGGGTGGGGGAAAGACATGTCTTATGGTCATAACTTGGTTTCTTCTTCGCATCGCATTCATGTTTAAATTTTTGTTCTTAGTCTTACTTTTATAAAATAAAAAAATCAAAATAAAAATTAGAAAAATGTCATAAATACAAAAAATGCATGTTTTTTTTAAGTTTGTTTTTTTTATCCTACTTAGATGTCATATGATGAAAACTCAATAGCTGACTTGATCATGTAAATCATATGGCATATTTGGATGGTTTAGCCTAAGTCTTTAAAATTTTTATGTAGATTGTGAACTTGTGATGAAATTGAGCACATATGATCCTAGGCTAAAAAGCAAATCCAACAAAAATTTGTCCTTGTGAGAATTTTGACCTATAAGGAGAACATCAAAAATCCCTCCGCTTTCTTGAGTGAATTTACTCTTCCTATGCATCTCTAAATGTTGTGATAGTTATTCAAAACCAATGCATATATATGATTATGTTTACGAGAATTAAATGATGGAGGCATCTTTTAAGCCATTTTTATCCTCTCTTTACCTACCCTGCATTATCCCAGTTTGAAGCCAGAACATTAGCCTGAGCCTGAAATTGCAAACTCCACAAAATTATCCCTAGCCGAATTGAGCCTGGCCCCCATTTGGGAATTGAGACTTAGATTGGTTGGACTAATGCCTTGTGGAAAGAAAAGAGCATAATGTCCAGTTTTGAGCAAGGAAATTATAAGGTGGTGCATATTTACATTTTGTCATATTTTGTAAAAGGATTTATGGCTCAAGATATAAATGCACATATTTACTTATTATTTTCGAAAAAAAAAATCCGAAAAAAATATATAAAGATATATATATATATATATATATATATATAGTGCATGAGCCAAAATCCTTAAGTCTTTTATTCATACAAGTGTTATATTTTTGAGAGATATATTAGAACTTAGAAGAAGGGTTGATGGAATGCATCTTTAGAGCATATTATGAAGAGTTATGGTTTGGATATTGCAAGTGTTGAGATTTAGGAGTCTTGATTCCCGAATTATAAAAGCACCATATAGCCAAATAATTCCATACCCTTTATTTTATACCAAGCCCCATTACAAACCCGCCGAAAGGAGTCTTCTTTGAAGTCTTCCATTGAGCGAAAGCCCTCCTGATGATTCTTATTGCATTTTCATAATTGGTTGCGAAGTGGATTATTATAAATTGCAATGTTTATGAGATTGTATATGGAATTGAGTTGAGAGTTGATCTTCATAGCCTAAACACATGAGAGTTGAGTGCAAACACATTATCCCTGTGAGGTTGGATCAAAATTGCATGTGCCTATGGATCGCCAAAATATGTGCTATGTCGTTAAATTCACTTGCTTTGCTTTGCTACCACTTATGATGTTGCTTTTGACAAGGGCGAAGACTTGAACGGTGTGTTGTAGGTGTTGGTTATTGCTTGGTTATTGCTTGAGGACAAGCAAGTCTAAGTATGGGGTGTTTTGATGTACACATTTGCACCTTCTTTTATTGCATCTTTTGACTTCATATTTCATTCGAGTTCCAAAGAAAAGGTCCAAAAGAATATAAACTTGTGTAAGAATGTGCTAAAATGCAAGAAATAGAATCTGCACAAGTTTTGAGCTAACCATGCAGGAATTTGAGCGAAAACGGAGTCAAAATGGAGAAGCCGAGTAAAGCTGAGCAGAGGTAGATATCGACCTTAGACCCAGATATCGACCTCTGGTGTCGATATCGACCTCCATATCGACCTTAACATAGACATCAAGTGAAGCTGAGAAGAGGTAGATATCGACCTTAGACCCAGATATCGACCCCCGGTGTCGATATTGACCCCAATATCGACCTCAACATAGAAATCGACTGGAGCTGGACAAGTCGAGCAGGAACAGAGACCTCGATATCGACCCCTGGTGTCGATATCGACCCCTTATCTCGACAGAAGATAGTTTCAGTTTCGAATGCGGATTGGAATTATCTCATACTTTCAAGATAGATGGCAGCTGATGTTTTATTTATCTTTTACCTTTAAGCTTTACCAAAATAAAAGACCTATCCTAATTGTTTGGATAGAGTTCATAGTTTAGATAGAAGTTACAATCCTCGGATAGAAAGGATTAGTAGCCTATAAATAAAGCCCTAGGGGCTGATTTGTTAGATCATCCAATTCAATTCACAAGCAAGTAAGACAATTAATAGAGTTAGAGTTAGAGAGAAGTTTTAGGGTTTGACGTTTGGGAAAGTTGACGTTGAGTTGTAAAGCTTCGAAGTTTATTTTAATGCAAGTTTCTTCCTTTCAATCAACAATGAATCCCATGATGAGAAGCGAGTAGTTCACCAAAGCTCTTAGGGTCGGGGTGAGCCCGACGTTAGCCATGCGCGCTTGAGGTAAGTATTTGATGTTGATATCGTTGTGTCTATCTATCCTCCTACGATTCTATGTTTAGTCCTAATTGAAAGAAAAGGGATTCATGCTAACAACTTGAGTTATAAACATAAAATTTGTAGAGACAATTAGGTTTATTTGCAAGAGTAATCTTAAGAGTTGGTGTACGGCGAAAGCTTGTCCCTCGGGTGAAATAGTGCAGTTGTCCGTCTTATTTATCTTATCGCATGCATTGGTTAACGTTGTGGTAAACCCTAATTCTAGGAGTTGCTTTTTACATAAGTTTAATACACACAAAACCCACTGTTATTTCTGTTCATTGCTTCTCTCTCCATTCCTAAAGTCTTCGGCTCTTCTTTGCCGACAAACAACTAACACACTGCAGGGAGACATCGATATCGACCCCAGACGTCGATATCGACCACTGAGTTCGTCGATAGTTTTCTGAGTCGACAACGAACATCGCTGCGGAGTTTGCTGAGCATCGATATCGACCCCTTGTGTCGATATCGACCCTTCTGTATCGACTGGCAGTCTTCTGAGCCAGTCGATTTCGTGGACTGACATCGATATCAACCCCCACCAGTCGATATCGACCACTTGTTTTTGTCTGTGCAGGTCTTCTGTTGCAGAGAACATCGACAGCCGAGGTCGACGTCGAGGCCCAAGGTCGAAATCGAGGCTTCTGGTCGGCGCAGACGTGAAATTTCCAACGCTACTAGGATCCCGCTGACACGCCTCCTCGTGGATCGATCCTGACTACCCTTCCACTACAACGGGAAGAAGTCTTGTAATTATTTGCTTAGGCCAGGAGTCGGTTTACATTTATTTACATCTTTATATTTGTAATTACTTGACATATCAAGCCTCCTACAACAACACTGAGCTGATTGGGGACAACCAAGGTGCCTTTGTTCAGGGAAGGTCGCTTGCTCACAATTGTGCTGTGACCCTTGAGATTGTCAATGGTTATGGAACTCAGAGAATCTCACCACGTTGTACTATAAAAGTTGATCTGCAGAAGGCGTATGACTATGTCAGATGGGAGTTTGTGAGATTTGCGCTTGAGCAGCTTGAATTTCCGAGAAAGTTAATTGAAGTCATTATGTGCTGCGTCTCTTCTACATCCTTTTCGATACTGATAAATGGCACACCTGAAGGCTTCTTTCGTGGGAAGAGAGGACTCCGCTAGGGAGACCCGCTCTCGCCATATCTTTTTGTGATCTGTATGGAGATGCTGAATAGGATGATAAGGGAATCCGTGGAGAACCCAAATTTTAATTACCACCCTAGATGTGAGCGGTTACAGATTACCAATCTGGCGTTTGCAGATGATTTGTTGCTCTTCTGTCGGGCAGATTCTGGCTCAGTTCGAGTTCTACAAGATTGTCTGGACAGATTCTTTGAGGCTTCTGGGCTCCGGATAAACGTTGCAAAGAGTACGCTGTATGTTGGAGGTATGCTCTCTAAAGATGCGGATGCTCTTTCCTCTCAGCTGGGGTTTGAGGTGGGAACCTTACCGGTCGCATACCTATGTACACCTCTGCACTCGAGGCGTATTCGTGTGAGTGAATATAGAGGTCTATTTGAGAGAGTGGAGAGCAGACTAAATGTGTGGGTTACTAAGCAGATATCGTATGCGGGAAGGCTGCAATTACATAAGTCAGTTTTCGAAGGTGTGTTTGCCTTTTGGGGTCAATCGGCGATCCTTCCCAAGACTGTTCTGCATGAGCTGAATATTTTATGTCGCCGATTCTTATGGAATGGCAATGCTACGGGGACCAATTGTGTGGTTGCTTGGGATTCTGTCACCACTCCTTATGCTGAAGGGGGGTTGGGTTTGAAGCAAATTGATATGCTCAAAAAAGTAGATTTCTCAGCCTCCTTGGAGATGTTATTCTTGGTAGGGATAACATTTGGACGAGATGGGTAAAAGATATACACCTCACGCATGAGGATATGTGGGGGGTTCGCCAGAGAGTGTATGACTCTTTGCTATGGAAGGAAGTAATTGGGACTAGGGACGAGATGAGTAATGCTCATGTCCTTGGTCAGCACCTTGATATGCAGCAGCTGCTAAATGGGAAAGGGGGCTTGGACTGTCGAAAAGTATATGATGCCATCCGAAGGAGAAGCCCGCTAGTTGAATGGGGTGAGATGCTATGGTATGGTGCTTAATCTAGGAAATGGTCATTTGTGGTGTGGATTGCTGTTCACAACAGGCTGCAAACTGGGCGCATAGTGAAGCATTGGAAGGGGCCAGAAGCTGCTATTTGTCCACTCTGTAAGAACGAAGAGGAGTCTGAAAGTCACCTTTGGTTTAACTGCCCAATGATAGGGGATGCTCGTGACATTGTATGGGTATGGATAGGTCTCCTAAGAAGACTTGGTGGTATAGAGGACTGGTTGAGCTGGTTTGCACAAGAGAGCCCCGTTGTGAAGAGAACACCAATGTTTCGAGCGAAGCTGCTGGTTTTATGTGCTTTCATCTACTTCACGTGGTTGGGTAGAAATGAGGTAGTATTCAAAGGGGAGACATATATTCCCTCTGTTTGGGCCCAGAGAGTAATTCATAACTGTAAATCTCGTATTGCCTTGAGATGCAAGTGCAGGTCATCCAGGGATAGGAGATGGGTGAGTAGTATCGCAAAATAGACTGACTAGTAGTAGGAGAATGGGGGGTACAGAGTAGGGGAGGTATACTTTTGGAGAGAGATGTTTTTTATAGGAGTTGGACACACCGGGTAAGCTAGGTGTGTGGTAAGCTACTTTGACAAGGCTCGTTGCCTTGTCCTTTTGTAATTAGGTATTACATTCTATAGATTTAAAACTTCCAAAAAAAAAAAGTCTTTGATGGGGAGGGGGCATTTACAAGGGTATATATGAAGGACTTGATACTTGTGCTCAACCACACCCTTCCCGGTGTTGCAAAGTCAGTTTTCGAAAAAAAGCAGCAGAAAGCCCTAGATTGTAACACACAACACCGTTCTAGTGAAGCTCTTCGATCTTCAATCAGCGTAGTTACAGTTACAGATTGTACATGACCACTAAGCCATTCCATAGGCAAAAGCCGCATTACCAACACAGAAGAAAACCCTATATAGACAACATTACATGACTTTTGGTTGACCAACCGAGACTAGAATTCCAGTTGGAGAGGAATGGCCTATCATGTTGGCCAAGATCAACGACTCGTTTGTGTTTCTCATATCCGCAACTTTGGCTCGTTTCACCGCTTTTGTAGTTCCCTTGCGCTCAATGCCCTTCGGAATGGTTTCCTCAACAATCTTGGGGACTGCAAAGCTGAAGTCACTTACATTCACACCTTGGATCTCCGGATTCTCGTTCAGAAACTTGGCCACTTGGATGCCCGACCTGATTATCTTCCTGGTAGGTGTGACATAATGGGCATCTAATTTGGAGAAGTCTCTTCTCAGCACCAGCTTTCTCTTGAACCCGGTTGGGATCTTTGGGATGTTTGGCTTATCGATCACCTACGTCCTAGAGGAATCATACTCTATGTCAGCGTCGTCCTTGCAGGTCACATTAGGCTTCTTGATACACTCAAATGGTTCCTCAAAAGATCTACTCCTGATTTTATCATACTCTTCTTCAATCGATATTAACCTCCACTTGAAGCATTCTTCACATTGCACAGCAAAGAGCTTAGTACCGTTCTGCGGAGTCTGTCATTTATGCAAGGGGAGAAAATGAGACAGGGTCTTCAAATGTAATCATAGATTAGAGGCAAGAATATCAATAAGATTTATGTAAGATTCCATTTCAACAACACAGATTTATTTTTTTTATATATAAAAGAAAACTAAAATAGGATAACACTCGAGATCTCTTAGTGTACCAATGCAGCATATGTTAAAAAAAAGGTAGAAGAAGAAAGCCGAAGTTGCTTCCTCCAAGAGAAACTCTTCGGTGAAAAGAGACACTAACAAGTGACCTAAAAGTTAATCTAGTTAGGTTTCCATTGAATACCTAGAGTTACAACAAATTAGTAAAATTCAAGTGAATTTGCAAAGGAAACATGGAACACTTCTAGGTTCTGTTTGGAAAATGCTTATCAACAATAAACTCACTGCACCACACAAACTCTTAATGCTGAAAAAGCACAAAGATCATTCTGTAAGTTTGCATATGAGAAGAACGATGCGTGTATGTAAACTCCTTTTTTTATCCAACTAAATGTTGGTCGTTTGTTTGGCTACCATCAATTCTTCCTTACGAAGATTTGATGTAACCCTAAACAGGGGTACTAAGGGGGTCGTTTGGTACGATACCCCGCGAATCATGAATCTGTTTTCAGATCCAGTTTCTAGTTGGGGAACAAATGAAATGGGGAATGCCATCAAACAGAAACGAGCCATGTGAGGAATGAGCCATATTCCCACTTCCATTGCTGACACCCCCAACCCCAGGTTTGGCTCATTCCTGTCTTCTTCCTGCATCTGCGCTTCTCTAGTATACCTTCTGTTCCTTGTTTGTTCCTAGCTTTTCTTCTTCCTTGTCTCTTGTTTGAATTTCTTTCTACTTCCTGGGAATTCGTCGCTTCATTTGAACTAGTTCAAACTTCAAACCCCCTAATTTGATTCTTGAACTCTTAACTAAACAAGAACACGAGACATCAAGGAGATGTATAATTCAAACTATATTCCTGATTTAAATTAGATTACTAGAAGAGTACCACATGAAGAGAAAAGATAACTAGTTAGCATAATCCTCGGGATTACAAAGAATTCTGCACCCAAAAACCAAAAAAATTAGAAACACATCTAGCTTTTAGACCACAAGCAGCAAAATCGGGAAAATTGCATCTTTAGTCCCCAGCCTTTACAAGCCATTCTACAATGATCCTCACCCCTTGAGGATCATCTAATTGTATTCCTCAACCTTAAAGCGTGGTCTCATAATTACCCCCAACATTCATATTTTCATATGTTATGGATTTTATTCGGACAATTTAAAGGCTAGGGATTGTCCTGAGACAAGAAGACTTAGATTGAAGGGTGCAATTTACCCAGCAAAATCAAACATTATCAAGTATATCAACTACCACCCTTCCAGGGCCAAATCAAAAGGCAACTCCACCAAGAACAGAACACAAACTTGGTATTCCCAAACCTCATCTGGCCTAAACTAAAGAGGGCCCAACATAACAACTCTCCCTCCATTTTCATGATTCCATCAAACTATCTAATCTACCAAGATCAGATGGTATCTCAAGAGGACAACCCATTCTCAGCACTGGAGGAAAGAGGCCAAAAAGGGTTGCCCTAAAAATTGTCCTTGGCGTGAATAAATCCATAACTAGAGAACAACAAGCAGAGGGATCAAAGGGGGAAAAGTGAACCTTTGCAGAAGCTCTTGAAATCTTGGGTGAGGAGAGGGCTGAATGAGATATTTATTTCTTAAAGCAAGAACCCCGGGAGAGAGAGCAGGGCTCCACCGAGGCTGGAGCTGCCTCTGAGTTCTAGTAAAGTCGTAGACCCAATCAAACATATAAAACTAGTTTTTGGTGCATTTCGGTTGAAATCTAATAATCTATAGAAGCAACGCATTTATGTCGAGTAGCTAAGTGTATTTTCATAATAATCTAATTGATTTGGGTGATTTGGGTGATTTGGGTACATACTATATAGACTCTTTAAAATATTTAATTAGCTACCTAGACCCTAAACTAATTTAATGAGGTTTGATAGACCCTCACCGTGCCTCCTCCTTCTTCAATACACCCCCCAAAGCTATGCCTCCTTCACCAAAATTAATGCGCTAAAGCTCTAAATTTCTGATGGAGAGCATCAGAAATCAAGCGTAAATACACATGGCATCACCCCCCGTCTCCTTCAAACTCGATCGACATGAATACAAACAAAAAGACAAGCTCCAGATAGGGATTCCAACTCAACTACGAATCTGAATCCTAGATGACAACTACAAAATCAAGAGTCCAGATAGCTCAAAATCTGTCACCAATGGCCACCAACAACGCAATATGGACTAAGACACAAAGAGAATAGCCACGATTTGATTTAAAATCAAGGTACACCTCATAATGTTTCGACCTAAATTCATTTTATATATCTGGACTAGCCAGTTTCAATTTTGAATTTCATAATATAGGGTTTCATTTAGGTAGTACCACTTAAACAAGCGATTGTGCTTTTTGCAATTGAATCTGAGTTAGGGGATAAGATGTTGATGAAATTTCCATCTGTTTTGTGAATACAGAATCCATTCCCAACCACCAACCCCCGGTCAAAAGATGGATCTAAAAATTTTGACTGTTTGTTTTGGAGGAGAATTGAAGATTACCAATGGTTATTGTGAGTATGTTGGTGAACATGTTTCTAAGGCATTTGTGATTCAAAACAATATTGAGGTGGAATCATTGATGGAGATGATAAGTGATAGGTTTGACATTTGCCTAGAAAGATATGAGTTGAAGTTAAGTCACTTTCATCCTTTACAAAAACTGAAAGCTCCGTTTACAATCAGCAAAAATGATGATCTCCAAGCATTCATGTCCATAAATGAAGTGTCTCAAGTTGCATGGTCTTTCCATTACATGTTGTAGCAAAGAAAAAGATGAATGGGAGTGAACTAACTAAAACTGTTCAGCAAACAAGTAGTATCACAATGTTTGATGAGTACTTGCAAGATACGAGTGTAGATGACACTTTAGCTTTTGCTTCTACTGATGTTGCATCAGAAGATACACAGAACTACGCCAATGAATATCAAAATACAGTCCATAGTGAGAATGAAAGAGAAGAGATTGATTTCATCTATGTAGGGCAAATGTTCATCTAAAAAATTCATCTAAAGACTGCAGTTGCTAATCACGCAGTTAAAGAGAACTTACAGTTCCAAATGAAGAAATCAAATCAAACAAAATACAAAGTCATTTGTATTGATGGCAGCTGCAATTGGACAGTAGTAGCTACACGTGTAAAGAATTCGAGATACTTTGAGATTAGAAAGGTGAATGAAGAGCACACTTGCTCATTTTCAGTTAGATGCAAGGAGCACCGGAAACCATCATATCAAGCTGTTGTGGAAAAGATGAAGATAACGTATGCTTAATTAGATTTATATCAATTATAGTGTATCAGTTATATTGATGAAGATGCAGTAGGTTTGTGTGGTGAACAATGTTTTTACACTTAAGAAATTTTGTGCAACTTTGATAAAATGTGACTCTTGAATACACTTACTTACTTGTTATATATAATGGATGAAGGTATGAAGGTGTCAAAAAAGGACCATATCCTATACAGATTCAAAATGCAATGCAAAAGGAGTTTATGCACAGTGTGAGCTACTGGAAAGCATGGAAAGCAAAGGGATTGACACAAGACTTGATAAGAGGTACAGTGGAGGAAAATTATGAAATGTTGCCATCATACTTCCAAATGACACAACAAGCAAACCCAAACACATATGCATGCTTGGAGATTGATGCAAGTAACCGGTTCAAGTATGCATTCATCTCTTTCGAAGCATCCATTAGAGGATTTCAAGTCATGAGAAAGGTTCAAACAACAATGCTTTTATCTGATAAAATTGTATACTTAAAACTATTTTAATAACTATAAATTGCATTCTATAGGTTATCATGGTAGATGCTGCATTCCTACATGGGAAATACATAGGGATTCTCATTACTGCAACAGCGCAGGATGCTAACAAACATGTGTACCCTATTGTCGGAGTGGCGGACTCAGAGAATGATAACGCTTGGAAGTGGTTCCTTCAAAGATTGGCCCTTGTGATTCCAAATTTAAATGAACCTGTCTTTGCATCTGATAGCCACATGAGCATTAGCAAGGCTGTAGAGGATGTATACAGTTGTGTAAAGCATGTAATATGCACCCGCCATTTGAAATAGAACATAAAGACAAGATTAAAAAACCGAGGGGTCATGCACTTTGTCACCAAAGCATCCGAATGCTACACTATAAGAGAATTTGAAAGCTACTTCAAAAGCATATGTGACATCAACAATGAGCTTGGGAAATACCTCGAGGATGCAGATTTTCAAAAATGGTCAAGGGCGCACTTCCAATTGACAGGTACAACCTTATCACAACGAATAATGCGGAGTGTATAAATGCAATATTGAAAGAAGCTCGAGGATACCCAATTGTTGCACTGTTTGAGCATATTAGGAATAGAATGGCAGAATGGTTCAATGACCGTAGAGGGCAGCAATAAAGATCAGTGACTTCCCACCTAAAGTGAAAGAGATTCAGCAGACAAGATATAAGCGTTCAGGAAGATATGAAGTGAAGAAGTTGAATGATACACAATATTAAGTAGCTGGTGGGAAGTTTACTGGTGTGGTTTGTTTGGCACGAAAGACATGCAGCTGCAGGGTATTTGATGTAGATCATATTCCATGTGTCCATGCTATTGCTGCAATTCAGCGGATGAAACTAAATATAACTGATTTTGTAAGTGAATACTACAAAATCCAGTCGTGGTGCACGGCCTACCAAGACACCATATACCCGGTGCCTTGTGAAGAAAACTGGAATGTCACAGAAGACATCAGATCAGTAAAATGTCATTCCCTAGTTGTGCATAAGAAGAGTGGGAGACCAAGAAAAGTCCAGATTCCATCAATTGGTGAAGGGCAAAGCAAGAAAAGAAACGAGACATACAAGTGTGGGAAATACGGGAGGAAAGGACATAATAAGATAACATGTCTAGACAAAGCATCAAGCAGCACCAGTGATAGCTTTACAAACTACAAATACTCATTTATTTTGTTTTCTTAATATAGACACAAGGTGATGAATTTTAGCTAATACATGGTATCCTTATTTTGTTTGTTCTAAATAAATTGGATTTATATGGAGTAAAAACAGTAGCTTATAAATGAATGAATATGTTACTTCATTTGCGTTGAAATACTTAAATACAAGGAAATGCAGGTGGAGTGGAATATATAAGATGATTATCAGATCGCCTTAAAACCACACAAGTGTGATATGTCATCACCTGAATGAAAGTTGGCATCACCAGGATACCAAATGTTTTCGATAACAAACTTTGGTAATACAAATGTGTAAGGAATAGAACAGTAGGGTTGTTGTTTTTTTATTATTTTATCTTTTTATACAAATGTAGTGTTTGATGAATCACATCAATGAGTAGATGCAAAAAATGGTATAACTTTGATGCCTTTTTCATTTGATGAATCTCAGTTGATGACACTTATTTCATCAGACAAAGTTTTTGCCTGATGAAATCCAATTGATGCATAGTAGTTGATGAATCACATTGATGAGAAGATGCAACAAATGGTATAACTATGATGCAATTCAATTGATGCCTTTTTCATTTGATGAAACTCAGTTGATGACAGTTATTTGATACCAAACTTAAAAGTTAAGGAACAGTATGGAGTGCGATTTCATTACACAATGTCGTTGCCTAATGCCAAAGTAAGATGATGACATTAAGTTGATGAATTCACATTGATGTAACTAAAGTGATTCGATTTGTTGGATGAAACTCATGTCATGCAACTAATTGGAGACATGTGATGCAACTAATGTCATCGATCAAAAAAGAAAAAAAATGAAGTGCAAAAATGAGTTTGAATGAATTGAATCACGCTGATGAAAGGGGTGATAGACACACAAAAAGCACAGTAGTACTAAAAAGAGAGCATGAAAGGGTATTTTTGTGATAATGGGATGGAATCAATTTAAGTAGATGATCAAAGATGAAAACATTTAAAGTGGAACCAATAGCACGAAAGGGTATTTTTGTGATATGTGAAAAAGAGTTGATTTGATTGAAATTAAAATACATAAACATGCCAACACAACCATATAAGATAGATAAAAGATTATGTTTATACAACCATTTAAGCTAGTACAAAAAACACATGGTTGAAGTTATATATCCCTAAATGTAAACCTTAGTGGCCAAAAGAGAGCATGCAAGCTCTAAGGCTAGAAATCAGTTAAAGAATCCATAGCTAATACCAAATATACGGAGTATATAAACTGCCATGATTACAAAATGAGAGCATGCAGGCTCTAATATAGTTCTACCCCCCACATTACGACACAATAAAGATCAACCAAAAGTGAGAAAAGTCTAACAATTATGAAAAAGCTCAATAGCTATCTTCTTGCAATAAGCTTGAACCCGATCATCATTAAATTCATAGATATCTCCCCCGAAAGCTAATTCTCTATAGCTTTGATGGTTTAAACACCACAGCTCCCCCTACAATGCAATTTCAAAGGAAAATGAATTGACATCATAATATAACATTATAAGATGTATAAACATGAGTATCTCTGAAAAAATAAATCATAAACTTACCCATCATGGTTATGAGGAAGATCACTAAACCTATTCACCTTAAAAGGAGATTCAAGGCTTTCACCCAAATGTGAAAAGCGACCAGATTCTTTAAACAAAGCTGGTACCATATTATAGAGAGGCGCCAAAAGAGTTTGCAGCTCGTCATCACCAGTAAAAGGAATATTGCAGTCACACACATTAATTTTCCCCTGAGACAAGTCAATCTCTAATGCAACCCAATGTTCATTTTTTATGTTGAAAGGAGTGTACACAATCTTCGCAGAATGCCATGATTTCCCAAAACATTTTGGCAAGAGACCATCAAGATACTGGAAAAAGGTCTTGCCAAATGAAACTTTACCTAACTTAAACTTCTCAAAAAACTTTTCAGTGAACTTTGCAGACCACACACAATCCAAAATAACAATATCGTTGTATTTGTCCCCATTGCACTCAATATGATGCCTAAGATGAGATATGACCTCTCCTATATGCTAAAACACAAACACATGGAAATTAAAACTGAGTTGACACCAAAACAGAAACAAATGCATGATACAGAGAATAAGTGAGTTCACTTACATCATCAGTCAGCCAATGTTGCTTTGCAACAAAATCACAGAAAAACTTCGTTTCCAGCATACACTCGTTCCCCGCAAGTTGAGTACAATGATAAAAGCAATGAATGAAATAAATGAGAATTATATAAAAGGAAAAGACAAGTGTAGAACATACTCATCAGAATATATCCAATCATAAAAGCATTTCCGCTCACCGTGTTTAAAAAAAGAATATTTTGGCCTCCTAGGCATTGTACACTTCTTCTTCTTAACACCTCGAGTGTAAGGTATCTCCAAGGCAGCAGAAACTTTCCCCATGCGTGTTGACTTCCTAATTGGGACAGCTACAACCAAAGACTTTGATTTCTTGATTAAAGGGGAAGGTACAATAACTGGAACATCAGAAGATAATGTAGCAAGAGGCTGACTCAATGGAACATCAGATGGCAAAGAAGAAGGTGTCGTTTGTGGAGTAAGGACAATAGTACGGAAAAGATGTTCTTGAGTACTGCGAACAATTTTCTCTAATAGTAATGCGAATAGGCAACCCATTTTCTCTGATACCCCTGAGTACATCTTGAATGGAAGCGTCAATATCATTAGAATGAAGGTGGTGGGAATTAGTGGAATCAGGCAACCCATTTGAAGACACTTCTAAAGGAGTTGCATACTTTGAAGCAATAGTTGCATGAAAGAGACAAATCAACAGAGGCAACTTTAGAATGTGTCCTTGCAGAAACGGATGAAGGAGAGAAAGCCATAACTTCCATATTCTTATATGGGACAACTTGATCCATGAGCCCAGGAGAAGACAAAATATGTGGAGGATCATTGGTGGTTGCATCAGTAGTGACAAGTAACTTTGTAGAAGCTAGATGGGACAACCAATCTTGATAGGCAGCAACAGTCGCATCATCAGTTTTAGTAGAGAAAGCAATCGATGGAGAATCCAAATATTCACCATAGGTAGGATAAATCTTGTCCTACAATTATAAACAAAATTGAACACATATATTACAATAAAAAAAAATTAAATACATAATATACACAACCAAACAAACATAATAAACAAAGGACAATAAACATAAATAGAAAGTTTATACAAAAAATGAATAAAACTCAAAAGATATAACAATATACAAATTACCATAGCAATCTTAAGAAACTCAAGATAAAGATGTCGAGCAGTGACAACCCTAGTGGAAGATAGACTCTCCCAGTTCAGAAAAGAACGATCTATGTCATCAGATACAAACATGCAATGAACAATAGGTGGGATATTAGGAAAATCTTCCAAGATCCAAACCTACGATGAAAAAAAAAACAGAAAGACCAAAAAACACACATGTAAGATAGGATATATATATATATATATATATATATATATATAGTAAAAACAAATATACTATATATAAAAACAGAAATTACAAAAAGAAAGGTAACCTCAAAAGCAAGTGGGAACCCTGGCAAATTAAAGCCACTCCTTGCCTTAGGCGCATTCTCATTTTTACCCTTCGGCAGAGTCTTCTTCGAACCCTTATCACCACTCTTCTTGATTTTCTTGGGATACTTAGACGATTTCGTTTCAGATGCACGATTAACCTTCATCAAGGATGAGATAGTCTCAATATAAACTAATCTACCCCAAGGATAATCATTAAACTTAGTCATGTCGGATACAAGAGACACAATCTGATTCCTAACACACCCACCCCGATGAGGCAACAGAATCCCATCAATGATCAAAACATAGGCAATAAGGAGTTTTTTAGGTGAGTTTTTGGGTGTTTTGTAGAAGACAGCAATCAAATCATCATACTTGATGTTATCCACACCAAACATAGATTTAATGTTTATAGAAGGGACAACAACAGTATGGTCAGAGGTACATTTTAGACCCGTTACAACAACAAATTCAAAAATGGAAAATCGAACAGGGTGGGAATATTTAAGTTTGAACCGCATTTCCCTAGTTTTAGAGGTTTTTAATTCATGAACCATGAAATAATTGACAAGTTGTTGGGCAAACTTCAACTTGTCACCAAACCAAAGGATGTGATGCAGAAAGGAAGAGAACAGTGAAGACCAATCAACACTTAATTCCTTTTGTATGACAGAAATAACATCAACACGGGAGTATAGATTATACTTCCCTAAAAAAGTCTCGTATCATCACGAATGTAATCAAATACCTATATAATACAAACAAACACAAAAAAAATAAACAATAATGAAAAAGAAAACATATAACGCAACACTAGAAAAAAAAAAGAAGGAAAGCAAACAGATAAATAACAAACCGGGCAAGGTAAGGCATCCTTGACAGCAGTTGAGGTAAGAAGGAATGTCACAAAAACAAAAACATGGAATCAATTCCAGAAATATACAAGGATGTCAAATGCAGAAACTATAATAACAATAACTAAATTGGAATCAATTAATGGCATATATCCACTTTCAAACAAAGTAACACAAACAAAACAAAAAAAGACCCCCCACACAAGATATAAACAAAGTAAAACAGAATACAACATGAAACCCCCCACCCCCAAAATGAATAACTAAACAAGAATTTTATCAACAACACAAAAAAATTGGGGATAATGTAAACCCCAACCAAAATGGAATCAAATGTCACAAAAAAAATGAACTGAAGATACACAAACTGGCATCAAAATCCAAAGACGACAACCACTTTCAAACAAAATATCACACATCTTTCACCTAATGTAAGACTAAAATCAAAAACCCTAAAGAGACAGAAAGAGTAAAATATATTGCAAACCATAAACAAATCAGCAACAGAAATACGTAACCAATGGAATCAATTTCACAACAACAAGGGGATACTGTCAACCAACACAACAATGACAACAAAGGGATCAATATGAACTGAAGATGCAAAAAAAAACAAAATAAAACAAAATAAAAAATATACTATAAACAAATAAATGGAATCACACTCAAAGAATAACAACAATGACACAAATAAAACGCAAGAGCAACTAATTTCTTCTACAAACCCTAGATACAGTCAACAGAAAAAATGTTCGAAATACACAAAATCAACCAAGGGTTAGGATACACAATAAGATGGAATCAACAAAGAATATAAGGAAAAAGGATGAAAACGAACTGGAAAAAAAGAAAACATACATGGAGACGAAGACATTGGACACCAAATTGGGGGGAAATCACCGAAAAACAGCCGCCCTAGTGACAACGCCACCGCCGACGGGAAAAGGAGGAATGAAGGACAAAGCCGTCATGGAAGATGGAAAGAGGGGACGGAAAGGCAGAGAATCGCCAAGGGAAGAAGGGAGAAGATGGAGGAAAGAGATATGGAGTGTGGGAGAACAGTGAACCGAGAATGGAGCTATCCCTAAATCAGCAAACGAGATGGAGAGAGAGAGAGCTTCCGAAGATCGACTATGAAAGACATACTATGTGATGCCTCTCTTGTTGGAAACACAAGGCTATTTAGAAGAAGCTATCCCTAAATTCTAGTTAATCGCACTCAAAGCGCGTCTAGTATTGCTCCTGTTCTCCTGCCCAAACTTCCGGGTGAGCACTCCTCCACCTTCAAACATTTCAATTTCTAAGATTGTGGATCTTCATTTCTACCAATTGCTTTGAAATTTAAATCGATAAATCCAATTCCATTCGATTTTAAAGCTATTTTTACCTTGCTGGTTTGTAGGTTTGATAAGAGAGATATGTTGATTGATAAGCGCGCAAATTCCCATATTTTCTATGCACATAAAATTCCATTTTATCGTCTTTTGCATGCATATTAATGGGAAAACATGAGATTAGTGTAGTTTATGCTTAAATATCAAATATATGGGTCTGCACGAGTTTCCATGTGATTTCGCAGAAAACAGGATAAAAATGGACGAATTTGGAAGAGCGGAAAAAGAACTCGAAGTCTTCTGAAGAGGTCGAAATCGACTGGGGACCTCTACATCGAGTGCATCAGAGACATAGGAATCGAGCAGGAAATGAAACAGAGCATGTCGACACAAAGAGGCCGATATTGACATCTGGAGGTCGATATCGATGTTGCCAGATCGAGCTAAATGATAGAAGTCGAGTGCCAGTTCGAGTAGGAGAAGGAGAGCTCGAGATAAAGTTTTACAGGGGTCGATATCGATGTTCAAGGTCGATATCGACCATGCCAGCAGAAGAATCCGACTCAGATTTTGATAGAATTCTATCCGAAGCTTGCACGTCTATCCATAAGTCGAGATTTCTTATCATCAACACCAGTTCTATCATATGGAGGCTGATTTACCGTAGGAGTTTTAGTTTTTACTTTATTTAAGTTTTATCTTAAAGAATAAAGATAAAGTTTCGAGTTTTTATCGACATCTATAGATAGAGGCCAATAGGGTTGAGTTTAGGCATCCAATAACATTCTAATCAGATTCAATTTGACATACAATTCAGTTTCAATAGAGAGTAGTGACGAGTTATAGAGAGAGAGGAGGCCGAGTGAAGTTTGTAAAGCGAGAGCGGAGTGGCTTGTTCGGTTGTACTTTCTTTCGAAGTTTTAATTCAAAGTAGTTTTCCTTTAATGATGATGATGATGTGCATGATGAGGAGCAAGTAGTCAACCCACTTCTAGGGTCAGGATGAGCCCGACGATAACGATGTAGGGTAAGTGCATCAAATGTATGACTTTTCTGCGATTCCGTCTTCTATCCCATGCATAATCCTTTGCGAAAGTTAGGGAGATTCATTATTTGCATTATTGAAGCAAAAGCCACTCATATTGTGAACTTGAATTGCTCATGAATTGGATAGTAAGTCTTAGGAACTATGCGAGAGCTTCTAATCACCTAAGTGTTGATAATGAAAGTTATTTGACGAAAAGGCATTAAATTTCATAACTTTAGCATAAAACTTGCATTGTTATCGTTGTGGCATGAAACCCCGACTTTGGAAGATTTTTAATTAATTGAATTCAACATAAAAGTTTTAGTTTTGTTTCTGATCATCCTCCTTTCCCATTCTACTTTCATCAGACTCTTTTCCGAAAAATTGGTTACGAAAACAGTTTTTGTGACAAACATCGAAATCGACTGTAAGGGTCAATATCGAGGTCTAAATGTCAATATCGAGGTCTCTGCTCGACGTCGACTCTACTGCTTTTGTCTTCTGCAGGAACTGGACTAGAAATCGACCAGAACTGAGGTCGATATCGACCAGATTACTCGATATCGAGTGTCTTCTGAGGTCGAAAGCTTTGATCGTGAGTACAACAAGGGAAGCGCTGACATACCTCCTCGTGGATTCGATCCTGAATTACCCTACTACTACTACAAGGGAGGGGATTCTTGTATTATTTGTTTGGGACAGGGAGTTAGCCTAGTTGTGCATTGTTATTTTTAGATATTTGAATCTCCTACACTATCCCCCTTTCGAACAAATGTTGATGAGCAGAAAAATAACTCGTTTGATTCTTCCAAGGAGCTTGATCAGCGTATCATAGAAGATATTACTAGCAAATAATTGATAAAGCTTTCAAAATGTTATACTAATGAAACCAAATTGGTTCAAAAATACCTTCTTGACTCTCTCAAAAGCCTTCAACGCCATCATCCAATTGCACTGTCAAACTCCCATTGAACTCCACCCGTCAAACTCAATAGCCTTCAGTGCCAAATTGGCCGCCGTAAATCACAACCCGTACCCCATGTTCTTCTCCAAGTCAAACCCTAACCAAATAAAAAACTGCCCTTGAAATAAAACCCTAACCAAACAGTAATCAAGATCTTGAATTGAAATAAAAGGGGTTTGAAGAGATTATCTAACAATGGAGATGTCAGAGATCTGAAAAAGCTGCTCGAGATCAGCTTTTATCAAAGGTGGCCAAGATCTACTTCTGTCCAAGCTGCCGGAGATGATGAGCACAAATGAGCAAGAATTTTGCCAAGTGAAGGTCATGACGGAGCCATGGGATTTTGCCAAGCAAAGGTCATGACGAGAGCGAAAAAAGGATTTCACCGGAGAGACTACAACCCCACCGGAGCCACCCTCGAGTTTGAAAGCCTGCGAGATTGGAGGAGGAAGGGGATGGGGGTGAATAGGGACGAGTCGTTCGTAGCCGCGAGTCGGGACTGAGAGGAAAGGGAGTTGAGGATTTGGAAGAGGGATTTGGGGGTGAAATATTGATGTTCTTTAGAATTTCTTTTATTTTTTTTCTAAGTACTATGCTTTCCTTTTTTTTTCTTTCTAAAGGATTCGTTTTTTTAAGTGTTGAAGTATTGGGGCTTTGTTTTTTTTTTTTTGAAAAAACAAACACAAATTTCTGAAAATTTTTCGAAGTGTTAAATTATCCCACGTGTATTTTATATGGGCGGGATTTCCCGCACGCTTAATTTTTTTCCAAAAGTTTTTTAACATTGGTCAAAAAAATAGTGTGGTGTCTGTTTTATTTTCAACATCACAAATTTATCAACCGATGTCAAAAATATATTTAACATCACCCGTTTTTCTGACTGATGTTAATCGTCCGATGTTAAATGTCAGAATTCTAGTAGTTGAAATATGCACAACCTAGCTGAATTTTTCTGTCTTTCGTTACTTTAATTATGTGAGCTATTTATCTATATAGATAGCTCACATATCTGTTGTTGTCTGTTTGTCATCTACTATATTTTTTTGCTATTTTTGAAGCTATTGATAAGTGAAAGTTGAAATGGAGTTGTGGGTAAGAAATTGAGAACTGAAACTAGGAAGTGAAATTTAGAAGTGCAATTTGGCTTGTTTCATTGTGTAATTTTGAGATCCCCTACTTGTTCTGTTTCACTAAATTGGGCAACAATTCTGATAGTAAAGGAACATTCACAATGAAAGCTCTTAGTTCAATGGAAGCGTTATGGGTTGATGAATATCTTTTAAAGTCTATTACCTCAATGGAAGAGCAATGTGTACATTATTGTACACATGATGTGGGTTCAAATCCCATATAGGCTTTCTCTAATTTTAAATTTTATGTTTTTGATGGAGAAATGATAGATTAGCATAGATAATTTTGTCATATAGGTTCCTTGAATCCTTGATAATCATTTTGGGACCTACAATCCCAAAGCCCATTTCCTATCAGTTGCAAGTTGTCTCCAATTCCTTGATAACCTGCAACATGTCCATGCTAGCAATGGAACCTCAACATAATCATACATTCATACTAATTCCTTTCGGTTTTGGATAATCCAGTTTTTTGTACAAATGTTCACTTCCTTTTGTTGTTCTTGGGTCTAATTAGGCTTAAAAGGTTCTGCTTAGTCCAATTTGGACAGCTGTGACAAAATTGAATTAGGATTAAAAGGTTCTTGCATGGAGAAAGTCTATGTGTGATTCGAACCCATATCATGTGTATAGTACACATTGTTTTACCATTTGAGTTAATAGACTAAAAAGGGAGCCAAGACAGTTGTGACAAAACTGAATTTAGTAAGACCAAAAACTAAACTAACATATGAGAAGCAATAGGGCTTAAAACGTTCTGCTTAGTCCCTTTGCCGTCACAATTGTTGCCCTTTGCTGTCATAAATTGTTAGATCCATTTACTGTCAGAATTGTTGCCCTTTGCTGTCCTAAATTGTTAGATCCCTTTACTTCAGAATTGTCGCCCAGTTCAGTGAAACAGAACAAGTAAGGAATCTCAAACTTACACTCCTCAATGAAACAAAACAAATTCAATTCTCAATTTCACTTCTCAGTAGCTTCAAAAAGAGCCAAAACTTTTTTTAGCAGTCAGTCTATTTGTCAGTCAGTTAGTTTCACACCTAAGTCTATTTGATGCAAAAGAAATAGAAAACATCTAATTACAAAAGGAAGTTGCTAATCAGTCATTAAAATCGAAACCTGACAAAAGCCTAACCACAAGCGACCCAAATTGAAAAGCAGAAACACAAGCAAAAACAAAATTGACAGAGATTCAAATCTGAGCCTCTCCAAATCAAATTCAGAATCAAATCTCAGTCTCGTCATCCTCTCAATTAAGCGATGAAAACCAAACCACAAGCGGAAACAAAATTGACAACATTAAAATCAAAATCAAAATTCCAGAACCTAAAAAGTAGGGAAGAGGCGGAGAGCAAAATCAAGGGGAAATCACATACGAGGCACCGGCGAAATCAAGGGGAAGAGTCGAAGGCACACCTTGACTAAGAGTCTGAGAGTCTGAGACAAGGGAGAGGGTTAAGGGTTTACCGTCTAAGACAAGGGAGAGGAAGAGAGGTGGCGGCGATGAGCAAGTAAGGGGCGGCGCCGGTGACCAGCAACTAAGGAGGCGGCGTGTGCGATTGCTGAGGAAGGAGAGTTACGTCTTAAGTCTGAACAGAATGTGTTAGATTCATTAGGAGAAGTGAGGGTTTGATAATTCCTTTTAACGGTTATAAAAAAAACCTTAAATTTCACCTAAATTACAAAATCGTCTCCGCTTCCTAATGACCGTTAATCAAGAAAGGAAGTGCTTAGATTAAAAGTTTTCATTATAAGAGAGTTTCTATAGGAAGGGTTGTTTCCACTTGTGTAAAATGGTCTTTAGGTGTAAAATTTCTTAAGGTGTAAAATTTTTCCTTTTACTTAAAACCGGGACGCGGGTAGGATTTTTTTTTAAATGAACTGGTCCGTTATAAAAATGAACGGAACCGGCTGCCAAACACAAAAAGCCTGAATCCAAAGATTTCCTCAGAACTCAACGCTTTACACGCTTTGAAGGCCGAGATTCTCGCTTGCAATGGCGATTCTCAGGCTGTTGTTAGGGTTTTGGATCTTCAGCCCCGCATCTAATTAGGGCTTACCCTGACGTGTCTGATGGGTCTGCAATGGCGATTCTTGCGCTTGAGTTTGTTGGTTCCCTCATTCATATCATTTATCCACTTATTGAATCCTTCTTCTTCTTCGTTTTTAGGGAATTTCATACCTGCGTTCTCTCTTTGTCTAACTTTCACCTTCATTCAGAGATTTGGTTCGAGAAGACTCCAATGTTCTACCATCAGACAGAGATTGGAACATCTGTTGGCTGGAGAAGGAAGATCGGGGCTGGAGTGGATGGCGATTTGGAGTGCATGAGATCTGTGAAGCTTTAGTTGCCATCAAATGTCCAATTCAAATATGCGAATCTGATGTACTTTGTAGCTCCTTTATTTGCATGTTTTGTCTTCATTTTCCATTCGACTCCTAAAGCAAAGGTTGAAAATAATGCAAACTAGTACAATCCCCGCGCCATGGCGCGATTTTTTTATAAATAATATTTAGATATAGATAAATCATAGACATTAGATTTAATTCAATATTTTTAATTAAATCCATTGATTAGTAAATGTGTTAAAAATAATAGAAAAAAATACACTTGGGTTATAGAGATAAAGAGAAAAATAAATAATAAATAGTGAAAGATAAAAGTTTAGAATTAATCCCATTGGTTAAAAAATATAACATCAAATAATATTGGGTAATTAATATTAGAATATTTTTCAAAAAAAATAATATGAGAAAATATAGTTACCATAATAAAATGATATTATGTAAATAATATTTCCACAAATAACTTTGAACATGAAGAGGACATGTGACATAAATTAATATTGTATAGTATATAGATGTAGATAGTTAGTAAATGAATTTGAGTTAAGCATAATAGTTATATTAGATTGAATTCAATGTTTTGAATTAAGTCCAATAGTTAGTAAGATTAAAGAAAAAAAAGAGAATTAAAAGAAAAAGAAGAAAAAAGGAGAATTAAAAAAAAAGAGGATTAAAGAGGAAAAATATATATAATTGGTCAAAACCCCTAAAATCTCTCTAATGTTGACACCTCAGCATAAACTCTTCTAAATTAAGAGTTTATATAGATTGGTTAAAAAATATAACATCAAATAATATTGGGTAATTAATATTAGAATATTTTTCAAAAAAAAATAATATTAGAAAATATAGTTACCATAATAAAATGATATTATGTAAATAATATTTCCACAAATAACTTTGAACATGAAGAGGACATGTGACATAAATTAGTATTGTATAATATATAGATATAGATAGTTAGTCAATGAATTTGAGTTAAGCCCAATAGTTATATTAGATTGAATTCAATGTTTTGAATTAAGTCCAATAGTTAGTAAGATTAAAGAAAAAAAAGAGAATTAAAAGAAAAAGAAGAAAAAAGGAGAATTTAAAAAAAAAGAGGATTATAGAGAAAAAAAAATTATAATTGGTCAAAACCCCTAAAGTCTCTCTAATGTTGACACCTCAGCATAAACTCTTCTAAATTAAGAGTTTATATAGATAGTTAGTAAGATTAAAGAAAAAAAAAGAGAATTAAAAGAAAAAGAAGAAAAAAGGAGAATTTAAAAAAAAGAGGATTATAGAGAAAAAAAATTATAATTGGTCAAAACCCCTAAAATCTCTCTAATGTTTACACCTCAGCATAAACTCTTCTAAATTAAGAGTTTATATAGATTTGGGTAGAATGAGCTAATGTGCAAGAAATAGAGTGTGCACAAGTTTTGGTCTAAATATGTAGTAATTGGAGCGGAATTGGAGTCAAAAGGAAGAAGCCAAGTGAAGCTGAAAGGAGGTCGATATCGACCGGATATGTCGAAAACGACTGGACAACTCGACGTGGACCCTGAGCGTCGAGACATACCACAAATAACCACTGAAGACCACTCGACATCGAGTAGATATGTCGACATCGACATGACTCCATAGATCGAGTGAAGTGAAGTTTGTCGAGCAGAAAACAAAGACCTCGATATCGACTACCTGGTCGATATCGACTGGAAATCGATGCGGATTGGATGCGTTTTTCGAGACGTGGATTGTAAGTTCTATCAATATGGGCCACGGTTATATCTTCTATTTAGATAGAATATGTCTTAGGGTTATTGCCTTTTTACCCTAAGATATTTGTTAGTTAATTAGTTATTTACCTTAATAAAGATTTATTCTACTTGTTAAGGATAGATTTTAGATAGAAGATTATGGCGTTTGCGAAAGCCGACGTTGGATTGTAAGGTTTTAAGGTTTCAATTAATGGAAGTTCTTTTCTTTCAATGAATGGTGTCTATTGCAATGAAGAGCGAGTAGTTCCACAAAGCTTCTAGGGTCGGAGTGAGCCCGACGTTAGCCATGCGTGTTTAGGTAAGTACTTGATGTTGATATCGTTCCACTACTAGAAAAATGCAATTAGTCATCTGTTTTGAACAGATGTCTTTCAAAAACATTTCCGATCTTATTGTGCGTTTCGTAAAAGATCAACTTTTCCACATCGGTTTTAAGCCGATGTCTTTTCTTGGTTAAACCATCTATTTTATTTTGAATATAGATATAAATCAACCCGTCAAATTTATTTTTCACATATTAACTTGTTGTTAAAGCCTCATTATTTTTCATTTATAAGCTTTTGAAGATGTCCACATCAAGCCTAAATTTTACATTTACATCACTATTTTTAAAATAGTCAATGTATTAAAACAAAATAGACATCTTTTTTATTATATTGATTTTATGCATATTAATTTCATATATATAATTTGTGATTTTTTATCATTTTAAAATAATCTATGTTATGAAATATGTACATAACTAAGGTATTAATATGATATGGACATCATTTTAGATTTTTATAAAGATGTTGTTGTTAGCAATATATATCAATTTATATTAATATTGTGATGTAAAAATATATGTTTGACATTGGTTTAGATTATTTAGACAATGTCTATAATGATACTAGCATCCGTTTCTACGTACTGATTCGATTTCTTAGCTATTTAAGCACACCACTTTTCATCTATAATCCAATGTTTTTCATTCGATACACAACACTCTTTGTTCACATAGTAAGATTTTGCAAATGACGACGTACTTTAATGAACATATACAATAAGATAAACGTCAAATCGACATTTACAAAATCTTGTTCTGAACATCTGGCATGATCAAAGAAAAGCAACAAGGTGAAATAAAAAAACACTGGACTTCTGGATCTGATGACAGGAAACTTAACCGGAAGATTCAATCTTTTTTTCTTGAAAATTCCCTATCTTCACAATTGAACACCAAATAGCATAGTTACATGTTCAATGTGAATGAATTATTGAGGTTGAAGAAGTGACCAGAACCATCTGGAAAAGGTTCCACCTTCAACACTTTCCTGACCTTCCCTTCATCACGGAAGAAGCAATCAAAAATAAATGTTAAAATGAAACAAAACTAGATGTTTATTTCCAAAAAAGAAAACATGGCATTATTATTTTAATTAAAGAAACCAGATTTTCTGCAGAGAGGGTGTATTTATGTAAACAAGTTTAGAGTAAAATAACAAGAGGGTAGTGTAGCACATAGTGCTCTAAAATTTCCAAATGAAGATTGTATTCTAGAAGTGATTTGAATATCTTTGAACATAACCACCGCCTGGAAAAACATGCTTAATTTATTAGAAGAGAAGAAAACGCCTTTGCAGAATCTGAGATTGCAGTACCTTCTCCCTGGGTCATGAAAAAAATTCACAAGAATCCCTTGCACCAAGGCTGATCAAGCTTCCAATTTCAGCAATTGAAAGAGAAAACACCTGATCGAGATGTGGAAATTAAGTAAAAAAAAGGGAATATAAACAGAGCTCTCATCGCTCTGATCAGATCAGCACTAAAAGCACCTTTATAAGTAGTGTTTTTCAACAGTTCATACATACATGGATGAAGTAGGGGTTTGTTTCGCATGATGTTGGAAATGTAAACATAGTTCTCAATTTCTCATCATCACAAATTCACAATAGTAATATTACATGTACTCTGAGCAGAACAGAACCAAATGTGCCTTTATAAGCAACGATTTAGGTATTATAGAACAACATCGATAGTTAACACATACATAGATGAAGCAAGGATTTGTCTCATGCAGTGCATTGATTGCTACTAAAGTTCTAAGAAAATTATTTATATTGATAAGTTACTTCTTTATGCTAATAAGGAGCTCATCCAGTATAAGTTTGCATCAACATACGAACCCTAAAAATAACTAATAAGGGTGTCATTTGACACTCATTCAAGGACCAAGCCCAAACTTATGTTGCTCTTTAGTTACTCTCTAGAAGGCCTGATCACTCTACAAATAGAAACACCCACGTCAAGTACTGATATATTAGAAAGTACACAGTCAAAGACAATCTCAGAAGAAGAAATTTTTTTTAGCAAACTTCTAATTGCAATGTGCAAAGCTTGTTGTATTTCAGGTCCAACATATACTAAATAAAACAAGCAACTATAGTTCATCTACTATGATTATACTTATTCAACACAAAATTGAGAATTCAATGAAAAGGAAAAACAAGAAAGACACAACTCTGGGCAACAACTAACCGGAATAAACTCACGGCGTTGTCTCCGGCATTTCTTTTCATTCCGGAGCTTCATGCTCCCTTCATTCGGCTGGCTTGGAAACACAGGCTCCCCATGAACATGTTTAACCCAAGCATAAGGCCCTAAAATCACAGCAAAATCCCCATAATTCCTTCATTTTCAATAATGAAAAAATGGTGAAATATTTCGGCACCTAGCCCCAATCAAGGTACCAACTACCAACTCAATTCTTCGCAAATTAATCAACAATACAAACAGTAGAACAAGAAAATCCACTTACCAGGTGGCATTAGATCGGTGTGCTTATGCTTGGGCTCGTCGATGTGGTGGCGCTTAGAGAGGCGAGTACCAGTGAGCGAATCGAAAGCCCTGGGAGCTAGTGAGCGATTCCATTGGTTCCGGAGACATATTTTTGCTTGTAATATTCCTCAACCTTATTAACATTAATATCATCCTTACCTTTACAAACTCAAATAATTGAGACCATGTACCCCTCGAGATTGCCTTGTTACGGCGACGATGATGCAACTGGTAGTCGACGGTGCTTTGTGATGGTGGTGTAGCTGTTGCTGCGTGCACCTTCTGGTGGTGGTTTGTGCTCATAATAATAACCTGTTGAACATAATCAATTGAAACAAGCAAAAAACCCTAAAAACCAACACACTCTAAATTCAAACTATAATCGATAATTATTTCTATAAAAGGATAAAATACAAGACAGTAGAAACTAACCGATGGGGCTGAAGAACGATGTCAGGTAGCATGTATAAAATTTGTTTTCTCTATAATTAAATTTGCAAATGAATTAAACGTGATCATTTGTGATGGCTTAAAACTCACTCATGATCGACCAACGCGATGTCTTCGTGGGGAGCAACAGCTTGTTGATTCAGCAGCTCGACTTCACAGCAAAAATGAGTGTAATTCCACATAAGAAAATGTAGCCATTGTCAAATTGAATTCAAGGAAAGGGATGTATATATTAAGTGATTGGAGTTGACCTTTTCGCCATTGATGAGTTCATTAGGGGATGCAGCTGCTGTTCAAAACCTGAATAGAGACAGAGAGATAGTCTAGTTTGAGCTTTAAAATGCTTAAACAGAAAATCAACGGAGGATATTAGCATTACCTGAGCTGCGTAACTTACTCGTCTTTCGTGTAGTGTTCATCATTTCCGGTACAAGTGAGGAGCACTACATAACTTGCTCGTCTTTCCCAGTCGAGACCAGTATTATAGGGAGAGAACATAAGGAGGCTCTGAAACCACCAAATCTAGACCCTCCACCACTCTAAACTCTATCGTCGAACATCTCTTCTCACCTGAAACTACCATATATACACCCTCCACCACCTTGTAAACCAAGAACAATAATAGGAACGGAAAGAGACATACCTTACAGCAACAAGAACCCTAACTCAGGCCATCACCAACCCGCCTTTGCCATAACACAACCCTTCTGACCTTTTCTTTTCTCCTAGATCTAGACTTGTTGGATCAAAAAGGTTCTCAATTTAATTGCAGCTTCACCAAGATCTGGTGCTCAACAATCTACATCCACGTTGGAACCCCTAAATTCAGACACATAAATGAAAGAAAAAGAAACCCTAAGAAACTTAGAAATATAAATCTATAAAAAAAATTGAGCACAATAAAAAAGAGCATGGCTTACATCTTGGAATGCCTTGCTATGGATGTTGCAGGCATCAGAACCAACATTGTTGTTGTTCATTTGAGCCAGCGCAACACTCCTATTTCAACAACATCATGTTGGATGGTCCAAGGTTCTACCAAAGAATCGACAGCCATGTGTGCAACAACACTTCCAGTGTCGAAAACATGCCTAACACAAGAGACCGGAAAAAAAAGTGATTTGGCTATCAAAATCATAATATTATAAACTTCAGGACGGCAATGAAATGCTTCACCACAAACATAAATCAAATAGTATATTACCTTGAGCTATGGTAGAACCAATACTTCCGAGCACGGATCCACCATTGCTGGATTGAAGAGGAGCTGGTGGGGGAGCTTGTCTAGGTGCATATAGAAACCACGGTAAAAATTAGCAATGGCAATTAAGTGGGAGAACAACACCACCTTATGGTCTGTGCTAGAATAAAAAAAATCTAGAGGGCCCTAATCAAAACAAACAAGAGAGGTTTTCCTGACAAGGATTAAAAATGGGCAACTATTAAACATAAGAAGTTTACATTTTTTTTGACACAAAAAACCTCCACAAGGTTAAGACCATGAGGAAAGTTGTCCATGTAAACATGCTCCCCTTCATAGGAGGGAGTCGCACAACAAAATCGGAAACTATATTTCCTGATATACTTACATAGGTAGCATCAACAACATTAAACTAGCAATCTACACTTCTATAGTAGTCCTATACTAGTAATGTCCTCATAGATCTCCTCTTGGAATGGTATGAAGAATCAATAATAGCAACACATAAGTCCCTTTAAATAAGGGGGGATATATCCTCGGTGCAACTAATATTCAAAAGCAATCAATTAATAAAAGCAAAAGATACTTGATACATCGAGAGATTTGAGATAAGGTAGCCTAAAAGCGTTGAGCAATCAGTTGAAAGAATGAGTACCAGACTGAGGGGGAGGGCTCCTAGCAGTTGGGTGAGGAGCAGAGCAGAATGTTCCTGAACCAAAGCACAAAGTGAATTCAATCCGAAGCATGACGGCGGCGAAGGGAGAATGAGACTAGAGCCAAGAGAAGAGGGTCGGATTAAGAGGAAGGAAGTGGGTACCAGAAGAATAGAAAGCTGAGAAGAAGGCCAGATACCTGAGGGAGTCAGCGATTTAGGGTTCTTCAACTCCTATCCATTTTCGCAGCAGCTGAGTCATCGAGATGGGCTTCAGAGAGATGACAGTTGGAGGAAGAAGAAAGCACTGAACCAAGGAGGAGGGTTATCGGAGCTAGCTAGAGGAAGCTCGGATCTAGAGAGAGGTGAAGATTCGGTTGGGGATTTAGGGGTTCGATTCTGGAGAGAAGAGAGGTAGAACGAGGTTGAATGTGAGGGGAGAGAGAAATTATAGAAGATAGAAATTTTAAGAAGGTTAAAAAACTGGGTTGATTTTTTTTTATGTTTTAGCAGCTTTCTCCAATTTTTTTTGAAAGTGTTAATCTACCTCCGAAACCCGTTCCAATTGAAAGTGTTACCTCTAAAGCCTGCTCCAAAATTTTTCTAAGTTTTTTCATCCCGTTTCTTTTTCACTAATCGCGAGTGTCTTGCTTTTTTCATAACTAAGAATTTCACATCTGTCTCGATATTTGACAATTGTGTAAACTATTTTACACATCACAAAATTTTTTATTGATATAATAGAATAATTTAACATCTGTTAATTATTTGACACACTTAAATAACATGATGTCTAATTGAAGTATTCTAGTAGTGTTGTGCCTATATCATCTCCTACAATTCTATGTTTAGTCCTTATCGCAAGAAAAGGGATTCATGTTAACAACTTGAGCTATAAACATAAAATTGGTAGAGACAATTAGGTTTATTTGCAAGAGTATTCCTAATCGTTGGTGTACAGCGAAAGCTTGTCCCTCTGGTGAGATAGCGCAATTGTCCGTATTATTTGCCTTATTGCATGCATTGGTTAACATGTGGTAAACCTTAGCCTTAGGATTTGCTTTTTATATAGTTTATTCAATCATAAAAATCTTTCTTTCCTGTCCATCTTTCTTCTATCATCCTATACGTCTTCGGCCTTTCTTTGCCGATGCTAATCACTGCAGTAATCACTCGATTTCGATCCCACAGGTCGATATCGACCACTTTGCTCTACATCGACGGTCTTTTGTATCGACGTCCATTGTTTCTGCATCTGAGATCGATATCGAGTGAACCACTCGACATCGAGTGCCCTGTGTCTAGTGATAGTTTTCTGAGCCAGGACGACGTCTGCTACTAACATCGATATCGACTACCCTAGTCGATATCGACATCCCATTTTTGTCTTTGCATGTTTTCTGTTGCAGTAGAAATTGACAGCCCAGGTCGACGTTGAGTCCACTACTCGAGATCGAGGCTTCTGGTCGATCAAGACGTGAGCTTTCTGAGATTATCTAGGATCCCGCTGACATGCTTCCTCATGGATCGATCCTGACTACCTTCTACTAGAGCGGGAGGAAGTCTTGTAATTAATTGCTTGGACTAGGATTTGGTTTGTAACTATATTTTATATTTGATTAACTCGATTTCCTCCTCTTAACAAATTGATGCCGTTGCCAAGGAAGCTATCAATCGCACCTTAGTATTCTATCTCACGTCTTCTTTTCCTAGATTTGCTTTACACGTGTATGCGACGCGCTGATCGCACACCTAAATTCGAAGGAGTAGATGACCATGAACGCTATCTCCATCTAAGGTCCTATGTTCAAAGAATCATGGAAGAAAATGAGACCCAGGCTCAGCAAATTGAGCATATAAGGAAGCAAGTCGAGGACTTCACCACTAGAGATGCGACACAACGAGAGCGTACTGACAGGGAGGAGGAAGCAAGAAGGCAAATCGAAGCCCAAATCAATGCCCTCCCTCAAAATGCCAAGCAATATATGCACCCTGTGCTCTCAGTGCCTGAATCGGCCATTCTTATCCCTTATTCTAATTTTGAGATTAAACCTAGCTTCTTAACTGAAATTAGGCGATGTCAATTTGAGGGAAAACCTAACGATTGTCCTCTAGAGCATATTTCTTTATTCCTCAATTTATGTGATACAATTGCTGATGGACAAAGCCTTGAATATGTAAAACTAAAGGCTTTTCGTTGTTCTCTTGTAGGGAAAACACTAGCATGGTTAGAGAGCCTAGCTCCGAGATCGCACCGCACGTGGGATGAAGTCAAGGAGGCTTTTTTCAACAAGTTCTTCCCACCATCCAAGACGGCGGTTATACGTCAAAATATCATGGCTTTCAAACAAAAGCCACATGAGACCCTGGCGCAAGTGTGGGAGCGATTCTAGGAGCTGCTGAGGTCCTGCCCTACGCATGGGCAACCACCCTACGTCATCCAGGAGATCATCTACAACGCCCTGGACGTAGATATAAAGGAGAGAATCAATACCTACACCTTCTATGGGTATCTTGAGCTCCTACCACAACAAGCTTGGGATACTATATACAGTCTAGTCAAATTTGACAACACATATGGGACTCCTGTGGCCTCGGACTCAAGGCCTGCCCTATCAATGCCACTCTATGAGCCCTCCAAGGAGATTGATCCGGATGTCAAAGCATAATTCATGCAAGATCAACTCAGGAGGCTTCAAAAGCAAGTCAAATTCCTCTCAGCCAACCAACCATGCGCCGAATGCGGCTCTAAGAGGCATATCACCACCGCTTGCCCCCACACGGAGCAAGTTGATCTAGCGGAGACTCACTAGGAGGCGTAATACATGAGGAATCCCAATCGTCAGGGGTACCAAAACTAGGGAAATCAACCACCCCAATACAACCCCAGGGACCCTCCGCCTTACCGAGCTCCAGGCCACCCGGAGAGAGAGCCACGACGAGATGATGTTCAACTCATCCTTGATGAGTTAAGGAGGAACCAAGCTGCGAGACAATAATCTAGCAACACCAAGCTGCAAGATCCAGCGGACACCAAGTTTAGACGCTTCGTGAAGATCCTACAAGCCCTCAATTTCACCATCCCACTCACGGAAGCGCTAAACGAGATGCCTGCCTACATGAGGTTCTTGAAGGACATCTTGTCCAAAAAGAGGTCTATATTGGAGATTGCCGGTGATGTGCGCGCAAATTGCCATATTTTCTATGCACATTTATGTCCATTTTGATGATGTTTGCAAGCATCTTAGTTGGGAAATCATAAGATTGGTGTAGTTTATGCTTATTTGTCAAATATAGAGATCTACATGAGTTTTTATGTTATTTCGCATAAATCGAGATAAAACTGGACGAATTTGGACAAGAGAAGAAGAGAGGAAAAAGAACTCGAAGTCTACTGAAGAGTCGAAATCGACCTAAAGACTCGACATCGAGTGAGAACAGAGCACCAGAAATCGAGCAGAGCAAAGAACAGAGCATGTCGACACAACAAGGTCAATATCGATGTCCAAAGGTCGACATCGAGTGGCCGAGATCGAGGAAATAGATAGAATTCGAGTGCCAATCCGAGGTCGAGTAGGACTGCTTGAGATAGAGAAGAGATAAGGTCGATATCGATGTTCATGGTCGATATCGATGTTTGTTGCAGAACAGATCCAACGCTGTTTTTGATAGAATTCTATCTGAAGTGTTCGAGATTATCCTAAAGTCGAGATCTTCTATCATATCTACACCAGACACTTTATCCTTTATGTTATTTAACAAGGAGTTTTTAGTTTTTACTTTATTAAAGTTTTTATCTTAGGAATAAAGATAGAGTTTCGAATCCTTGAATAGCGAGGTTTGAAATCTATAATTAGAGGCCATTAGGGCTGGTTTCAATCATCAAAGAAGTCAAGTTTTTAGTTATACACATAGAGAATAGCGAGTAGGGAGAGAGAGAGCCGAGTGGAGTTGAGTGGAAGCGAGAGTGGAGAGTTGGCTTTGTTCGGTGTAATCTTTCTTTCTTTTGTTTAATGCAAAGTAGTTTTTTTTCCATGATGATGATGAGTTCAATGATAAATTGCGAGTAGTTCACCCACTTCTAGGGGCGGGGTGAGCCCGACGATAGCAATATAAGTTTGTGCATCAAAAGTATAATTTTTATGCGATTTCGTCTTCTATCCTATACACGATCCTTTGCGAGAGTTGAGGAGATTCATTATTTGCATTATTGACTTGAAAGCCAATCATATTGTGAATTTGAATTTGTCATGAAATTGGATAGTAACTCTTAGGTTTTATGCGAGAGCCTCTAATCACCTAAATGTTGGTAACGAAAGTTATTTGACGGAAAGACATTAAATTTCATAACTTTAGTATCATACTTGTATGATTATCGTTGTGGCATGAATCCCCGACCTTGGAAGCTTTTAGTTTATTGAATTCATATTCAAAGTTTGTGTTTTTATTTCTGTCCATACTTCTATCACCATCCTATGTTCTTCGGACATCTTTTCCGACAATTTGGGTTCATTTACAGTTTCTGTTGGAAGATTCGAAATCGACTGTAAGGGTCGATATCGAGCCCTGACATCGATATCGAGTACCAACTCGACATCGACCTGTTGCTTCTGTCTTCTGCAGGAAACAGCTGAAAATCAACCAGAACTGAGGTCGATATCGACCAGACACCTCGATATCGAGTGGTCTCTTGGAAGCGCTGACATACCTCCTCGTGGATTCGATCCTGAATTACCCTACCACTACATCGGGAGGGATTCTTGTATTTTATTTTCTTGGATAAGGGAGTTTGCTTAGTTTGAATTGAATATTTTATTTAAGAGGAATCACCCTCCCCCTATGAACAGCCGACAAATGTAATTCAATTGAGTTCCCTAAAAAGCGTGGCGATCCAGGCAAGTTTGCGGTGACGGTAAGGGTAGGTAAGCATCAATTCAAAGCTTTATTTGATCTTAGGGCTAGTGTTAGTTTGATGCCCCTATCGATATGGCAACAAGTGGGCATAGTAGCATTGGAGCGCATCGACATGAAGCTCTACATGGCGGACAACTCCTTCGTGAGACCAACAGGGGTTGTGATGTCCCTGTCAAGGTAGGAAAGTTATTCATACCCACGGACTTCATCGTGTTGGACATACCACAAGATCCAATTGTGCATATCATCCTTGTTTGGCCATTCCTAGCAACAACGGATACCAACATCAATGTGAGGAATGGCACCCCTACATTCACAATCGACAACGAGGTCGTGGAGTTTCGCTTCAACCCTACAATGAGTGAAACAAATTAGCTAGAACAAGTTGCCCTCTAACCTTCAAAAGAGAAGCTACGCAAATTTTTGTTGGCGAGGATAGAAGTTGCAAAGAGAGTCAAAATCGACTAGACCAAGTCGAAATCGACTAGAGCACTCGAAATCGACCAACCTGACTCGATGTCAAGTGACCATGATGATCCACCGAGTTGACAGGAGCTTAAGTATGGGGTACCTAACGTCGACAATGACCACCCTCAGTCGACATCCACTTCCGCACTCGAGATCAACATTCCCATGTCGAGATCGACTGACCCTCAGCCTGGAGATCTATGTTTTGGGCCCGAATAGGTAAGTTTAGGTATGATCCCTAACCCTCCTCTGTCCGTTACTGATGATTCAACTAATGGGAGGGTCAAAGCTCCATGGTTTGCCCATATTTCTAAAGTTAGGTCAAGAAAAAGAAGGAAATCACCAAACAAAGAACCTAACGAAGAAGAGGCCTTGGTTGCCGAACTTAGCTACTATCAAAAGGACCTAGATGATCCAGGAGAAGGAACAAGCATGAAGGGTCACAACCTTAAGGGTTCATAAAGCATTGAAGAAGAAGTCGGCCAAGCGACTCAAAAATCTAGACCGTGTACATAAAACTTTTAAATTTGCACCTAGATGGGTTTTAGGGTTTTAAATTTTGGATTTTGGATTTTGAAATTTTGATATACCATGGCTATTTTCTTATTACTCTAACAAGAATTTCAGGTTACAAAGCAAAAAGAACGACGAAGAAGAAAAGAAGCTACTGCAGAGGCACACGAAATCGACTAGGCAAGTCGAAGTCGACTACCTAGGGTTTAGCCATCTCCTGGAGTCGACATTGATGACTCAAGAGCCAAAAAGAGCACTCGATATCAAGTAGGCCACTCGACTTCAACTTCTTCCTCGACATATATAGATGCAGTCGACATTGACCACCTTACTCGGCATCGACTCTTGACATCGACTTAACCTGAAATCGACCTAAATTCGTAGGTTTCTCTGTGAGTTTCTCTTTTCACCCTTATTTTTCTTTCAGTATAGCGAGGACACTATATATTTGAAGTATGGGGTGGGGATAAAACAGGACTTATGGTCACAACTTGGCTTTCTTTTATTACATTCACGTTTAAGTTTTTGCACTAGTTATTAGTTTTATAAAAAATATAAAAATTCAAAAAAATTATAAAAAATGTCAAAAAGAAAAAAAATGCATATTTACTTTTTAAAGTTTGTTCTTAAACCCTACTTAGATGTCCTATGATGAGAACTCAATAGCTGACTTGATCATGTAAATCCTATTCGCATATTTGGATGGTTTATCCAAAGTACTTAAAATGGTTTTTATGTAGATTGTAAACTTGTTATGAAATTGAGCACATATGATCCTAGGCTAAAAAGCAAAATCCGACAAAACTGTCCTACTGAGAATTTTGGCCTATAAGGAGAACATCAAAAATCCCTCTGCTTTCTTGAGTGTATTTACTCTTCCTATGCATCTCTAAATGTTGTGATAGTTATTCAAAACCAATACATATATATATATATATATATATATATATATATATATATATATATATATATATATATATGTTTATGTTTATGAGAATTAAATGATGGATGCATCTTTTAAGCCATTTTTATCCTCTCTTTACCTACTCTGCATTATCTCTGCTTGAAGCCAGAACATTAGTCTAAGCCTTATATTATGAACTCTATAAAATTATCCCTAGCCGAATTGAGTCTGACCCCCATTTGGGAATTGAGACTTAGATTGGTTGAAATAATGCATTGTGGAAAGAAAGTGCATATTGTTTAGTTTTGAGCAAATAAAATTTATGGGTTGGTACACTTTTGCATCTTGTCGCATATTGTAAAAGGATTTTTGGCTCACCCTATAAATGCACATTTTCTAGAAATTATTTATTTATTTTCGTGCAAAAAAAAAGATATATTATTACATTAGTGCATGAGCCAATTATTCCTTAGTTTTTTTATTTCTTGCAAGATTTATAATTTTGAGAGCATATTAGGGTTTGAAAGAAGGTTGATAAGCATTATGGAAAGCAAGTTTGGTTGAGCATTATTTTGAGATATGGTTTGGATATAGTTGTGTTAAAGTTTAGGAGTCTTGATTCCCAAATTTTATAAGCACCACATAGCCAAATAATTCCATACCCTTTATTTCTTACCAAGCCCCATTACAATCCCGTCGAATGGAGTCTTCTTTGAAGTCTTTCATTGAGAAAAAGTCCTCCTGATGGTTCTTGTTGCATTTACATGATTGGTTGCGAAGTGGATTATTATAAATTGCAATATTTATGAGATTGTATATGGAATCGAGTTGAGAGTTGATCTTCATAGCCTAAACACATGAGAGTTGAGTGCAAACACATTATCCCTGTGAGGTTGGATTTAAAATTGCATATGCATATGGATCGCTCATATATGTGTGATGACGTTAAATTCATTTGCTTTGCTTTGCTACAATTCATTATGTTGCTTTTGACAAAGGCGAAGACTTGAAAGGTGGGTTGTAAGTGTTGGTTATTGCTTGGTTATTGCTCGAGGACAAGCATGTCTATGTATGGGGTGTTTTCATGTACATATTTGTAGCTCTTTTATTTGCATGTTTTGACTTCATTTTCCATTCGAATCCTAAAGTAAAGGTTGAAAATAATGCAAATTTGTGTAGAATGAGCTAACGTGCAAGAAATAGAGTTTGCACAAGTTTTTGTCTAAATATGTAGGAATTGAAGCGGAATTGGAGTCAAAACGAAGAAGCCAAGTGAAGCTGAAAGGAGGTCGATATCGACCGGATATGTTAAAATCGACTGGACAACTTGACGTGGACCCTGAGCGTCGAGACAGACCACAAAGAACCACTGAAGACCGCTCGACATCGAGTAGATATGTCGACATCAACATGACTCCAGAGATCTAGTGAAGTGAAGTTTGTCGAGCAGAAAACATAAACCTCGATATCAACTGGAAATCGACGCGGATTGGATGCGATTTTCGAGACGCGGAATGAAAGTTCTATCAATATGGGACACGGTTATATCTTCTATTTAGATAGAATATGTCTTAGGTTTATTGCCTTTTTACCCTAAGATATTTGTTAGTTAATTAGTTATTTACCTTAATAAAGATTTATTCTACTTGTTAAGGATAGATTTTAGATACAAGATTAGAACTACTTTCCTTGGTTAGCAAGGATTATTAGACTATAAATAAAGCCCTAGGGGCTGGTTTTTTATTCATTCCACAACACAAGAACACTCAATAGAGTTAGTAGCAGAGAGAAGCTTTAGGGTTTGGCGTTTGCGAAAGCCGACATTGGATTGTAAGGTTTTGAGGTTTCAATTAATGGAAGTTCTTTTCTTTCAATCAATGGTGTATATTGCAATGAAGAGCGAGTAGCTCCCCAAAGCTTCTAGGGTCGGAGTGAGCCCAACGTTAGCCATGCGTGTTTAGGTAAGTACTTGATGTTGATATCGTTGTGTCTATATCATCTCCTACGATTCTATGTTTACTCCTTATCGCAAGAAAAGGGATTTATGTTAACAACTTGAGCTATAAACATAAAATTGGTAGAGACAATTAGGTTTATTTGCAAGAGTATTCCTAATCGTTGGTGTACAGCGAAAGCTTGTCCCTCTGGTGAGATAGCGCAATTTTCCGTCTTATTTGCCTTATTGCATGCATTGGTTAATATGTGGTAAACCCTAGCCTTAGGATTTGCTTTTTATATAGTTTATTCAATCATAAAAATCTGTCTTTCCTCTCCATCTTTCTTCTATCTACCTATACATCTTCGGCCTTTCTTTGCTGACGTTAATCAATGTGGGAATCACTCGATTTCGATCCCACATGTCGATATCGAACACTTTGCTCTACGTCGACGGTCTTCTGTATCGACGTCCATTGTATATGCATCTGAGATCGATATCGAGTGAACCACTCCAAATCGAGTGCCCTGTGTCGAGTGATAGTTTTCTGAGCCAGGTCAACGTCTACTACTAACATCGATATCGACTACCCTAGTCAATATCGACTTCCCGTTTTTATCTCTACAAGTTTTCTATTGCAGTAGAAATCGACAGCCCAGGTCGACATCGAGTCCTACTCGTGATCGAAGCTTCTAGTCGATCAAGACATGAGCTTTTTGAGACTATCTAGGATCCCACTAACACGCTTCTGATGTGTGCATAAATTGCTATATTTCCTATGCACATTTATGTCCATTTTGTCGATATTTGCATGCATATTGGTTGGGAAACCATAAGATTATTGTAGTTTATGGTTATTTGTCAAATATAGAGGTCTACACGAGTTTTTATGTTATTTCGCAGAAATCGAGATGAAAATGGAGCAATTTGGACAAGAGAAGAAGAGCGGAAAAAGAACTCAAAGTTTACTAAGGAGTCAAAATCAACCTATTGACTCGACATCGAGTGAAAGCAGAGTGTCAGAAATCGAGCAGAGGAATAACAGAGCATGTCGACACAGAGAGGTCGATATCGACTGAACATGGTCGATATCGAGTGGCTTGAATCGAGTGAAAAGATAGAAGTCGAGTGCCAATCCAAGGTTGAGTAGGACTGCTCGAGATAAAGAAAAGAAGAGATCGATATCGAGGTCCCCTGGTCGATATAGACTACTGCTGTAGACAAATTCGACGCTGTTTTTGATAGAATTCTATCTGAAGCTTTGCGTCTATCCTAAAGTTGAGATCTTCTATCCATTAAACATCAGACTTGTTATCCTTTATGGTGAATGTGTTATTTACCTAGGAGTTTTAGTTATTTACTTATTTCAGTTTTATCTTAGGAATAAAGATACAATTTCTTATCCTTGGATAGCGAGGTTAGAAGTCTATAATTAGAGCCATTAAGGCTGAGTTTCAATCATTCAATCCAAGCAGACATAATTTTGATCATTCAGTTACAGTAGTTATAGCAAGAGAGAGAGAGGTCGAGTGAAGTGTAGGAAGCGAGAGCGGAGTGGCTTTGTTCGGTTCTACTTTCTTTCTTTTGCAAGTTTAATACAAAGTAGTTTCTTTTCAACAATGATAAGTTCAACGATGATGAGACGCGAGTAGTTCACCCAACTTCTATAGTTGGGTTGAGCCCGACGATAGACATATAAGTTTGTGCATCAAAGGTATAATTTTTATGTGATTCCGTCTTCTATCCTATGCATGATCCTTTGCGAGAGTTGAGCAATTTCCTTTTTTGCATTATTGAAGTGAAAGCCAATCATAGTGTGAATTTGGATTTATCATGAAATTGGATATTAACTCTTAGGTTTTATGCGAGAGCCTCTACTCACCTAATTGTTGGTAACGAAAGTTATTTGACGGAAAGGCATCATCTTTCATTAATTTGGCATAATACTTGCAGGGTTATCGTTGTGGCATTAATCCCCGACCTTGGAAGACTATAGTTTATAGAAGTTCATACAAAGTTTGTGTTTTTATTCTGTCCACCCTTCCATCATCACTCTTACGTTCTTCAGACATCTTTTCCGACGCAAATAGGTTACATTACAGTTTCTGCAAAGACTCGATTTCGACTGCAAAGGTCGATATGGAGTGCTGACATCGATATCGAGTGAAAATCTCGACGTCGACTTTGCTTCTGTCTTCTGCAGGAAACTACTGGAAATCGACTAGAACTGAGGTCGATATCGACTGCACTACTCGATATCGAGTGTTCTTCTAGAGTCCAAACTTGATCGTGATTGCAAGCTTAGGAAGCGCTGACATACCTTCTCGTGGATTCGATCCTGAATTACCCTACCACTACATCGGGAGGGATTCTTGTGTTTTGTTTGCTTGGACAAGGTAGTCGGTTTATTGTGATATTTGTATTTGATATTTTATTAGCGATCCCTCCCCCTAGGAACAAATTGGCGTCGTTGTCGGGGAGGCAATCAATCGCGCCCTAAGTTTTATTCACGATCTTCTTTAGTGCTGATTTTGCAAGCTTATGTGACGCTCTGATCGCGAACCTATCCTGGAAAGTATAGACGAGCCAAAATGTTTTCTCCATCTTCGAAACAAGGCTATCAGAATCATGGCAGATAAAGAGACACAGGCTCAAATAATTCAGTGGTTGAGGAAGGAGATAGAGGACCACATCACTACAATCGCCAATGAAAGGGTCGTCGCTGCTGCAGAGCGAGCCCGCGCTGATAGAGAGGAGGATGCGCGCAGACAAGCCCAGGAGAGGCTCAATCAGTATCCGCAGACGGCGATGCAATACATGCATCCGCCGCTTCATGTTCCTGAATCTGCGATTCTTATTCCTCCATTTGACTATGAGATTAAGATTAACTTCCTGTCTGAAATTAAAAGAAATACTTTTGAAGGAAGAACTAATGAATGCCCCATGCAACATATTTCTACTTTTATGGATTTATGTGAGAATATTGCTGATGGTGCAAACTTAGAATATGTTAGACTAAAATCCTTTCGATGGTCTCTTGCAAGGTAGGCTTTACAATGGCTAGAAAGCTTGGCTTCACGCTCGCTGAGGACATGGGCAGAGGTGAAGGATGCATTCCTACCCAAGTTCTTTCCTCCATCTAAAACGGCGATGCTGCGGCAAAGGATCACGACTTTCAAACAAAAGTCTGGTGAAACATTGGCACAGGGGTGCGATCGCTTTAAGGACTTGTTGATATCATGCCCTACGTATGGGTAATTACCATATGTCATCCAAGAGATCTTCTACAATTCCCTTGATGGGCCGAATAAGGAGAGAATCAACTCTTACACCTCCTATCGGTACGTTGAGCTTACACCAATGGAGGCCTGGGACACAATTCAGAGGCTAGTCAACTTTGATAACACTTATGGGTCTGCTGCGGCCTATGACTTAAGGCCTGCCCCACCTATGCCACTTTATGAGCCTCCAAAAGAGATTGATCCTGATGTGCGGCAAAAATTCCATAATGATCAAACATGTCGCCTACAAAAGCAAGTTAGGTTCCTCTCAAACAATCAAGCTTGTCAGGAATGTGGCTTAACAAGGCACAACACTAGTGCCTGCCCACATCTTGAGCAAGTCATCATGGCGGAGCGACATGAGGAAGCTAAATGGACGAGAGGCCCCTATGGAGGGGGAATCAACAGTATTCGGGAGATCAATGGTTCTATCAACCTCAACATCAACAAAGGGATCCCCCACCTTATAGAGCACAAGGGCACCCTGAGTGCGAACCAAGGAAGGATTACCTGCAGATCATTCTTGATGAGATGCGGAGGAACCACGCTGAGTTCAAATAAGCCAACAACTCCGTTCATACTCAGCTGCAAGGCATCAACTCTAGGCTTGGGGAGATCGACGTTTGGAAGCGGAACATGGAGACCTAAATGGGTCAATTGGCGGAATAAATACCCAAACCGTCAGGATCGCTGCCTGGATCTACTGTGCCCAACCTAAAGGGAAAAAATACTGGTCATATAGCGGCTATGAATCTAAGGAGTGGGCGTCAGTTACAAACACCCGAGCAAAAAGCAGAGGAGAAAGCACCAGAAGAGACATCGATATCGACACATCCAGTCGATATCGACCAAGGTGAAGTCGATGTTGACACAGAAGCTGATTTGCACCAGAAATCGACTCCTTTAGTCGATATCGACCACCATCTAGTTGATGTCGACTCAACTCCAGCCGCAGTGAAGAAGAAGGTATTTCCATCCCCAAACAAAGCTTTTAAGGACCCGGCGGAAAAGAAGTTACAGCGCTTTGTGAAGATGCTTCAAGGGCTCAATGTTTCAATTCCATTTACCAAAGCACTTCATGAGATGCCATCATATGTGAGGTTCCTTAAAGATATACTAGGTAAGAAGTTATCAATTGCTGAGATCGCAGAGGAGTGCAACAAGTTGGAGTTACTAGAGAAGCGGGCGGACCCAGGTAAGTTTTCTATCGCTATAGGCTTAGGTCAATATCTCTTTAATGCTTTATGTGATTTAGGCGCTAGTATTAGCATGATGCCACTAACCATATGGCACAAGATAAAGATAGGTCCCCTAGAGCCTGTGGAAGTAAAGCTTTTCATGGCCAACAATACGGTGGTTATTCCAATAGGGATGGTGGATGATGTGCTAGTGAAAGTAGGTAAGTTCTTTGTCCATGCTGATTTTCTAGTTGTTGATATGGCAGAGGACCCTACTTGTCCCATTATTTTAGGAAAGCCATTATTAGCAACCGTCGATGCCAACATAAGCGTGAGGAAAGGATTCCTCTCATTCACCATCAGCGATGAAGTGATAGAGTACGCCTTCAACAAGACGGTAAGGAGGAATGAAGGGCCTATGGAGGTAAAGTCAATCAAAGGTGTCTACATCATATGTGGGGAAGCAAACGTAAGGAATATGACACCTGAGGAGCTTGAAAAGAGGGCCATAGAAGCCCAAGTGGAGGAAGTCGTGGCAATCTTGAATGAAGGAGCCAAAAAGCCACTCGAAATCGACCCAGGTAAGTCGATATCGACTAACATAGTTCAAGATTCTGTGCCAGGTTTTAAGTATGGGGTCGATGTAGGAGAATAGAACTCGAAATCGAGCATAGATGTCGAAATCGACCAGAAACCTAAGTCGAAATCGACTGCGCCAGAAGTTGAAGGATGAAAAAGCACCTCGATATCGAGTCCACCATGTCGAAATCGACTAGGCCAAATTGAGCAGAAATCTCCACATCAACAGGACCTCCAGGAGCTGAACAGAGGTCGATATCGAGTACTGGTGATTGATATCGACTAGACTCAGAGAAGGAGAAGGTAAGCCAAGGTACGGATTCCTCTTTTTCTATTTCAATTAAGGATTTATCACTTTTTGGAAGAGGTTTGCCTTGGTATGTTCGTTTGTGCAGGGTATCCAATAATGATCCAAGGAACTATGAAGTATGAGATAAGGTGTATGTCTCTAAATCAAAAGATCATTGGTTCCCGAGTAATTTCAAAACAAAGAGGATGAGACCCTTCACTGTGAACCAGATCTCTCCAGGCGGGATGCAGCTGCGAGATAAGAATGGAGTGTTGATTGAGGCCCAAGCTACATGGGCTTTGCAGATGCCGCCTTGAGGAGCGTAAAGGAGAAGTCGGCTTAGCGACTATAAAGTCTAGAGCTTGTACAAGACACCTAGTTTTTTGGTTTTGGACATCTTTTCGTTTGTTTTAAGACATCATTATTATTTGTTTTGTTTTGTTTTATTTTCTAACGAGTTTCAGGAAAGAGAAGGAGTGTAAAAGAGAGGTCGAAATTGAGTAAAATGCTCGATATTGACCTAAAGGGTCGATTTAGATGAGCTGTGGTCGACAAGGTCACCCTGAAGTTTTGAACCAGAAATCGAGTGAGACAGGTTGATATCGACTGGTCCACCCGAAATCGACCTCACCTGCAAACGTCTTTGACTCCTGATTTTCACGAATTTTTAGTAAGTTTCTTTCTTAACCCTAGTTCTTATACAGTGAGGACACTGTAATTATTAAGTATAGGGTGGGGGAAAGGCTTACTTGCATATTTTTAGCATTTTTGAGCATATTTAAATTTTTTCATAGTTATTGTATATTTCTTTTTATATTTATGCATACTCATACATAGTTACTTTAGTCATCTTTATCTTCAAGCATAGTTTTTTTTTCGGAAAAAAAAAAATGACCCCCATCAAAATTTTTGAAGAAAATAAAGAAAAGAGTCATGGAAGCTTTTATTGAACTCGACAATGCAAAAGTAGATTCATTAGAGATATAACATGAAATTGCTTAGTTAAGGGAAGTCACAATGAAGTGCGATTTTTTAGAAAAAAAAACTTGAAAGTAAGGTAAAACTTGAAGTTGCTTTTGACATATGCATGATAAGAGGATGGAGGACTTTATAATTTCCATACATGTGCTCAATTTCATATCCTAGCCTTACCTATGCATATTTCAATTTCACAAGCCATATATGAGCCTTATATCATCATTATTGCTCCACATATATTACATATTTCCCATTTTTTATACCTTATACCCTATCGGGGACAATGTTGAGAACGGATGTCATCTTTGGAGTTGTTATATGGAGTTTGTGCATATTATTATTGAAGTTGTTGGCAGGAATGAAAGTATTTTTGAATTATGGAAAATTTAATTAGTGAAAAAAAATCCAATCACCTCAGGAGATAAAGGTAGGTCGACCCTGCTCGTTGAGATGTTAGTTCAGCGAGATGAGACACAAGGTGAGGAGTCCGAAGTACTAAGTATCCAGGGCCATTCATGACACCCATGTTTGCGACTCGCGAGAAGGAAGTACTAAGGTTAGAGAGGTAAAAGCATTATAATGAAAAAAAGCATTGAGTGAAGAGTGAAAGGTGAGAAATATGATGAAGAAGGAATGTGGAATGGAAGTTTGGAAAGAAAGTTTATTTCCCGGCCTGGATTTAACACCACATGGCCAAAAATTAGCCCACCTTTAGCCTTTTACCAATCTACTTCTCATAAGCTTGCAAAAGTCCTCTTGATTATTAATGCTATGTTGTGAAATTGTTTTTATGCATATAACCCTCCTTTTGTGAGTATGATGTTGCTTTTATTCACAGGCATTGATATTGTTGACATTAGTACCTTTTCGAGGATGGCAATTGAGTGTAGGGACATATAAGAATGAATCTATGATGTTGATTGTTTACTTTCTTCCACTGAATGACCATTAAAAGTATTGCTTCGGGACAAGCAAGCTTAAGTATGGGGTGTTTGATGTGCACGTAAAATGCAATATTTTCTATGCACATTTATGTCCATTTTGTCGATATTTGCATGCATATTGGTTGGGAAATCGTAAGATTAGTGTAGTTTATGCTTATTTGTCAAACATAGAGGTCTACATGAGTTTTTATGTTATTTCGCAGAAATCGAGACAAAAATGGAGCAATTTAGACACGAGAAGAAGAGTGGAAAAAGAACTCGAAGTCTACTGAGGAGTCAAAATCGACCTATTAACTTGACATCGACCGAAAGCAGAGTACCATAAATCGAGCAGAGGAATAATAGAGCATGTCGACACAGAGAGGTTGATATCGACTGAACATGGTCGATATCGAGTGGCCTGAATCGGGTGAAAAGATAGAAGTCGAGTGCCAATCCGAGGTCGAGTAGGACTGCTCGAGATAAAGAAAAGAAGAGGTCGATATGGAGGTCCCTTGGTCGATATCGACTACTGGTGCAGACAGATCCGACGCTGTTTTTGATAGAATTCTATCCGAAGCTTTGCATCTATCCTAAAGTCAGGATCTTCTATCCATTAAACATCAGACATGTTATCATATATATATATACATATATATATGCGCTTACAACTCAGAGTAATGTATGTTTGTTTACATGACATGAGAAGTGAAGAACCATATTAGAACCAAAAAGCATTTTACTCCATACGGACTTGTCATTATCTTTGACGTCATCCGAGTAGGTGTATGTAGTTGGGCTATCTTTTAGTGTCAGTCATTTAGTTATTTACTTATTTAAGTTTTATCTTAGGAATAAAGATAGAATTTCTTATCCTTGGATAGCGAGGTTAGAAGTATATAATTAGAGCCATTAGGGCTGAGTTTCAATAATTCAATCCAAGCAGACAAAATTTCAAGCATTCAGGTACAGTAGTTATAGTGAGAGAGAGAGGCCGAGTGAAGTGTAGGAAGCGAGAGCAGAGTGGCTTTGTTCAGTTGTACTTTCTTTCTTTTGCAAGTTTAATACAAAGTAGTTTGTTTTCAACAATGATGAGTTCAAAGATAATGAGACGCGAGTAGTTCACCCAACATCTAGGGTCGGGGTGAGCTTGACGATAAACATGTAAGTTTGTGCATCAAAGGTATGATTTTTATGTGATTCCGTCTTCTATCCTATGCATGATCCTTTGCGAGAGTTGAGTAATTTCCTTGTTTGCATTATTGATGCGAAAGCCAATTATATTGTGAATTTGGATTTGTCATGAAATTGGATAGTAACTCTTAGGTTTTATGCGAGAGCCTCTAATCACCTATTTGTTGGTAACGAAAGTTATTTGACCGAAAGGCATCATCTTTAATGAATTTGGCATAATACTACTTGCAGGGTCATCGTTGTGGCATTAATCCCCGACCTTGGAAGACTTTAGTTTATAGAAGTTCATACAAATTTGTGTTTTTATTCTGTCCACCCTTCCATCATAACTCTTACGTTCTTAGGAAATCTTTTCCGACGCAAAGAGGTTACATTACAGTTTCTGCGAAGACCCGATTTCGAATGCAGAGGTCGATATCGAGTGCTGACATCGATATCGAGTGAAAGTCTCGATTTCGACTTTGCTTCTGTCTTCTGCAGGAAACTACTGAAAATCGACCAGAACTGAGGTCGATATCGACTGCACTACTCGATATCGAGTGGTCTTCTGGAGTCGAAACTTGATCGTGATTGCAAGCTTAGGAAGCGCTTACATACCTTCTCGTGGATTCGATCCTGAATTACCCTACCACTACACCGGGAGAGATTCTTATATTTTATTTGCTTGGACAAGGGAGTCGATTTAGTGTGATATTTGTATTTTATATTTTATTAGCGATCCCTCCCCCTACGAACAGCTTCCTCGTGGATCGATCCTGACTACCTTCTACTACAGCGGGAGGAAGTCTTGTAATTATTTGCTTGGACTAGGATTCGGTTTGCACCTATATTTTATATTTGTTTAACTCAATTTCCTCCTCTAAACAAATTGGTGCCGTTACCGGGGAAGCAATCAATTGCGCTCTAGTAGTCTATCTCACGTCTTCTTTTCCTAGATTTGCTTTACAGGTGTATGCAACGCACTGATCGCACACCTGAATTCGAAGGAGTACACGACCCTGAACGCTATCTCCATCTAAGGTCCCGAGTTCAAAGAATCACGGCAGACAATGAGACCCAGGCTCAGCAAATTGAGCGTCTAAGAAAGCAAGTCGAGGACTTCACCACTAGAGAGGCGGCACAACGAGAGCGTGCTGACAGGGAGGAGGAAGCAAGAAGGCAAATCGAAGCCCAAATCAATGTCCTCCCTTAGAATGCCAAGCAAAATAAGCACCCTGTGCTCTCAGTGCCTGAATCGGCCATTCCTATCCCTCGTTCTAATTTTGAGATTAAACCTAGCTTCTTAACTGAAATTAGGCAACGCCAATTTGGGGAAAAACCTAACGATTGTCCTCTGAGCATATTTCTTTATTCCTCGATTCATGTGATACAATTGCTGATGGACAAAGCCTTGAATATGTAAAACTAAAGGCTTTTAGTTGGTCTCTCGCAGGGAAAGCACTAGCATGGTTGGAGAGCCCATCCCCGAGATCGCTCCGCACATGGGATGAAGTCAATGATGCTTTTCTCAACAAGTTCTTCCCACCATCAAAGACGGCGGTTATACGTCAGAAAATCATGGCTTTCAAACAAAAGCCATATGAGACCCTGGCGCAAGTGTGGGAGCGATTCAAGGAGCTGATATGAAGGTTTAGTTGCCATTAAATGTCCAATTCAAATATTGGAATCTGATCGAATTACAAAGGTATAGTATCACAATTCTTCGTCTCCTCCGTTTTCAATTCCTCTGCCTCTTTCGTCTTTGATTTTAGACTCCTTAATTTGTTCGGAATGATAACTCCACATTGATTTCAGACTCCTCAATCCATTAAAAAACAGGTTCCACTAGTTGGTGGATGAGATTAGTTGCCACGGTTTCTCCCTCTTCTATTTCTCTGCTTCACTTTTGAAAGTTTCGTTATTGTTTTCGTAGTATTTGTTGATGAGATGCGTCATTTTCAATTCAAAATCTTTACGTTTTCCATTTATTGATGTTGTTCCTGAATGGATGTCAATTGTGGGCTTTCTGCCGAGCATTTGCCGCGAGGTAATTGGGAAGGAAATTGCATTGGATTTGAAGAAACCTAGCTTCTACATATTTCTTCTTGTGCATTGTGATCAAATTGAATTTGTTTTTCCCCACAACAAATGTACATTGTGTAGTATAGCCTATCTATGTGCTTCACTAGAGTCAAGAGGTGATAATTGCCGATTCGTTTAAATTTGAGCTAAACTCTAAACATTAGGGAATTTAGTTTTTAGAAATTTAGAGAAACACTGTTAGTAGTTATGCATTTCTTATGATGTAATTTGTTCTATTTCATTTATGTGTGATAAGAAATTTTGCGAAATTACAATGACAATGGCGTTCTATTTAGTTTAGTTTCATTCTTGTCTTAATTAAGGAGTTGATTGAGCTAATTAAGGAGATTTTAATTCATTCATTTCTTGACTTAGAAGCTAACTGAGGAGATATATGTTCAGTTTAATTTCATTTCATTCCGGTGCAATTTGTCACAAATGTATACACTACCTTCTAAAGCATATTAGCTCAATGGAAAAGCGATGTGTTATTATATACATGGTGTGGGTTGGAATCCCATATAGGCTTATATCACAAGTTGATAATCAAAATTCATTATAATCAAGCCACACTTGAAAAAAAAATATCTGGAAGTGATAATTTGGTAGTACTTTTGTTGCAAGTGAAAGGACTGAATGTGAATCCTAATTTATGTCAATGAATCTTTAGAAAATACACATGAAAGCCTACTATTTCATGCATTGATTGACTCCAAAATGGTTCAAATCAATTACCATAATAGTTATATCATCCAAATTTCCCCTTGTTAAAGCAAGATTTACCAGCTCCTTGCAGGTTGTTACCAGGCCCTTGGATGTGGATTGCTTGTTGTCTTCACGTTAGCGCTTGCTTGCTTGTTTCTGCGAATGGGGATGTGGAATCCCCTCTAGCTTGTGCCCATCCCATCTCTCCTCACCCGAGCATACTAGAGATAGAAAGGCAAAGTGCTGCCTCTCTGAGAAGCATAATAAGTCGAGTATGAAGGCTGACAGGGATGCACGAGTCACTATTCTAGCCCTTCAAAAATTAGAGTGCAATGGGCACTTTTCTCATATATTCACTTCCGTATGTGTTTTAGTTTTTGGTTTTGGAGGTAGGGATCATGTTGGTGATATTCTGTTTGTATTTACAGGATCTCTCGTTTGTGGACTTCAGTTATGCATGTCTTAAGCATGTTTTCTTCTCTCGTGCAAACCTTCAATGTGCAAAATTGCGGATAGGTTACTGAGATCAATTGCCGTTCTCCTATATCTGACAAATGTCTTACTGGGGCTATACAGTTATGATGAGATTTTGGTATTCTTCGCACAGGTTGTGGATGGTGAAGGATCTATTTTTCATTGCTACCTTGCGCGAGTACGAAATTGAAAATAAGACTATTCAATATTTTAACATTTTTATGCATCATCCCATCTCTCCCCACATTGAATTTTCAATAATCATGATATGCAAACTTCATTCCTCCTATTTGGATAGATTTTGTCTATATGGTCCTATATTCTGTTTCAATGTGCTTGGGTTCCCTCCTTTAATGCTTCTGTTGCCTAGGGAAGATGTGAGTTCACTGGTGCAAATCTTCCAGGAGCAGTGGGAGCTAATCATAACTTCAAATGGCAAATCTGCAAGGTATTCACCTTATATATAAGTTGTAGTTGTTTGACATTGTTGTAAGTGATAGATAGAATTGCACCAATTTATTTTATGTTTCCAAATTCCAATTTGGTTACTTTTTTTTTGTTACACAATGGGATTGCTATAGTGTATACTCTATAGTTGCCTAAAATGCATCTATGCCGCACATTTGCTTATTGACTTTTATCTGGTGGAATGATTGTCTGGTAACCATATTTAGCTTGTTCTAATGTTCAGCACACTATAAAACCTCTTTTGCCTCGCTAGTGAATGAGTTTTTTTTATTAATTTTTTAAGGGTGTCTGCTGTTTTTCAATATAGAAGTTATGTTTTATTTTTTTTTGGCAAAATTATGTAAGAAATGAGTTATTTTAATCATAGAAGGCATGCAATCCAGAAGCTGAAAAACTTGCCTACTGGCTATTGCAGCTTTCATTGCAACTATGTATAAAGCTAGAGAGCCAACTGCAAGAGGAACTTAAGATTTCAGATTTCATCTTGATGGAACAGATTGTATGAATCAAAATTAGGATTACACCATTACCTGTGAGGGAATAGAATAAAGGATGTTAAAGCATAAGTGGTCATGCTTCCGTTGATGGTGAAGGTAGCTGATGTACATATTTAGAGTCTTTTTATTTGCATGTTTTGACTTCATATCCATTCGATTCCTAAAGTAAAGGTTGAAAATAATGCAAATTTGTGTAGAATAAGCTAACGTGCAAGAAATAGAGTACGCACAAGTTTTTGTCTAAATATGTAGGAATTGGAGCGGAATCGGAGTCGAAACAAATAAGCCAAATGAAGCTGAAAGGAGGTCAAAATCGACATGACTGGTCGATATCGACTAAAGACCTCGATGTAGACTCTGAGCATCGAGACAGATCACACAGACTAACATTGAAGACCACTCGAGATTGAGTGATTGTGTTGACATCGACATTGCCCTAGAGATCGAGTGAGATGGAATCTATCGAGCGAAAACGAAGACCTCGATATCGACTGACTTGGTCGATATCAACTGAAATTTCAGGGGGATTGGACGCGCTTTTCGAGACGCATATTGGGAGTTCTATCCATTAGCCACAGTTTTATCTTCTATTGAGATAGAATATGTCTTAGGGTTATTTCCTTTTTACCCTAATATATTTATTAGTTATTTAGATATTTAATATAATAAAGATTTATCCTACTTGTTAAGGATAGATTTTAGATAGAAGATTAGAACTACTTTCCTTGGCTAGCAAGGATTAGTAGGCTATAAATAAAGGTCTATGGGGCTGGTTTTTAGACATTCCACATTCGACAACACAAGAAACAATAGCTAGAGAAGTAGATATTAGAGAGAAGCTTTAGGGTTTGCCGTTTGCGAAAGCCGCCGTTGGATTGTAAGGTTTCGAAGTTTTAATTAATGCAAGTTCTTTCCTTTCAATCAATGGTGTCTAGTGCGATGAAGAGCGAGTAGTTCCCCAAAGCTTCTAGGGTCGGGGTGAGCCTGACGTTAGCCATGGGTGTTTGAGGTAAGTACTTGATGTTGATATCGTTTTGTCCATATCATCTCCTACGATTCTATGTTTAGTCCTTATCGCAAGAAAAAGGGATTCATGTTAACAACTTGAGTTATAAATATAAAATTGGTAGAGACAATTAGGTTTATTTGCAAGAGTATTCCTAATTGTTGGTGTACGGCGAAAGCTTGTACCTCGTGTGAAATAGCGCAATTGTCCGTCTTATTTATCTTATTGCATGCGTTGGTTAACGTTGTGTTAAAACCCTAACTCTAGGAGTTACCTTTTATTATATAGTTTAATCACATCAAAATATGTTTTTTCTGTCCATACTTCTTCTCCATTCTATTCATCTTCGGCTTTCTTTACCGACGCTAATCACTACAGGAATCACTCGATTTCGACCAAACAGGACGATATCGACCGATTTGCTCTCAGTCGACAATTTTCTGTGTCGATGCACCTTGTTCCTACCTTTTTTCGAGGTCGATTTCGAGTGCCTTACTCGATATCGACTGGCAGTATTCTAAGCCAAGTCGACGTCTGTTGGTGACATCGATATCGACCACCCTAGTCGATATCGACTGCCATTTTTGTCTCTATAGGTTTTTTGTTGCAGCAGAAATTGACAGCCCAGGTCAACGTCGAGTCCACTCCTCGAGATCAAGGCTTTTGGTCGACAAAGACGTGAGCTTTCTAAGACCATATAGGATCCTGCTGACACGCTTCCTTGTGGATCGATCCTGACTACCTTTCTACTACAATGGGAGGAAGTCTTGTAATTATTTACCTAGGCTAGGATTCGGTTTGCATCTATATTTGTTTAACTCGACATCCTCCTCCCCTAATAAATTGGCGTCGTTGCCGAGGAACCAATCAATCGTGCCCTAGTAGTCTATCTCACGTCTTCTTTTCCTAGCTTTTCTTTACAGATGTATGCGACGCGCTGATCGCACACCTGAATTCGAAGGAGTAGACGACCCTGAAGGCTATCTCCATCTAAGGTTCCGAGTTCAAAGAATCATGGCAGACAATGAAACCTAGGCTCAGCAAATTGAGCGATTAAGGAAGAAAGTCGAGGATTTCAGGACTAGAGAGGCGGCACAACGAGAGCATGTTGATAGGGAGGAGGAAGCAAGAAGGCAAATCGAAGCCCCAATCAATGCCCTCCCTCAGAATGCGGAGCAATATATGCACCTTGTGCTCTCAATACCTGAATCGGCCATTCTCATCCCTCATTCTAATTTTGAAATTAAACCTAGCTTCATAAATGAAATTAGGCGACGTCAATTTGAGGGAAAACCTAACGATTGTCCTCTAGAGCATATTTCTTTATTCCTTGATTTATATGATACAATTGCTGATGGACAAAGCCTAGAGTACGTGAAACTAAAGGCTTTTCTTTGGTCTCTCGCAGAAAAAGCACTAGCATGGTTGGAGAGCTAGCCCCCAGATCGCTCTGCACGTGGGATAAATTCAAGGATGCTTTTATCAACAAGTTCTTCCCACCATCCAAGACGGCGGTCATTCGTCAGAAGATCATGGCTTTCAAACAAAAGCCACATGAAACCCTGGTGCAAGTGTGGGAGCGATTCAAGGAGCTGCTGAGGTCGTACCCTACGCATGGGCAACCACCCTATGTCATCCAGGAGATCATCTAAAATGCCCTGGACGTAGCTACTAAGGAGAGGATCAACACCTACACCTCCTATGGTTATCTTGAGCTCCTACCACAACAAGCTTGGGATACTATAGAGAGGTTAGTCAAATTTGACAACACTTATGGGACTCCTGTGGCCTTCGACTCAAGGCTTGCCCCATCTATGCCACTGTATGAGCCATCAAAAGAGATTGATCCCGACGTTAAAACTCAATTCATTCAAGATCAACTCAGAAGACTCCATAAGCAAGTGAAATTCCTCTCCACCAACCAACCCTGCGCCGAATGCAGCTACGAAAGGCACATTACCACCGCTTGCCCCCACACGGAGCAAGTAGATCTAGCGGAGACTCATCAGGAGGTGAGGTATATGAGGAATCCTAACCGCCAGGGGTACCAAAACCGGGGAAGTCAACCACCCCAGGAATCCTCCGCCTTACCGAGCTCCAGGCCATCCAGAGAGAGAGCCATGAAGGGATGATGTCCAACTCATCCTCGATGAGATGAGGCGGAACCATGTGGAGAACAAAGGAGTGCTCAACCATCTTACCGCCCGCATGGGGGAGATGGACACTTGGAAAAAGAGCATTGAGACCCAACTGGGTCAACTAGCGACCCAAATTCCCAAGCCGCCCGGCAAGCTCCCTGGACAACCACAAGAAAATCATAAGGGGCAAGCCGAGCACATAGCCACCATCAACCTAAGGAGTGGACGTCAATAACATGAGCCACGAAGTGAAGGAGAAGTCGCTAAAGACGCAGTCGATGTCGACACCCCAATCGATGTCGAGGGCCCTATCAACATCGATCACCCAATCGATGTCGAGCCCACTGCGAAGCACACCAAGAAGCTAGAAAAGCACTTGATATCGAGTGGCCCGGTCGTTATCGACCCCCTACTCGATGTCGACCCCTCTGCAACTCGTCCACGGCGTCAGACTCCCCCGAGGTTGACTCACCCAGTCGATATTGACCACCCTAATGTCGATGTCGACTTGTCCTGAAAGAAAAAATCGACCACTTCACCTTCAATGGCATCCAAAACACTTCCTTATCCTTCCAAGGCGCTGCAAAATCCAGCAGACACCAAATTCAGACGCTTCGTGAAGATCTTACAAGGTCTCAATCTCACCATCCGACTCACGGAAGCGCTAAATGAGATGCCTGCCTACATGAGGTTCATGAAGGACATCTTGTCCAAAAAGAGGTCGATCTTAGAGATCGCCGGCGAATACAGTTCACTTGAGTTCCATGAAAAGCATGGCGATCCAGGCAAGTTTATTGTGACGGTAGGGGTTGGTGGGCATCAGTTCAAAGCCCTATGTGATCTCGGGGCTAGTGTTAGTTTGATGCCCCTATCAATATGGCAACAAGTGGGCGTAGGAGCATTGGAGCCCATCGACATGAAGCTCTACATGGCGGACAACTCCTTCGTGAGACCAACAGGGGTTGTGGATGATGTCCCTGTCAAGGTGGTAAAGTTCTTTATACCCACAGACTTCATCACGTTGGACATGCCATAAGATCCAATTGTGCCTATCATCATTGGTACGCCATTCTTAGCAATAGAAGATGTCAACATTAATGTGAGGAATGCCACCCTTACATTCACAATCAGCAACGAGGTCATGGAGTTTCGCTTCAACCCTACAATGAGTGAAATAAAGCAGCTAGAACAAGTTGCCATCTCACCTGCAAAGGAGAAGCTTCGCAAATTTTTGTTGGCGAGGACGAAAACTGCAAAGAGAGTCGAGATCGATTGGAGCAAGTCGAAATCGACCAATCAACTCGATATCGACCCAGATGAATCGATGTCGAGAGACCCTGATGACCCACCAAGTTCCCAGGAGCTTATGTATAGGGTCCCTGACGTCGACATCGACCACCCCCAGTCGACATCGACTTCGGCACTCGAGATCGACATCCCTCTATCGAGATCGACTAACCCTCAGCCAGAAGATCACTATTTCGGGCACGAAAATGTAAGCTTAGGTATGATCTCTAACCCTCCTTTGTCCATTACTGATGTTTCAACTAATTAGAGGGTCAAAGCTCCATGGTTTGCCCATATTTCTAAATTTAGGTCAAGAAAGAGAAGGAAAGCATTCAACAAGAAGCCTAACCAAGAAGAAGCCTTGTTTTCCGAACTTAGTTACAATCAACAGGACCTAGATGATCCAGGAGAAGGAACAAGTTTGAAGGGTCCCTACCTCAAAGGATAATGAAGCATTGAAGAAGAAGTAGGCCTAGCGACTCAAAAATCTAGAGCGTGTACATAAAACTTTTAAATTTTCGCTGAGAGGGTTTTTAGGGTTTTAAATTTTGGATTTGGATTTTGAAACTTTGATAATCGTGGCTTTCTTCTAACAAGAATTTCAGGTTACAAAGCAAAAGGAACGACGAAGAAGAAAAGAAGCTACTTCAAAAGCACTAGAAATCGACTAGGCCAGTCGAAATTGACTGCCTAGGGTCGAGCCGTGTCCTTAAGTCGACATTGATGACTTAGGAGCCAAAGAGAGCACTCGATATCGAGCAAGCTACTCGATATCGACCAAGTCCTGGTGACCCTAGACTTCAACTTCCCCCTCGACATAGATAGATGGAGTCGACATCGACCTACTTACTCGACATCGACTTCTGGCATCGACCTAACCTGAAATCGACCTAAATCTGTAGGTTTCTCTGTAAGTTTCTCTCTTCACCCTTGTTTTTCTTTTAATATAGTGAGGACACTGTATATTTTAAGTATGAGGTGGGGATGAAACATGTCTTATGGTCACAACTTGGCTTTCTTTTATTTTTCGCATGGCATTCACGTTTAAGTTTTTGCACTAGTTGTTTACTTTTATAAAAATGCAAAAATCCAAAAAAAAATTTAGAAAATGTCAAAACAACAAAAAAGTGCATATTTACCTTCTAGTTTAAACCCTACTTAGATGTCATATGATGAGAACTCAATAGCTGACTTAATCATGTAAATCCTATGGCGTATTTGGATGGTTTAGCCTAAGTCCTTAAAATGGTTTTTATGTAGATTGTGAACTTGTGATGAAATTGAGCACATATGATCCTTGGCTAAAAAGCAAAATCCAACAAAATTGTCCTAGTGAGAATTTTGGCCTATGCTCCCTATGCTTTCTTGAATGTATTTAATCTTGCTATGCATCTCTAAATGTTGTAATAGTTATTCAAAGCCAATGCATACATATGTTTATGTTTATGAGAATTAAATGATGGAGGCATCTTATAAGCCATGTTTATCCTCTCTTTACCTACTCTGCATTATCTCTGCTTGAAGCCAGAACATTAGCCTGAGCCTTATATTGCAAACTCCACACAAGTATCCTTAGCCAAATTGAGCTTGACCCCCATTTGGGAATTGAGACTTAGATTGGTTAGAATAATGCATTGTGGAAAGAAAGTGCATATTTTTTAGTTTTGAGCAAGGAAAAATTATGGGTTGGTACATATTAGCATCTCGTCACATTTTGTAAAAGGATTTTTGGCTCAACATATAAATGCACATTTTCTACATATTGTTTATTTATTTTTATGCAAAAAAATCCGAAAGAAATATTGTTATATTAGTGCATGAACAAATTATTCCTTAGTTCTTTTATTTTATACAAGATTTATATTTTTGAGAGGTTTATTAGGGTTTGAAAGAAGGTTGATGAGCATCATGGAAAGTAAGTTTGGGAAGAACATTATTGTTGGAGATATGGTTTGGATGAGTTGTGTTAAAGTTTAGGAGTCTTGATTCCCGAATTTTATAAGCATCACATACCCAAATAATTCCGTACCATTTATTTCTTACCAAGCCCCATTACAACCCCGCCAAATGGAGTCTTCTTTGAAGTCTTCCATTGAGCTAAAGTCCTCCTGATGGTTCTTATTGCATCTACATAGTTGGTTGCGAAGTGGATTATTATAAATTGCAATGTTTATGAGTTTGTATATGGAATCGAGTTGAGAGTTGATCTTTACAAGCTAAACACATTGAGAGTTCAGTGCAAACACATTATCCCTGTGAGGTTGGATTAAAATTGCATATGCCTATGGATCGCTCATATATGTGCTATGACGTTAAATTCACTTGCTTTGCTTTGCTACCACTTATGATGTTGCTTTTGACAAGGGCGAAGACTTGAAGGGTATGTTGTAGGTGTTGGTTATTGCTTGAGGACAAGCAAGTCTAAGTATGGGGTGGTTTGATGTACATATTTAGAGTCTTTTTATTTTTATGTTTTGACTTCATATTCCATTCGATTCCTAAAGTAAAGGTTAAAAATAATGCAAATTTATGTAGAATGAGCTAATGTGTAAGAAATAGAGTCTGCACAAGTTTTGTTCTAAATATGTAGGAATTGGAGCGGAATCGGAGTCGAAACGAAGAAGCCAAGTGAAGTTCAAAAGAGGTCGAAATTGACATGACTGGTCGATATCGACTGAAGACCTCAACGTAGACTCTGAGCATCGAGACAGACCACACAGACCAACATTGAAGACCACTCGAGATTGAGTGATTGTGTCGACATCGACATTGCCCTAGAGATCGAGTGAGATGGAATCTGTCGAGCCAAAACGAAGACCTCGATATCGACTGACTTGGTCGATATCGATTGAAATTTCAGGGGATTGGATGCATTTTTCGAGACGCGAATTGGGAGTTCTATCCATTAGCCATGGTTTTATCTTCTATTGAGATAGAATATGTCTTAGGGTTATTTCCTTTTTACCCTAAGATATTTATTAGTTATTTAGATATTTACTATAATAAAGATTTATCCTACTTGTTAAGGATAGATTTTAGATAGAAGATTAGAACTACTTTCCTTAGCTAGCAAGGATTAGTAGGCAATAAATAAAGCCCTATGGGGCTGGTTTTTAGACATTCCACATTCGACAACACAAGAAACAATAGCTGAAGAAGTAGAGAGTAGAGAGAAGCTTTTGGGTTTGGCATTTTCGAAAGCCGACATTGGATTGTAAGGTTTCGAAGTTTCAATTAATGCAAGTTCTTTCATTTCAATCAATGGTGTCTAGTGCGTAAAGAGCAAGTAGTTCCCCAAAGGTTCTAGGGTCGAGGTGAGCCCGACGTTAACCATGCGTGTTTGAGGTAAGTACTTGATGTTGATATCGTTGTGTCTATATCATCTCCTACGATTCTATGGTTAGTCCTGATCGCAAGAAAAGGAATTCATGTTAACAACTTGAGTTATAAACATAAAATTGGTAGAGACAATTAGGTTTATTTGCAAGAGTATTCCTAATCGTTGGTGTACGGCGAAATCTTGTCCCTCGGGTGAAATAGCGCAATTGTCCATCTTATTAGCCTTATTGCATGCATTGGTTAACGTTGTCGTAAAACTCTAACCCTAGGTGTTTCCTTTTATTATTTAGTTTATTCACATCAAAATCTGTTTAGTCTGTCCATACTTCTTCTCCATTCTATTCGTCTTCGTCTTTCTTTGCCAACGCTAATCACTACAAGAATCACTCGATTTCGACCAAACAGGTAGATATCGACCGCTTTTCCCTAAGTCGACGGTTTTCTGTGTCGACGGACCTTGTTCCTGCCTCTATCTGAGGTCGATTTCGAGTGCCCTACTCGATATCGACTACCTTGTGTCGACTGGCAGTATTCTGAGCAAAGTCGATGTCTGTTGCTGACATCAATATCGACCACCCTAGTCGATATCGACAACCGTTTTTGTCGCTGCAGGTTATCTGTTGCAGTAGAAATCGACAGCCCAGGTCAACGTCGAGTCCACTACTCGAGATCGAGGCTTCTGATCGACAAAGGCGCGAGCTTTCTAAGACTATCTAGGATCCCGCTGACACGCTTCCTCGTGGATCGATCCTGACTACCCTTCTACTACAGCTGGAGGAAGTCTTGTAATTATTTCCATAGGCTAGGATTCGGTTTGCATCTATATTTGTTTAACTCGACATCCTCCTCTCCTAATAGTTGCACCATATATCACCACTACAATGAATGAAAAAGTTGAGGCTGCATTTAAGCATCCAGCAAACATGCCCATTATTTTCTGCAGCAGATCATGCCGAAATTTAAAAGACATGATGTAAAAAGTGTTTAAGAGATAAAATTTGTTGTCATTGAACTGTTATATAAGTTATTAGTGCATTGAATGAAATTAACTCATAATCATGCATTTTAAATGAATAAATCGATTCCCTTTTCAAGCCAAAATTTATGAAGGAAAACATAGACAACCTTTTTAAAAAGTTGTAGAATTTGAAACCACACGAATTGGTGCTCTACATAAGAAGTTATGAATTTTTTAATGATTTTGGACACTTTTCCTCGACTTTATATGACAATAGATGCAAAAACAAAAATCATTTGAGTTCTAAAATTGCACTTTTCAGTTTTATACTTGCACTTTTCAAACTAAAATTGCACATTTAAGTTCTAATATTGCATAATCAAACTAAAATTGCACATTTATGTTCTAATATTGCATAATCAAACTAAAATTGCACATTTATGTTCTAATATTGCATAATCAAACTAAAATATAATTTGCTTCTCCCTAAACTAAAAATCTAATTTGTGCACTTTATAATATTAGTCTTGCACGTTTTAATCTAATTTGTGCACTTTATAATCTAATTTGGGCAAAAAAAAATTAAATGAACGAGTACAAAAGAAAAAATGAACGAGCTAATACTTGAGCTCGAGCTTATAATCTTAAATTGGCACTTCATAATCTTATTCATGCACTTCATATTATTATTCATACAATTCATCATTTTATTCTTGCACTTTATCATTTTATTTATGCACTTTATAATCTTAATTGTGCACTTCAAAATCTTATTCATGCACTTGATATTATTATTCTTACACTTCATCATTTTAATTGTGCACTTCATAATCTTAACTGTGCACTTCATTATCTTATTCTTGCACTTCATCATCTTATTTTTGCACTTCAGCATTTTATTTATGCACTTCATAATCTCAATTGTGCACTTCATCATTTTATTCATACACTTCATCATTTTATTCTTGCACTTTAACATCTTATTTATGCACTTCATCATATTATTCTTGCACTTTAACATCTTATTTATGCACTTTATCATTTTATTATTGCACTTTATAATCTTAATCATGAACGGAAATAAAAATATGACACCCATAAATAGCCTAAGCGGGATTTGAACCCACGTCTTTGTGCATAGCACATCGCTCTCCCATTTTGAGCTAATAGGCTTATAATCGGACATAATGCATATTAATGCAATTTTAGAATACAATTGTGCAATCTGAACTATATTAAGTGAAAAAATAAGCTAAAAGTCATAAATGCATAGAACACTATGAGGTTCTCTCTTGCATATTTTGGCTCAAGGTCCAAGAACATTTCATTCTTTTACATTTTGGCTTCCACCATTGCAATGGAGATCAGGGAGGATTGATGTACACATTTGCACCTTCTTTTATTGCATCTTTTGACTTCGTATTTCATCCGATCTCCAAAGAAAAGGTTCAAAAGAATATAAACTTGTGTAAGAATGGGCTAAAATGCAAGAAATAGGGTCTGCACAAGTTTTGAGCTAACCATGCAGGAATTCGAGCGAAAACGGAGTCAAAACGAAGAAGCCAAGTGAAGCTGAGCAGAGGTAGATATCGACCCTAGACCCAGATATCGACCTCTGGGGTAGATATCGACCTTCAACATAGATATCGACCTCAACATAGAAATCGACTGGAGCTGAACAAGTCGAGCAGGAACAGAGACCTCGATATCGACCTCTGGTGTCGATATCGACCCCTTATCTCGACAGAAGATAGACTCGATTTCGAATGCGGATTGGCACTATATCTTCAAGGAGGCACGGGATTATCTCATACTTTCAAAGATAGAGGACAGCTGAAGTTTTATTCATCTTTTACCTTTAAGTTCCTTTAAGTTTTATCAAAATAAAAGTTTTATCCTAATTGTTCGGATAGAGTTATTAGTTTAGATAGGAGTTACAATCCTTGGATAGCGAGGATTAGTAGCCTATAAATAAAGCCTTAGGGGCTGATTTATTAGATCATCCAATAATACAATCATAGAACAAGACAAAGACAATAGAGTTAGAGTTAGCGAGAAGTTTTAGGGTTTGACGTTTGCGAAAGTTGACGTTAAGTTGTAAAGCTTCGGAGTTTATTTTAATGCAAGTTTATTTCTTTCAATTGACGATGAATTCCATGATGAGAAGCGAGTAGTTCCCCAAAGCTCTTAGGGTCGGGGTGAGCCCGACGTTAGCCATGCGCGCTTGAGGTAAGTATTTGATGTTGATATCGTTGTGTCTATCTCTCCTCCTACAATTCTATGTTTAGTCCTTATCGAAAGAAAAGGGATTCATGCTAACAACTTGAGTTATAAACATAAAATTAGTAGAGACAATTAGGTTTATTTGAAAGAGTAATCCTAAGAGTTGGTGTACGGTGAAAGCTCGTCCCTCGGGTTAAATAGCGCAATTGTCCGTCTTATTTATCACATCGCATGCATTGGTTAACGTTGTGGTAAACCCTAATCCTAAGAGTTACTTTTTACATAGTTTATACACACAAAAACCCTCTGTTATTTCTATTCATTGCTTCTCTCTCCATTCTTAAATCTTCGGCCTTTCTTTGCCGACGAGAAACTAACTCACTGCAGGGAGACATCGATATCGACCCCAGACGTCGATATCGACCACTGAGTTCGTCGACAGTTTTCTGAGTCGACGACGAACATCGCTGCGGAGTTTGCTGAGCATCGATATCGACACCAGACATCGATATCGACCCTTTTGTGTCGACTGGCAGTCTTCTGAGCCAGTCGATTTCGTGGACTGACATCGATATCGACCCCCACTAGTCGATATCGACCACTTGTTTTTGTCTCTGCAGGTCTTCTGTTGTAGAGAACATCGACAGCCGAGGTCGACATCGAGCACTAAGGTCGAAATCGAGGCTTCTAGTCGACGCAGACGTGAAATTTCCGAAGCTACTAGGATCCCGCTGACACGCCTCCTCGTGGATCGATCCTGACTACCCTTCCACTACAACGGGATGAAGTCTTGTAATTATTTGCTTAGGCCAGGAGTCGGTTTACATTTATTTACATCTTTATATTTGTAATTACTTGACATATCAAGCCTCCTGCAACAACAAATTGGCGCCGTTGCCGGGGAGGCAATCAATCGCGCCCTAGTAGTCTATCTCACGTCTTTTTCTAGTTTGGTCTTGTAGGTGTATGCGACGCGCTGATCGCCCACCTGAATTTGAAGGAGTAGACGACCTTGAGCGTTATTTCCATCTAAGGGCCCAAGCTCAAAGAATCATGGCGGAAAACGCGAACCAAGCAGAACTTATTGAACAACTAAGGAAGCAGGTTGAGGACTTAACAACTAGGGAGGCGGCACTTAAGGAGCGTGCGGATAGGGAGGAGGAAGGCCAGAGGCAAATAGAAGCCCAAATCAATGCCCTCCCTAAGAATGCCAAGCAATATATGCACCCCGCTCTCACAGTGCTTGAATCGGCAATTCTTATCCCTGCCTCTAATTTCGAAATTAAACCTAACTTCCTGACTGAAATAAGAAGGCATCAATATGAAGGAAAACCTAATGAGTGCCCTATGGCACATATTTCTACCTTCTTAGACCTTTGCGATACTATTGTTGATGGACGAAGTCTTGAATATGTCCAACTAAAAGCCTTTCGATGGTCTCTTACAGGTAAAGCATTGCAGTGGTTGGAGAGCTTAGCCCCAAGATCACTCCGCACCTGGAATGAAGTCAAGGACGCATTCCTCAACAAGTTCTTCCCTCCTTCTAAGACGGCGTTGATCCGACAGAAAATCACGGCTTTCAAACAAAAGGCTGGTGAAGCTCTGGCGACTGTTTGGGAAAGGTTCAAGGACCTTCTACGATCATGCCCGACGCATGGCCAACCACCGTATGTAATTCAGGAGATCATATACAATGCTCTTGACGCTGCAACAAAGGAGAGGATCAACACCTACACCGCCTATGGCTACCTTGAACTCGCCCCACAAGAGGCTTGGGAGACCATAGAGAGGTTGGTGGAATTTGACAATACATATGGGACTCCTGAGGCTTCCGACGCACCATCATCGTCTAGGCCTGCCCCATCTATGCCCTTATATGAACCCTCTAATGTAATCGATCCGGATGTGAAGGAGCAATTCCACAGAGATCAACTTAGAAAGCTCCAAAAGCAAGTAAGGTTCCTCTCAGCGAACCAAGATTGCATTGAATGCGGATCGCAGCGGCACACCACCATCGAGTGCCCACACGCCGAACAAGTACACCTAGCGGAGACTCACCAAGAGGCGCGCTACATGAGGGGTCCCAATAACCAATATTGGGGAGACCAAAGGTTCCATCAACCACAAAGGAACCCGGTTAACCCTAGGGACCCTCCGCCTTATAGAGCTCCTGGGCACCCGGAGAGAGACCAAAAGAAGGATGATCTTCAACTAGTACTGGATGAAATCAGGCGAAATCAGGCTAAGAATGATCAATCCAACAATGCTATCCACTCTCAACTCAATCACCTTACCACAAGGATTAGGGAGATGGATATATGGAAGAAGAACGTGGAGACCCAACTGGGTCAATTGGCGGCACAAATCCCTAAGCCGTCCGGAACACTCCCTGGGCAACCCACCACAAATCCTAAGGGACAATCCGGGACAGGCCATATCGCAGCCATACAATTAAGGAGTGGCACCAAAGTACAAAAGCCACGGACGGATACGGAGGAGAAAGCAACAGACCCAGTCGACGTCGACAGACCAGTCGATGTCGACCCAGAGGTCGAAATCGACCCCCATGTCGACCCCCTGATCGATGTCGGTGACACTGTAGAGCCATCAGAGCCTCAACAGAGGTCAAAATTGACCATCCCAGTCGATATCGACCACATTCCAGTCGATGACGATGTCCAACAGGCCCCTCCGACCACCGTTTTGGCCCCCCCACCAAAGAAGACGTTGACATTCCCTTCCAAAGCATTGGAGGATCCCACCAAAGGCAAGTTTAGGCGCTTCATAAAGATACTTCAAGGACTCAACATCACTATCCCTCTTACAGAAGCCCTAAGCGAGATGTCCGCCTATGTACGATTCCTCAAAGACATCCTGAGCAAGAAGAGGTCCATGGCAGAGATCGCAGAAGAGTGCTCAAAGATGGACTTCCCTGAGAAGAAGAGTGATCCAGGGAAGTTTGCAATCACCGTGGGACTTGGCCAACATCGTTATAAAGCCCTATGTGACCTAGGGGCAAGTGTAAGTCTCATGCCTCTCTCTATTTGGCAAAAGGTGAACATTGGCGCACTTGAACCTGTGGACATGAAACTCTATATGGCTGACAACTCATTCGTCAGACCCACAGGTATAGTTGATGACGTTCCGGTAAAGGTAGGTAAGTTCTTTGTGCCTACTGATTTCATTGTATTGGAAATGCCTGAAGATCCTGTAGTGCCTATTATCCTTGGTAGGCCATTCTTAGCTACTGCAGATGCCAATATCAATGTACGTCGAGGATTACTAACCTTTACTATAGGGAACGAAGTAATAGAATTCTCTTTCAACCCGACCATGAGCGAAACAAAGCACCTGGAGCAAGTAGTCCTCTCACCGGCTAAGGAAAAGCTTAGAAAATTTTTGTTGGCGAGGACGGAAACAGCAAGCAGGGTCGACATCGACTGGAACCAGTCAATATCGACTAAAAACATCGAAATCGACCCCCCTTGGTCGAAATCGAGTAAGCCAGATCGCTGCCAGGAGCTTAAGTATGGGGTCACAGAGGTCGATATCGACCCCCACATGTCGATATCGACCAAAGCTCTCGAAATCGACCCACCTTGGTCGACATCGACTCCTAACCCTCCTCCGTCCATTATTGATAAATCAAATAAGCTGGTTATTGATAATTCTACTAAAGAGAGGGTGAAAGCTCCATGGTTTGCCTATATTGCTAAAGTTAGGTCAAGAAAGAAAAGAAAAGCGCCCAAAGAAGAACCTAACATCAAAGAAGCCTTGGTCGCCGAACTTCGCTACTACCAAAAGGACCTAGATGATCTAGGAGAAGGCTCACGCTCAAAGGGTCCCTACATAAAAGGGTCATGAAGAATTGACGGAGAAGTCGGCCTAGCGACTCAAAAATCTAGAGCATGTACATAAAACCTTTAAATTTTTCATAGATGGTTTTTAGGATTTAACTTTTCGCTGTTTGAAACTTTTAAAACTGAGATAATTCGTGCTTTATCTATATTCCTAACAAAGATTTCAGGTTATCAAGCAAAAGGAACGATGAAGAAGGAAAGAAGCTTCTGCAGAGGTAGTCGAAATCGACCAGGCCAGTCGAAATCGACCCCCCCAGGGTCAAGCCATCTCCTGGAGTCGACATCGAGGACTCAGGAGCGAAAAGCAGAGGTCGATATCGACCCTAATACTCGATATCGACCCCCATCAGGCAGCCCTCGTCTTCATCTTCTTCCCCGACATCGACAGATGCAGTCGACATCGACCACTGATCTAGATATCGACTTCTGGCATCGACCAAACCTGAAATCGACCTGAATCCGCTGTAAGTCTCTCTCTACCCTTGTTCTTCTTTTTAATACAGTGAGGACACTGTATATTTTAAGTATGGGGTGGGGGAAAGACATGCCTTATGGTCATAACTTGGTTTCTTCTTCGCAGTGCATTCATGTTTAAATTTTTGTTTTTAGTTTTACTTTTATAAAATGTCAATGATTCCATAAAATGTCAGAAAAGAAAAAAAAAATATAGAAAAATGTCAAAATACAAAAAAATGCATGTTTATTTTTAAGTTTATTTTTCTTTACCCTACTTAGATGTCCTATGATGAAAACTCAATAGCTGACTTGATCATGTAAATCCTATGGCATAGTTGGATGGTTTAGCCTAAGTCTTTAAAATTTTTATGTAGATTGTGAACTTGTGATGAAATTGAGCACATATGATCCTAGGCTAAAAAGCAAATCCAACAAAAATTGTCCTTGTGAGAATTTTGACCTATAGGGAGAACATCAAAAATCCCTCCGCTTTCTTGAGTGAATTTACTCTTCCTATGCATCTCTAAATGTTGTGATAGTTATTCAAAACCAATGCATATATATGATTATGTTTACGAGAATTAAATGATGGAGGCATCTTTTAAGCCATTTTTATCCTCTCTTTACCTACCCTGCATTATCCCTGCTTGAAGCCAGAACATTAGCCTGAGCCTGAAATTGCAAACTCCACAAAATTATCCCTAGCCGAATTGAGCCTGACCCCCATTTGGAAATTGAGACTTAGATTGGTTGGAACTAATGCCTTGTGGAAAGAAAAGAGCATAATGTCTAGTTTTGAGCAAGGAAATTATAGGATGGTACATATTTACATTTTGTCATATTCTGTAAAAGGATTTTTTGGCTCACCATATAAATGCACATAGCTTTAGTATTACTTTCCGAAAAAAAAAATCCGAAAAAAAAAAAATATATATATATATATATATATATATATATATATATATATATATAGTGCATGAGCCAAAATCCTTAAGTCCTTTATTCATACAAGTGTTATATTTTTGAGAGCATATTATGGAAAGATGAGTTGGGAAAAAAGCATTATAGAGATTGCGCTTACATTGAAGAGTTATGGTTTGGGTATTGCAAGTGTTGAGATTTAGGAGTCTTGATTCCCGAATTTTAAAAGCACCACATAGCCAAATAATTCCATACCCTTTATTTCATACCAAGCCCCATTACAACCCCGCCGAATGGAGTCTTCTATGAAGTCTTCCATTGAGCGAAAGTCCTCCTGATGATTCTTATTGCATTTTCATAATTGGTTGCGAAGTGGATTATTATAAATTGCAATGTTTAGGAGATTGTATATGGAATTGAGTTGAGAGTTGATCTTCATAGCCTAAACACATGAGAGTTGAGTGAAAACACATTATCCCTGTGAGGTTGGATCAAAATTGCATATGCCTATGGATCGCCAAAATATGTGCTATGACGTTAAATTCACTTGCTTTGCTTTGCTACCGCTTATGATGTTGCTTTTTGACAAAGGCGAAGACTTGAAGGGTGTGTTGTAGGTATTGGTTATTGCTTGGTTATTGCTTGAGGACAAGCAAGTCTAAGTATGGGGTGTTTTGATGTACACATTTGCACCTTCTTTTATTGCATCTTTTGACTTCGTATTTCATCCGATCTCCAAAGAAAAGGTTCAAAAGAATATAAACTTGTGTAAGAATGGGCTAAAATGCAAGAAATAGGGTCTGCACAAGTTTTGAGCTAACCATGCAGGAATTCGAGCGAAAACGGAGTCAAAACGAAGAAGCCAAGTGAAGCTGAGCAGAGGTAGATATCGACCCTAGACCCAGATATCGACCTCTGGGGTAGATATCGACCTTCAACATAGATATCGACCTCAACATAGAAATCGACTGGAGCTGAACAAGTCGAGCAGGAACAGAGACCTCGATATCGACCTCTGGTGTCGATATCGACCCCTTATCTCGACAGAAGATAGACTCGATTTCGAATGCGGATTGACACTATATCTTCAAGGAGGCACGGGATTATCTCATACTTTCAAAGATAGAGGACAGCTGAAGTTTTATTCATCTTTTACCTTTAAGTTCCTTTAAGTTTTATCAAAATAAAAGTTTTATCCTAATTGTTCGGATAGAGTTATTAGTTTAGATAGGAGTTACAATCCTTGGATAGCGAGGATTAGTAGCCTATAAATAAAGCCTTAGGGGCTGATTTGTTAGATCATCCAATAATACAATCATAGAACAAGACAAAGACAATAGAGTTAGAGTTAGCGAGAAGTTTTAGGGTTTGACGTTTGCGAAAGTTGACGTTAAGTTGTAAAGCTTCGGAGTTTATTTTAATGCAAGTTTATTTCTTTCAATTGACGATGAATTCCATGATGAGAAGCGAGTAGTTCCCCAAAGCTCTTAGGGTCGGGGTGAGCCCGACGTTAGCCATGCGCGCTTGAGGTAAGTATTTGATGTTGATATCGTTGTGTCTATCTCTCCTCCTACAATTCTATGTTTAGTCCTTATCGAAAGAAAAGGGATTCATGCTAACAACTTGAGTTATAAACATAAAATTAGTAGAGACAATTAGGTTTATTTGAAAGAGTAATCCTAAGAGTTGGTGTACGGCGAAAGCTCGTCCCTCGGGTGAAATAGCGCAATTGTTCGTCTTATTTATCACATCGCATGCATTGGTTAACGTTGTGGTAAACCCTAATCCTAAGAGTTACTTTTTACATAGTTTATACACACAAAAACCCTCTGTTATTTCTATTCATTGCTTCTCTCTCCATTCTTAAATCTTCGGCCTTTCTTTGCCGACGAGAAACTAACTCACTGCAGGGAGACATCGATATCGACCCCAGACGTCGATATCGACCACTGAGTTCGTCGACAGTTTTCTGAGTCGACGACGAACATCGCTGCGGAGTTTGCTGAGCATCGATATCGACACCAGACATCGATATCGACCCTTTTGTGTCGACTGGCAGTCTTCTGAGCCAGTCGATTTCGTGGACTGACATCGATATCGACCCCCACTAGTCGATATCGACCACTTATTTTTGTCTCTGCAGGTCTTCTGTTGTAGAGAACATCGACAGCCGAGGTCGACATCGAGCACTAAGGTCGAAATCGAGGCTTCTAGTCGACGCAGACGTGAAATTTCCGAAGCTACTAGGATCCCGCTAACACGCCTCCTCGTGGATCGATCATGACTACCCTTCCACTACAACGGGAGGAAGTCTTGTAATTATTTGCTTAGGCCAGGAGTCGGTTTACATTTATTTACATCTTTATATTTGTAATTACTTGACATATCAAGCCTCCTGCAACAACAAGGATCAAGTCATAACCTTGAGGCAGCTTCACAAAACATTTTTTGTTGTTCCGTTCCATCCGTAAATGAACAAAATTTGCCAAGCTTTTAGAAGGGAAATGGCTATAGACTTTTGAAAGTTTCATGGAACCAAAAAGAAGACAATATATACGCACGCCAAAACTACTTTGAAAAGTGAGTTGGGATTGTTTTCATCCACCTGGATTGATATCACCTACCCATTGTCCATCTCCGTCCATTTGATAGATTCCTTCTCCGGAACTTTCAAGATCTGTAATCTGCACACATGAACATTGGTAAAAAAAACAAATAAGATGTCAATCAAGGCAAGATGAGGCATAATTTAAAATGCCATAATCATTTTCTATCTTGGAGCTGCAACTCTGAATATTTATGCCAGTTATAAAACATGATATTTTACTAAAGTATCAAGGATATCTAAATTGAAACTTCTAAGGCATACCATTGATTTTCGGGAATCCTCTTTGGGCTCTCCTTCATCACTTTAGTAAAATATCAGCACAAGCCATATCTGATCATAGCAGCAAATACATACGCAAACATTCCTTGTTGAATTATACAAGCCATATATGATCTCAAAACACATGCTCTATGTCTTATGATTTTTCCTTAGTAGAATTTAAATTAGACATTTTTAAGTATAGCAGCAAATTTGTAGATAATAGAACATGTGTAAGAGAGTAACTGACATTTTGAATTAGAAGGTTGTGTTGTCGAGCAGCTTGTAGATTTATTGAAATTAGTTGGGCTTCTAGTAACCTTCCTTTTGGTTGAAGGTTGCCTCCTCTTTCTACTGCTCTGTAGATTTCATCAGAGAGACTCTCACTTGAAATCTGAACAAAATTTAAATCTAACTCCTTTTGCTCACTACAAACAAACAAAATGATGGATTCCTTTAGTTAGTTTCTTTCCTTCAGTCGCTGCATATGATATCTTCTTCAAAATTGAGATGAATGTTGAAGCTCTATAAAATTATGAAACCACCTTCTTTTAGCCTGTAACTTTTAGATGAATATTGTATGTTGTTAAGCAACAAAAAAAAGGCAGAAAATAATTTGTTGTAACTTTTGATTAAGATAATGATGAAACATACGCCGAACCAAAACCTACAAGTAAAACACATTCAATCATACAAATGCTATAACACTCCCCCGAATCAAATCGTATTAGTATATACAAAAGACGAAACCAAACACTTTCAGCTTTGCTCAAGAACGAAAAACGACAGGAGACTGGAAAGAAAGTAGTAGTGCTAAAAATAGAGTTAAATACTCCAGAAATAGGGTTTCCACGATACGAATCTAGCATATATGTTGAGACAAATCGAAAACAAACAAACTCCAACCCCGTAACATTGAAGCTTGAATTTCATAAAATTGTGAATTCTCAAACACTAATAGAACTGTTCACGAAACAAAAACAAGGAAAGAGAAAAGAAAAGTGATAACCCGATAAGGGAAAAGAACGAATTCGAGCCAATAATAAGCACAAATAGGCACAAAGTAGCAAAAAAGAAATTATTAAAAAGAGAGATGTGCAACTGCGATCAAAAAATTGGGGAAAGAGGAAGATCTTGCAGAGTAAAATCGAACTTAGGAATTCACATGCTAGGGATTTGCTGGGCGAGCGAGGGCGAGCCAAGTTTGAGGAAGATGAGGGGAGATGAGGAGCAACGAGGGGTAATGGGACGATGACGAGAGACGACGGGAGGATGACAAGGAGTGAGGTAGGTAGGAGGATGAGCGAAGGCAAGGGGCGATAGAGGGCAACGCCGTCGTCCACCGCCATGACTGCAAGGTCTTAGAGTCTGAAGAGGGAGGGAGGCAAACATATTATTATTTTCCTCTTTATTTTTGGGCTATGAGGAGCAAGTTTGGACTGGCCCATTCAATTCAATCGATTTCTATTTTGGACACGAGTTACCTTATAAGGAAATTTTATACATTAAGCTTTTTTTACACCTTAAGGACATTTTACATTTGATCCAATCCCTATATATATACGGATTGACTCGGGTGAAAACTTTAAATTATGGTAAAAACCGTGATGAGTAATTTGATTGGTTGAGATGGAAAGAGGGGTGGCACGGGTGTTTAAAGAAATAAGGGGTATCTCTGTCTTTTCCTCCATTTACCTCTGTCCGGCTTCATCCCTCTCCTCTCGTTGTGTCGAACTGTCGATCTCTCGCCTCCCAGTCTCGTCGTTCCTCACCTTTCCTCTCCTCAAATCGTCACGCCTCGCCACACCTCTCCTCTCCTCTCGCAGTATCGCCTCTTCTCTCCCCTCGCAATCTAGCCTCTCGCCTCCAATCGCCACACCTCTCAATGCTCTGGCGAAGATTGTTTTTACTTGAATCGTTGGATTAATACTCTATAATCCATCATTTTAGGTCAGATTTGGGATTGTTTTCTCCAATATCGGTTTTTCCTAATTCTCTCTTCGTAATTTCTACTTCTTGTTGTTGCTCATATACTCTTGTTAGTTTTTATTTGAATTAGGTGTTTGATGAATTGAATTAGAAATTAGGGTGGAGATTGAAATCAGGCTTTGTAATGTCCATGTTGCTGATGTTTCTATTGCCTAATTTCAGGAGAGGAAGCAGATACAAATCATATGGTATTTGCCTGCTAAATAAACTACCGTAGAACCAAAACCCGAGAAGAAGTGTGATATCTTTCGTTTGATTTGGCTAAAAAATTGTCAGATCCTCTACACTTTTGCCTTATATTACTTGAAAAAAGTCAGGTTTTAATTGCTCTCTTTCGGTAAAAAAAAAACTCCTAATTGTACTAGAAATAACTTGTGGGACGATCCTTATGACGAGTATGATGATATGTATAATGTTGCCCAAGCCGAAGACTCTTGCGATGGTCCATCTTGCAGGTTATTGACCAAGTGTAAAGAATGTTTCACACAAAACAAGGGAGATTGAATTACAGTATATAAGTCCTATCCAGATTTTTTTTTCTTTTATTTGAAGGATGCTTGTTGCAGGCTATTGCCTTTGTTTTCTTGATCTTAAATGTATTTCACCAGTCTAATTAGCAGAGGAAATATGCTAATGAACAGCGTCCTGTAACTTCAATAAGGTAGTGTACTAGTGTTCCTTCTCAGGCGGTGCTATGAAGAGGTTCTTTACATTTTACAATGTTTGGTGACTATTGTAATGTTTAGTGCTCAGCAATTATCAATAGAACTTCATAGGTAGCATTATTAATCACTTTATTCCGGCTAATGGAAAAAAGGTTTTAGTGCCAAACTTATAAAATCATGAACCTACCATAGTGCCAAACTTGTATTTATAAAAAAAAAAACATGAGCCTACCATAGTGCTAAACTTATATTTATAAAATCACTTTATTCAGGTTAATGGGTTCAAGATTTAAAAATATTGAACCTAGTTTAATTGGAGGCTACACCATCATAAAAACTTCAACCTACTTAATAAATCAATATAAAATGTTAGACATCAAGATGTCATTTTAGGAGTATATATATAACTATGGGTTCAAGATTTAAAAATCTTGAACCTACTTTAAATGGAGGCATTACACCATCGTAAAAACTTGAATCTACTTATAAACTAACATTAAAAGTAAGACATCAACATGTCACATTAGAACTATATATAACTATGGGTTCAAGATATAAAAATCTTGAACCTACTTTAAATAGAGGCAATACATCATCGTAAAAACTTGAATCTACTTATAAACCAACATGAAAGGTAAGACATCAAGATGTCACGTTAGAGCTATACATAACTATGGGTTCAAGATTTAAAAATTTTGAACCTACTTTAAATGGAAGCAATACATCATAATAAAAACTTGAACCTATTTAATAAATCGACATGAAACGTAAGACAATAAGATGTCACTTTAAGGCTATATATAACTATATGGGTTCAAGATTTAAAAATCTTGAACCTACTTAATAAACCGACATAAAATGTAAGACAATAATATATCACTTCAGGGCTATATATAACTAGGAGTTCAAGATTTAAAAATCTTGAACTCACAATTATATATATAATTGAAAGTTTTATTAAGTAGGTTCAAAATTTTAAAATCTTAAACCAATACTTTCAATGAAAACGATAAATCATAACAAAAATGAAGATAGTAGTAGTTAATATTACAAGATGTCAGTTTAAGCCTAAATATAACTATGAGTTCAAGATTTTTAATATCTTGAACCTACTTTAAATGGAGACAATATATCATGAAAAAACTTGAACCTACTTTATAAACAAACATGAAATGTAAGCTAGCAAGGTAGGAATATAGGGTAGATATAACTGTGGGTTCACGATCTGAACCTGCTTAAATGTAGGCAATACATCATGAAAAAAAAACTTGAACCTACTTAATAAATCCACATAAAATTTAAGTCAACAAGTTTATCAAACACTTTAAATGGAGGCAATAAATCAGAAAATGTAGGCAATACATCATGAAAAAAAAAATAAAGATAGGAGTAACATTAAAAGACTTAGATTTACGGTAGATATAACTAAGGGTTCAAGATTTAAAAATCTTGAACTACTTTAAATGGAGGCAATACATCATAAAAAAAAAACTTGACCCTACTTAATAAACTAACATGAAATGTAAGGCACCAAGAATTATAAATCTTGAATCCATAGTTATAAATTCTTGAATCCATAATTATAAATTCTTGAACACATAGTTATAAAAATCATTAAAAAAATATAAAAATCACAAAAAAAATGAGCGCAACTCCCTTTAAAATGTAGTTGTAAAATCGTGAACCTGTAATTGTAAAAATCTTGAATATTCTGTAACAAAATTCTAAATTATTACAGTAATTTAAACTAATATGCTAATTGATTTTTTTATAAAAAAAACCTTGATTTATTTGAGTGATTAAAGTCATAAAAGTAGAAAACCCATAATGAAAAGCTTAATTGAACTTGCTTATGTGGCAGATGGAAGTGCTTTGTTTGAATTCTCCTTCTAAGCGCAAGCATACGCCGTACTCCGTATTTTTTTAGCTTTTGAAATTACAGAACGTGAGGCCTCGTGGACGCGCATGAATAACAAAAGAAGGTAGGCGCGTGTATGTATTTGTTAGGTCAACCAATCAAATCAGTCCTCACGGTTTTTACCGTAATTTTAGTTTTCACCGGAGCGTCACCCTATATATATATATATATATATATATATATATATATATATATATATATATATATATATATATATATATATATATATATTAAACCCATAATCCTACTACCACATGTCACCTCCATATGCAAAGATATTTTTCGTCATTTTTTTCAATTCATTATATAATCCATTTTCTCAACAGTGGTCCAATGCATAACATTGAATTAATATTAATATTAATGTTAATGTTAATATATAATTTTAATGAAAAGTAAGTTTGAATAAGTGACATCATTACATTAATTATAGTTTTTTCCTAATATATTTGATGTAGGGAGAATTGAATATGAAATATATAATAAAATATAAAACAATGCAACCCTTAGCCTCTTCAAATACATTCAAGACTCCCCGCTGTAGTAGTAGGGAATCAGGATCGATCCTCGAGGGAGCGTGTCAGCGGGATCTTAGATAGTCGGAATATCAAGTCTATATCGACTAGGAGCCTTGATTTCGAGTGGGTTACTCGACGTCGACTTAGGCTGTCGATTTCTAGTGCAGTAGAAGACCTGCAAAGACACAAACAAGCAGTTGATATCGATTTAGGTGTCGATATCGATCTAGGGTGTCAATATCGATACATCAGTAGCAATGTCAACGGACTCAGAAGACTGTCTATCGACCCAAGGGCACTCGATATGGAGTATGTGACTCGATCTTGTTCGTAGGGGGAGGAATCTCTAAAATAAAATATTCAATAAATATCAAACTAAACCGACTCCTTTGTCCAAGCAAATAAAATACAAGAATCCCTCTCGATGTAGTGGTAGGGTAATTCAGGATCGAATCCACGAGGAGGTATGTCAGCGCTTCCTAAGCCTGCAATCACGATCCAGTTTCGACTCCAGAAGACCACTCGATATCGAGTAGTGCAGTCGATATTGACCTCAGTTCTGGTCGATTTTCAGTAGTTTCCTGCATAAGACAAAACAAACAGTCGATGTCGAGATTTTCGGTCGATATCGATGTCAGCACTCGATATCGACCTCTGCAGTCGAAATCGAGTCTTCAACAGAAACTGTAAAGTAACCAATTTGCGTCGAAAAAGTGTCTGAAGAACGTAGGATGATGATGGAAGGGTGGACAGAAATAAAAACTAAAACTTTTGTTAACTTCAATAAACTAAAAGCTTCCAAGGTCGGGGATTCATGCCACAACGACAACCATGCAAGTTTTATGCCAAATTCATGAAAGATGATGTCTTTCCGTCAAATAACTTTCGTTACCAACAATTAGGTGATTAGAGGCTCTCGCATAAAACCTAAGAGTTACTATCCAATTTCATGACAAATCCAAATTCACAATATGATTGGCTTTCGCTTCAATAATGCAAAGAAGGAAATTCCTCAACTTTCGCAAAGGATCATGCATAGGATAGAAGACGGAATCGCATAAAAATCATACCTTTGATGCACAAACTTACATTGCTATCGTCGGGCTCACCCCGACCCTGGAAGTGGGTGAACTACTCGTGCTTCATCATTGTACTCATCAGCTCATCATTGTACTCATCAGCACGGAAAAGAAACTACTTTGATTAAACTTGCAAAGAAAGAAAGTACAACCGAACAAAGCCACTCCGCTCTCGCTTCCTACACCCCACTCGGCTATCTCTCTCTCTCTCCCTCCTAAATCTCTGCATGTATATGTGTTTGAATCACTGAACTTGAATGATTAAAACTCAGCCCTAATGGCATCTAATTATAGACTTTTAACCTTGCTATCCAAGGATAATAAACTATATCTTTATTCCTAAGATAAAACTTAAATAAAGTAAAAAACTAAAACTCCTTAGGTAAATATCACATTCACCATAAGGGATAACATGTCTGGTGGTATATGATAGAAGATCTCGACTTTAGGATAGATGTGAACACTTCGTATATAATTCTATCAAAAACAGCGTCGGATCTGTCTACACCTACAGTCGATATCGACCATGGGACATCGATATCGACCTCTTCTTTTCTCTATCTTGAGCAGTTCTACTCGTCCTCAGATAGGCACTCGACTTCTATATTTTAACTCAATTTTGGGCACTAGATATCGACCATGGTCAGTCGATATCGACCTCTCTCTGTCGACATGCTCTGTTCTTCCTCTGCTCGATTTCTGGTGGTCTGTTTCCACTCGATGTCGAGTCTTTAGGTCGATTTCCACTCGTCAGTAGACTTCGAGTTCTTTTTCCGCTCTTCTTCACTTGTCCAAATTGATCCATTTTTGTCTCGATTTTTGCGAAATAACATAAAAATTCGTGTAGACCTCTATATTTGACTAAAAAGTATAAACTACACTAATCTTGTGTTTTCCCAACCAATATGCATGCAAATATCGACAAAATGCACATAAATGTGCATAGAAAATATGGCATTTTACGCGCACATCAAACACCCCATACTTAAGCTTGCTTGTCCCCAAGCAATACATTTAATGGTTATTCAGGGGAAGAAAGTAAACCCTCAACATCATAGATTCATTGTTATATGTCCCTACAATCAATTGCCATCCTCGAAAAGGTACTATTGTCAACCAAATCCATGCCTGTGAATAAAAGCAACATCATACTCACAAAAGGAGGGTTATACGCATAAAACAATTTTGTGTAACATAGCATTAATAATCAAGAGGACTTTTGCAAGCTTATGAGAAGTAGATTGGTAAAAGGCTAAAGGTAGGCTAATTTTTGGCCATGTGGTGTTAAATCCGCGGAAATAAACTTTCTTTCCAACTTATTCCACATTCCTTTCTCATCATATTTCTCACCTTTCACTCTTCGCTCAATGCTTTTTTTCACTATAATGCTTTTACCTCTCTAACCTTAGTACTGCCTTCTCGCGAGTCGCAAACATGGGTGTCATGAATGGCCCTGGATACTTAGTACTTCGGACTCCTCACCTTGTGTCCCATCTCGTTGAACTAACATCTCAACGAGCAGGGTCGACCTACCTTTATCTCATGAGGTGATCAGATTTTTCTCACTCATTAAATTTTTCATATTTCAAAAATTACTTTCAATCCTGCCAATAACTTCAATATAATGCACAAACTCCATATGACAACTCCAAAGATGACATCCATTCTCAACATTGTCCCCGGATAGGGTGTAAGGTATAAAAAATGGGCAATATGTAATATGTATGGAGCAATAATGATAATGTGAGGCTCATATATGGCTTGTGAAATTGCAAATATGCATAGGTAAGGCTAGGATATGAATTTGAGCACATGTATGGAAATTATAAAGTCCTTCATCATCTTATCATGCATATGTCAAAAGCAACTTCAAATTTTACCTCTCTTTCATGGTTTTCTCTAAAAAATTCGCACTTCACTGTGACTTCCCTTAACTAGACAATTTCATGCTATATATCTAATGAATCTACTTTTGCATCGTCGAGTTCAATATAACCTTCCATGACTCTTTTCTTTATTTTCAAAATTTTTGATGGGGGTCATTTTTTCTTTTTTTTTTCGAAAAATAATTATGCTTAAAGATAAATAAAGTGCTTAAAGATAAATAACTAATTCTAAAATAACTTAGTAAAAGTATGCATTAACATGGAAAAGAAATATGCAAAAATTATGAAAACTTTCAAAAAATGCTCAAAAAATGCTTAAACTATGTAAGTAAGACTTTCCCCCACCCCATACTTAAGGATTACAGTGTCCTCACTGTATAAGAACTAGGTTTAAGAAAGAAACTTACTAAAAAATCGCGAAAATCAGCAGTTGAAGACGTTTGCAGGTAAGGTCGATTTCGGGTGGACCAGTCGATATCGAATAGTTTCACTCGATTCCTGGTGGTTCAAAGCTTCAGGGTGATCTCAGTCGACCACAGCTCCTCTAAATCGACCCTTTAGGTCGATATCGAGCACTTTACTTGATTTCAATCTCTTTTCTTGCTCCTTCTCTTCCCTGAAACTCGTTAGAAAACAAAAACAAAACCAACAATAAATAATAATGTCTTAAAACAAACAAAAAGTGTCCAAAAGCTAAAAAAAAACTAATTGTTTGTTACAAGATCTAGACTTTATAGTCGCTAGGCCGACTTCTTCCTTTAAGCTCTCAAGGCGGCATCTGCAGAGCCCGTGTAGCCTGGGCCTCAAATAATACTCCATTCTTATCTCGCAGCTGCGTCCCGCCTGGATGGATTTGATTCACATTGAATGGTCCCATCCTTTTTGTTTTGAATCTACTCGGGAACAAATGATCATTTGATTTGGAGACATACACTTTATCTCCTACTTCACAGTTGCTTAGATCATCATTGGATACCCTGCACAAGCGCACATACCAAGGCAAACCTCTTCCAAATAATGATAAATCCTTAATCGAAATAGAAAAAGAGGAATCCGTACTTTGGCTTACCTTTTCTGTCTTTGGGTCTAGTCGATATCGATTAGCATCACTCGATATTGACCTCTGTTCTGCTTTGGGAGGTCCTGTCGATGTGGAGTGTTTCTGCTTGATTTGATCTAGTCGATTTCGACCTGGTGGACTATATATCGAGGTTCTTTTTCCTCTTTCAGCTTCTGGTGCAGTCGACTTCGACTCAAGGTTATGGTCGATTTCGACCTCTGTGCTCGATTTCGAGGTGCCTTCTCCTACGTCGACCCCATACTTATAACTTGGCACAGAATCTTGAACTATGTTAGTCGATATCGACTTAACTGGGTTGATTTCGAGTGGCTTTTTGTCTCCTTCGTTCAAGATTGCCACGACTTCCTCTACTTGGGCTTCTATGGCCCTCTTTTCAAGCTCCTCTGGTGTCATATTCCTTACCTTTGCTTCCCCGCATGTGATGTAGACACCTTTGATTGACTTTACCTCCATTGGCCCTTCATTCATTCTTACCATTTTGTTGAAGGCGTACTCTATCACTTCATCACTAATGGTGAATGAGAGCAATCTTTTCCTCACGCTTATGTTGGCATCGACGGTTGCTAAGAATTGCCTTCCTAAAATAATGGGACAAATAGGGTCCTCTTCCATATCAAAAACTAGAAAATCAGTAGGGACAAAGAACTTACCTACTTGCACTGGCACATCATCCACCATCCCTGTTGGAATAACCACCGTGTTGTTGGCCATGAATAGTTTTGCATCTACAGGCTCTAGAGGACCTATCTTTATCTTGTGCCATATGGTTAGTGGCATCATGCTAACGCTAGCACCTAAATCACATAAAGCATTAAAGCGATATTGACCTAAGCCTATAGTGATAGAAAACTTACCTGGGTCTGCCCGCTTCTTTGGTAGCTCCCCCCTGTTGCACTCCTCTGTGATCTCAGCGATTGATCGCTTCTTACCTAGTATATCTTTAAGGAACCTCACATATGATGGCATATCATGAAGTGCTTCAGCCCATCAAGGGAGTTGTAGAAGATCTCCTGGATGACATATGGTAATTGCCCATGCGTAGGGCATGATCTCAGCAAGTCCTTAAAGCGCTCCCACGTCTATGGCAATGTCTCACCAGGCTTTTGTTTGAAAGTCGTGATCCTTTGCCGCAGCATCGCCATTTTAGATGGAGGAAAGAACTTGTTTAGGAACGCATCCTTCACCTCTGCCCATGTCCTCAACGAGTGTGGAGCCAAGCTTTCTAGCCATTGCAATGCCTTCCCTACAAGAGACCATCGAAAAGACTTTAGTCTAACATATTCCAAGTTTGCACAATCAGCAATAGTCTCACATAAATCCATGAAAGTAGAAATATGTTGCGCTGGACATTCATTAGTTCTTCCTTCAAAAGTATTTCTTTTAATTTCAGACAGGAAGTTTATTTTAATCTCATAGTTAGAGGGAGGAATTAAAATCGCAGATTCAAGACCGTGAAGTGGCGGATGCATGTATTGCATTGTCGTCTACGAATACTGATTAAGCCTCTCCTAGGCTTATCTGCGCACATCCTCCTCTCTATTAGTGCGGGCTCGCTCTGCAGTAGCGGCGGCCCTTTCATTAGCGATTGCGGCATTGTGGTCCTCTATCTCCTTCCTCAACCGCTCAATGATTTGAGCATGTGTCTCTTCTCCCCCATGATTTTGATAGCTTTGTTTTGAAGATGGAGAAAACATTCGGGCTCTTCTATGCTTTCCAAGATAGGTTCGCGATCAGAGCGTCGCATAAACCTCCAAAATCAGCACTAAAAGAAACATGAGAAAAGCTTAAGGCACGATTTATTGCCTCCTCGGCAACGGCGCCAATTTGTTCGTAGGGGGAGGGATCTGTCTGCAGCTGCAGTCGATATCGACCATGGGATATCGATATCAACCTCTTCTTTTCTCTATCTCGAGCAGTTCTACTCGTCCTCAGATTGGCACTCGACTTCTATCTTTTAACTCGATTCAGGGCACTCGATATCGACCATGGTCAGTCGATATCGACCTCTCTCTATCGACATGCTCTGTTCTTCCTCTGCTCGATTTCTGGTGGTATGTTTCCATTCGATGTCGAGTCTTTAGGTCAATTTCGACTCATCATTAGACTTTGAGTTCTTTTTCCACTCTTCTTCACTTGTCCAAATTTATCCATTTTTGTCTCGATTTCTGTGAAATAACATAAAAACTCGTGTAGACCTCTATATTTGACTAATAAGCTTACAACACTAATGTTATGTTTTCCCAACCAATATGCATGCAAATATCGACAAAATGGACATAAATGTGCATAGAAAATATGGCATTTTGCGCGCACATCAGATCTCGAGCTCAGATGCATGTAAAATAAGCGTCGAAATAAGAAGACCATCGATGTAGGCAAAGGGTGTCGATATTGACCTATTGTGTCGATATCGAGTGGTTCCTGCAGAGGGTTAGGGCTTTTCAACAAAGATGGTTGAAGACAATACAATGGATAAAGGAGTATGAACATAAATAAACCAGATTTGTTATGAATAAAAGTATATAAAAAGGGCATCTCCTAAGGCTAGGGTTTACCACAACGTTAACCAAAACATGCATAAGGTAAATAAGACGGACAATTGCGCTATCTCACCCGAGGGACTAGCTTTCGCCGTACACCAACGATTAGGAATACTCTTGTAAATAAACCTAATTGTCTCTACCAATTGTATGTTTATAACCGAAGTTGTTAACATGAATCCTTTTTCTTGCGATAAGGACTAAACATAGAATCATAGGAGATGATCAAGACACAACAATATCAACATCAAGTACTTACCTCAAGCACGTATGGCTAATGTCGGGCTCACCCCGACCCTAAAAGCTTTGGGGAACAACCCGCTCTTCATTGCAACAAACATGTTGAATGGAAAATAAAGAACTTGCATTAACTTGAACTTTGAAACTTTATAACTCAACATCATCTCTCGCAAACGCCAAACCCTAAAGCTTTTCCTAAACCCTAAACTACTTTTTATTGGTGAGATAGAAATCTCTTGCTTGAATGAATAAATACCAGCCCCTAGGGTTTTATTTATAGCCTACTAATCGTTGCTAGCCAAGGAGAGTAGTCCTAATCCTACTAAAACTCCTATTTAAAATTCTATCCCATCATAGATAGGATGAAACATTATTGGGGTAAATAATAAATATCGTAGGGTTAAAAGAAAAATACCCTAAGGCATAATCTATCTAAAAAGGAAAGATAAATCGTAGCTTCTTTGGATAGATCTTCAATCCGCGTCCCAAAACAGCGTCCAATCCGTATAAATCTCTACTCGATATCGACATAGTCACTCGATATGGAGTGCCTCCTTTCTGCTTGATCTTCTTTACTTCACTCGATCTCTAGTGATCATGTCGATGTCAATACCTCTACTCGATCTCAAGTCATGTCGAGTGCTTCATGTAGGTGTGTGTCATCTTGGGTCGACGCTCAGTATCTACGTCGAGTGGTTATGTCGATCTCGAGTGCAGTACTGGATCTGGACCTCTTCTCTCCTTCACTTGGCTTTCTCGTTTTGACTCTGATTCCGCTCTAATTCCTATACATTTAAACCAAAGCTTGTGCAGACTCTATTTCTTGCACGTTAGCCCATTCTACACAAATTTTTATTATTTTCAATCTATAATTTAGGAATCGAATGGAATATGAAGTCAAAATATGCAATTAAAACGACTCTAAATAGGTACATCAATATTCTATATTTTCTGACCAAGGGGTTTAGTTCAAAATATTGAATTAATAAATAATCGATACATATATGTAATTCTTTATATACTATATTAAATTAAAAGAACGAGAACATAACTTATGAATTCTCTCTTTCATCCAAGAGATTTTCGTAAAATTATCTTTAGTTAAATCTTTTATATAAAATTGATGCAATCAAGGATGGCCTTCTGTGGGTCGAACAATGACCCTAGCAAAGACTCTAAATACTTCACAGATAACAGTCGTTCCATTTACATACACACATAGAATAAGGATGTTTATTCGTTCATGCAACCTAGCATAATACTACATGGCATGTTAATCATAATATGCAAGCACCTAGTACATCATGGACAAATAAGCAGGGAGGTATGCTTAAATATGAGTAAGCTCCAAAGAGACTTACCTGGCTAGCAGATCAGCAAAAGTAGAACCCGACAATCAGCACGTACAATCAAACAATATCACCTAGATACATAGTGGAACATATATAAGTCTACATCCAACTTATCCAAGCACTCAAACATACATCATTCTATAAGAAATGTACACGTTGTTTGGATGAATGAATGAAACTAAGAACAACAACTTGAATGTAAGTAAACAAACATCCAAACCCAAGATCAAATACAAGTTCCAAATCCAAAGAGAAACAACCAGAATTCTGTCGCCATAATCCAGGAAGAAACTGTTGCTGCAACAGAACCTAGAAACCGTCGTTGTTCTTTCGGTGAACAGTAGCCGCGCCCGCGTCTTCCTTGGCCACGCCCGTGGCCACTCCAGTGTCCGTGGCTATTGTGTTGTAGTGGTTGATCCGTGAGGGTTCCGTGGATTCCGTCGCTTAATCACCTTTCTTACCTTCAAGACCTTGTTCCGCATCGAAAGAAATCAAGGAATATTGCAAGATCGGGCCGTCATCAAGAGAAATCAAGGAATATAGATTATTTTAAAATATCTATATCTATACACTTTTTTAAGTGATAATAATTTTTATGAGGTGTTATCATTAAATTTAATTGCAGTTTTTGAATTTACATGGGTATCCGGGGCTACTAGCACCCGACTAATCCCATGGGCCCTGAAGTTAACAACTAGGTAAACCCTCCAGTGGCCACCCGGGGCAGGATTCGAACCGGAGACCTTTGGATACTTCTCGCAGGTCCTTTTCAGCTGAACCAACCTGAAATAGTTTACATTAATTGTAGTTTTTCCAACCAATAAAATTTTACATTTTTAATTTTATACTAGCTTTTATAAAATTTTATAATATTAATTTGTCATATTATTATGATTCAAAAAATAAACCGCACAATGGCGCGGGAACTGTACTAGTTAAGCTTAACAAAAATATGGAATCAGGATTCTATCCGTGATATAATTAGGGGTCTACTTTTTTTTAGAACATGCTAAAAAAAATTTAGAGCAGGTCGAAAATACCCCTTCAATTAAATTAAATTACACCCCTAACCCACCCAACCCCAACCCATCTCATGCTATTTTCTCTCTCTTTCCCTCTCGTTCATTGAAGTCGCAACATCAATACAACCCAAATCTCACACCAATCTACTTCTTTTCCTTAAATTTCTTCAAGTAAAAACATGAATTATGATTGACTTTGGATTCATAATTGGTGTGTAAATATCTCCACCACTTTAATTTGCCTAATTCATTCCCAATAGTTGAGTTTGAGTTTTTTTAGGGTTTCATGAATCGAATTAAATTCGGTCTAGGTTTGATAGAATCACCAATTGATATTGCTATTGAATTGGCACTTTTCGTGCCAATAATTCCAAATTGATCATACTTTACTCTTTGAATTCCAGCTATAGCAAAGTTCAACAAACAACAAAAAAACACGAATTGATGCACCCATTTCATGTATATTTTGAACTGTAAAACAAAGAACACATTTTATAATCTATTGCAGAAATTGTGCATCAATCTCATGTTGAACTATAAACTTAAAGACCACATAAACAATTACTGATGTTTGCAGACCAAAACGAATTACAAATAATGGATATACAAATAATGCTAGTGATATTGATTGAATTTGTATATCATTTATCATTGGGTGCATTGACAACATGTTCATCAGAAACAATCGTCTACAACAACAAGCAGATATCGTAAGTACCTTAAATATGGCGATCGAGTCAAAGATAGGTAGATGCCGATTCTATAGGCCTTCGGATGAGAAACCTTGCTAGGCAATCCAAAGTCGCAGGCTAGTTTCCTCTCACGATGAGTAGCGAACTCCATGGAAGCTCTATGTAGTCCATCGAGCTCCCCTTTTGTCGCCTTATGAAAGAAGAGAAAAATCGAAATCGGCGATTTCGACACTAGTGAATCATTCAAAGAGCCATTGGACGCCGCCACTGGATCAACTAGTGTAAAGGCTCGGAATTTTAAATCTAATTTTTCAGAATTGGAAAATTAAAATGAATTTAAAATTATGAATTTAAAGGAAAACCCGTAAATCAGATTTTTGGACTCTTGGAACAGAACTCCGACCTAAATAAAATTTTAAAAATAAAATTAACATGGCAACCTCGATTCCGGATTTCAAAAAAACAAAAAAAATCTAATTTTACGGAAGAGAGAGCGGGATTTGGGAAGCTAACGTCGGAAACTAATTTCGGAAATCCCCTCGGGGTTTGAGCTCGCAACATCGAAATAAGACTCACGCTCTGACACTCGGCCCTAGCCGAGATTCCCACACCAAACCCTAAACCCAATTGCACACATGTGATTTGAATTTGAATTGGTCAAGATGCTTTCCTAAAATGAGGAAGACACCCACATTTATTTTTTCCATTTCCCCTCCCTTGCACCCTCTTGATTTGGAAGGAGACAAGCTCCATGCTAGATAACCACCATCCCATCTAATCCCCCAAATCAGCCCTATACTCCTCAAAATCTGATTTTGTCCCACTCCCTTTCATCCACACATCAAAAATCAAACACCCAAAACCTTATCCAAAAGTGAAGTACCCAAGAAACACAATCTGTATCTCTCTCCTCTCCTCCATGTGCCATCGCCACCAAACACCACCCACCACCATCTCAGCCACCACTCTCCACCACCACCACCGCCCACCATCACCTCCAAACACCACATTCCACCCTCCTTCTCCCTCTTCTCTATCGGCTAAACACTACCCCACCACCTCTCCTCCATTCCACTTGTGAACCAAAGGGTCCAGCAACACCCTCATCCTCTTGGAGTCCAAAGGAGCCACCTTGGAGCAAGACAACACCCCAGAAGGTCAAGATCGGAGCCCCGTAGTCCTATTCATCCTCTTTTGGTTCTAACATAGGGTAAGGTATATATTTCTTCTCCCTTTCACCTCCAAGCCTTCAAGTTATCATCTTTCACCCTTCTAACACTCCCCCAGCTCACTCAAAGAGAAGATCCAGAAGAAAGAGCTCGAAATCGCCCTCAACATCACCCTGGGAAAGAAAAGTGAAGAATAGAAGAGTTGGGTGAGAAATCTTTTCAAATCTTTGAGTTTTACATTCAATCTTCTACTAACATGTTTTTAGAAACCTAGGGAAAACTTGGGAAAAAGGGAAAAAACAAACAACATCAAAGAAGGCCGGAAAGGGGCTTGAATCCAAGATTCAGCCCCAGAGTCGCCGCCGCGAGCAAGAACTCGCGGCCGCCAGTTAGACCACAGCCCTTAGGGTTCTAGCTCATGGCCACAAGGATGAGTCTCGCGGTGGTGAGAGAGCCCTCTGGGGCGCCATAGGAGGGGACCCTAGACTCGCGGCCGCGGCCGATGGTCCGTGGGCACGAGGCATCCCGTGGGTACGAGAGTGCCTCCCATAGGTGCAAAAGTGCTTCCCACGGGCGCGAACCTTTCACGGCAGCGAAAGCCACTTTCGCCACGGCGAGTTGTCCCTAGTCGATTATTCTTGACACTTTTCTTGATGTTTGGCAAACGTTTTCACAATCCATCTTCAACGATTTTAAGGCTTTCATGGACTAACCTAATGACTTGAATCAAAGTTTGGAGAAAGGAATTTTACAAATGTTTCATGGTGAGAGATCTTAAAATGATTAACTTAGTTTCAAAATGGTTTCGAGACTAACTTGGGAAGTTGATATGATCGGTGACTAACTAGCATGTTGTTATGATTGATTGACTAATGGCGTGATTGTGTGAACTAATGACATGTATGAATGACTAATGGAATGATGGGGTGTTAGAGTTATGTTATCATCTGACCTATATTACATGGATTAAACTGTCTAGATATATGTAAGCGAAAATGATATTCTGAGCATGCGAATGTGGCTAAGTGAAAGATGGAGAATGATGTGGTCTTACGGAATATTGTGATATGATGAGTGGTTGAACATTGCAACGTGTACTTTTCTTATTGAATTATGTATATTTGAGTGCTTGGATAAGTTGGATGTAGACTTATATATGTTCCACTATGTATCTAAGTGATATTGTTTGATTGTACGTGCTGATTGTCGGGTTCTACTTTTGCTGATCTGCTAGCCAGGTAAGTCTCTTTGGAGCTTACTCAGATTTAAGCATACCTCCCTTCTTATTTTTGCATGATGCACTAGGTGCTTGCATATCATGATCAGCATGCCATGTAGTATCATGCTAGGTTGCATTAATGAATAAGCATCCTTATTCTATGTGTGCATATAAACAGAACGGTTGTTATCTGTGAAGTATTTAGAGTCTTTTCTAGGGTCATAGGACGGCCCAGTCTCATCCGGTCTCATCTTGAGTCATTCGAGTCATGATAACATTCTATAAACAACACTTTACTATTATCCGCATTACTCTTCTTTTCTCTTTAAAAGACCACATATATGATGATTTGAAAAGCATGCTACAGGTTGGGCACCAATACGGGTTTGACCCTATTAATGAAATGAAATGCATTCATGTGTTGGCCAGTCTCCGCCCTATCGGGAAAGGGAGTGGTGGTAGGAAGAGGGACATGCCACTTGGCATTCTTTGCTAGGGCCCTAATTATATTCTGGATACCTATATAAATTGCGAGCTTGATATTGTGTGTTAATACTCCTGTCCTACATTTAGAAGCATGATGTGAGGTATAGCGTATGTGTGTGCTTATATGTGGCGAAAGAGACAAGTAGGGCATCAATCTGATCCTAAGCCCCCCATATTTTTTTAGGTATCTTATATGCTTATGATTTCTGATGTTGCTTGTCTTCTTGAGTGGGGGTCCTTTTTGCATGGCGGAGAGCAAGTGTTTAAGACTCTCACATCACCAGATTTACACATTTGGCAATTTCATATTGTTTGCACTCCATTTTGACCCGGATCTATTGCGGCACACTATGTATTATTTTGGATTTCTGTGGTTCACATGACAAACGTATTTCCCGCGCTTAGACCTAGGGCAGATATAGGGGACTTATCTTGGGGATTCCAACAGTCCCTTCTAGTTTTGGGTGTGAAATCCCACTTTGAAAATACTAATGTTTGGTTTCAAACCTTCAACATGTACTCTAAGTGCAATATCCCAACGAGGGGTTTCATCTCTTGAAACGTAACCCGGGAATCATAACCCTGGGCTGTTACAATTTTTTTTTAAAATTTTTTTAAAAAAGGGAAAAATGAATTTAATTGGACCTGACCCTAGACTGACCAATAGGAAGCAACTCGTGGGTAGATACAATGGCGATAGACATCCCCTATGGATGTAGAATTCGAATAACGGTAGGCAAAATGCTAGCTTTCTTTTACAGATGGGTTCTGAAGACTCCAAGGAGCTCGAGGGTAGGAGTAGCATGGGTTAGGAGGCCGTGAGGTTTTGCCCCTTCGGTCGGCCGTCCTTCGAAGGACGGCATAGATTGTTTATGTGATTGTATGCTTTATATTCGATTGGGTGTGAGGGCGATCCTCTCAAAGAGAATCATATCATTGAGTGCTTCCATGATGAGTGCTTATAATAACCGCTTATATAGCAATTATGTTCGACACGAGACGCAGTCCGGTTGGGCGTGGGGGTAGGGGACCGAGTCGTTGCTAAGGAGAGAGTCGTTAACGCTCATGCTGGGGAGCGAGTTGTGGATGAGCACACCAAGGAGCGGGTTGTTGATGATCGTGCTGAGGAGCGAGCTTTGCCACCACCGGTCGACGACGGAGCTCCAGTTTTGCCGACGACAGCTATTCTCCAGTTGGAGGTTGCAATGCATGACATCCTAAGTGAGCTACGAGGAGGAGCCCGATCTACGGCACCGACGACCGAGGCTCCAGTTCAGCCGGTCGAGCCCGTGATCGATGCGCACCCCGAGAAGCGCATCGACTGGGTCATGACGCTGGCTCAGTGTCGTCCGCCGATTTTTGCTGGGGAGATTGGAGATGACGTCGAGAGGTGGTTTTGAGAGATGGAAGGGTTGTTCGACAATGTTGTTGTACCCACTTATGAGAGACAAAGACTCGCCGCCAGTCTTCTACGGAGGGATGTGTTCGAGAGATGGTCCATGTATGAGCCGAACCGGTCTGAGTGGACTTATAACACCTTTAGGGCCCTGATGCTGAGAGAGTACTGTCCGTCGGGGATGCAGACAGGTGGAGAGGTATCCTTCCTATGCGGCATATATGACCGATCAGCCTTTGTATCTGCCATCACCCGTCAATTCAAGAAGGAGCTGGTATACCGTGGTCACTTGTGTCCATCAGATGAGAGATGGATTCGCATGTTGTCTATGAGATTGCCACTTGTTGTTCTTCTGCACACGTCCAATTTAGGGACAGGAAGCTTCGATCGATTTTAGGAGGTTATCCACATGTACGATCAATAAAGGATCCTGTTTGAGACTTCATACTCCGCTACGCACCCTGAGACGAAGAGGGCGCACCCAGCTGACACCCGAGTAGATGATAGGACTTGGACAAGAGGCTTCCGAGGAGGATATCATAAAGTCGCACAAAGAGCACCCCTAGTTCAGACTGCCTATGGAGGAGATGCACGAGTTAGGAGTATTACTTGCCATGGATGCTTTGAGAGAGGCCATTACATAGCTTCATGCCCAGATCGTTGGACTGTCTGTTTCGTATGTGACACCATGGGTCATAGAGCTGCTCGTTGTCCCTAGAGTAGGAGAGCCCCGCAACCTGCACAGCCGCCAAGACTTCCCAGCACCTCAGCCGCCACTTTTGACATATCCCCAGGGCCAGGGCAAGGGGAGAGGAGCTGCCACTATACCTGGCAGAGGAGGTAGAGGTTCTGGGCGTGGAGGTAAAGGACCCTTTGGAGCTGGTCAGGGTAGGGGATCACCTTCGACAGGACCATCTGGGTCCGGGTATGATTGAGGTCAGAGTTCAAGAGGCCGAGGACCAACATTACCCCCACTGCCCCGCGTATTCCAGATGAGAACTAATGACCGCTCCACCCTTACTTCTCCAAGTACTATTCCCTTTCATGATGAGTGCTTAGCTATACTATTTGACACTGGTGTGACTCACTGCTTCCTAGTAGAGGCGTGCGTAGCCAAGCTGAGCTTGAGCTGCACGAGTGGTTCACCCCTTAATATTGGTCTGTCGAATGGGCCCAAGATTAGGTCGAGTAGGGAGATCTTATGCTATCCTATCCGTATAGGTGAGCGAGAGTGGCCCACCGACCTTATTGTCATTCCATTGACCTTGGAGGATCTCATTCTGGGCATGGATTTCATGGACCGCTATAGAGCGATTATCGACCTGAGGACGAGGACAATGTCTATCTTGGCAGATGATGGGACTGAGCATCAGGTCTGGGGGAGCAACCCTAAGAGGAACGGGGCACTCATCAGCACAGTCAGAGCCACCAGACTTCAAGATCATGGTTGTACCGGGTATTGGTGTTACGCCTTAGTGGTGGATCACGGACGCCCTAGCTTGACGGACGTGCCTATCATGAGAGACTTTGCATATGTGTTTCATGAGGAGCTACCCGGACTTTCCCCGCAAAGAGAGGTGGATTTCACGATGGAGTTGGAGCTGGGCACCAGGCCCATATCTCGAGTCCCTTACCGCATGGCCCTGGCAGAGATGGCAGAGCTGAAGGCTCAGCTAGAGGAGCTAGCCAAAAAGGGTTGTATTCGGCCAAGTGCATCACCATGGAGAGTGTCTGTGATGTTCGTCAAGAAGAAGGATGACTCTTTGAGAATATGTATAGACTATTGGGAGCTGAACCGGGCAACGGTGAAGAACTGTTACCCTATCCTGAGGATCGATGATCTGCATGATCAGCTTCAGTGATGAGTGGTATTTTCGAAGATTGATTTGAGGTCCGGTTATCATCAGCAGAGAGTGAAGTCAGATGATGTATCAAAGACAACCTTTAGGACTAGTTATGGATACTATGAGTTTGTGGTCATGCCTTTTGGGCTGACCAATATGCCCGCCGCCTTTATGGAGCTCATGAACTGCCTGTTCATTGACTACTTAGATAGATTTGTCGTCATCTTCATAGATGACATACTGGTGTACAGCAAATGCGACTTTTGGCTCACAAAGGTAGCCTTCTTAGGTCATGTGATATTAGCAGAGGGAGTCGCCGTGGATCTAGCGAAGATCGATGCCATCATTTCTTGTGAGGTGCCCAAGAATGTCAGAGACATCCGCTCATTTCTGGGGCTAGCTAACTACTATCGGAGATTCATCTAGGGGTTTTCGAGCATTGCGAGACCCATGATGCAGCTGTTACGGAAGGATGTTCCGTTTGAGTGGAATGTAGAGTGTCAGGCCAGTTTCGATCTTCTGAAGAAGAAGTTGATGACCGCTCCAGTTTTAGCACTACCAAATGGGACAAAGGACTTCGTCATCTATAACGATGCTTCGCGATCCGGATTGGGTTGTGTTTTGCACCAAATAGACCAAGTTATTGATTATGCTTCACGCTAGTTGAAGCCCAGAGAGGTGACTTACCCCACCCATGACTTGGAGTTGGTAGTTGTTGTGCACGCTTTGAAATTTTGGAGGCATTACCTATACGGCAGTTCATGCAAGGTGATGAGGGATCACAAGGGCTTGAAGTACATTTTCACTCAAAAGGAGCTCAACATGCGGTAGAGACGATGGCTAGAGCTTCTGAAGGACTATGAGTTGGACATAGTCTACCATCCAGGGAAGGCCAATGTAGTGGTAGATACGCTCACTAGGAAGACTCACCAAGACGCACTGGTTGCGAGGCTTACAGTCTAGAGGGACTTGCAGATAGACTAGCAAAGATGCGGCTTCGAATTTTGGATTCAGCGAGAGAGTGGGCAGTTATCGTTCCTTGAGGTTCAGTAAACTGACAGAGATTCGTAGATGTCAGACAGGTTGTCCAGGGGTCGCAGTTATGAGAGAGGATGGCTCAGGGCCGAGCTGGAGAGCTTGTAAAGAGAGTAGATGGGATGCTGACTTATGTACATATTTCAATCTATTTAAAATGCATATTTTGACTTCATATTCAATTCGATTCCTAAATTATAGGTTGAGAATAATGAGAACTCATGTAGAATGAGCTAACGTGCAAGAAATAGAGTCTGCACAAGTTTTGGTTTGAATGTATAGGAATTTAATCGAAATCAAAGGCAAAACGAGAAGCCAATAGAAGCTGAGAAGTGGTCGATATCGAGTGACCCACTCGAGATCGACTAGATCGATCGACCCAGAGACTAGGTGTCAACAACAAAGACAAATCCTGCGGGAGAGCACTTGACATAACATTAGGTCAACTGGACAACTCGACATCGACACCCCATCGGAAGCCGAGTGGAACCAAGACGGGTCGAACATAAATGAAGCACTCGATATCGATTGAACTGATCGATATCGAGTGGAAGTTCCCCACGGTTTGCATGCGGTTTGATAATCTGAGCGAAGATCTATCTTGGAGGCCACGATTTTAACTTTTCCTTTTAGTTAGATTATGTCCTTAGGGTACTTGATGTGCGCGCAAATTGCCATATTTTCTGTGCACATTTATGTCCATTTCGACGTTATTTGCATGCATATTAATGGGTAAATCATAAGATTAGTGTAGTTTATGCATAATTGTCAAATATAGAGGTCTACACGAGTTTTTATGTTATTTCGCAAAAATCAAGACAAAAATGGACTAGAATTGGACAAGTGAAGAAGAGCGGAAACAGAACTCGAAGTCTACTAAGAGGTCGAAATCTATGATGAACCTCGACATCGAGTGAAACAGAGCACCAGGAATCGAGCAGAGGAAGAACAGAGCATGTCGACACAACAAGGTCAATATCGATGTCCAAAGGTCGATATCAAGTGGGATAAATCGATGATATAGATAGAAGTCGAGTCTCAATCCGAGGTCGAGAAGGACTGCTTGAGATAAGAAGAAAAGAGGTCGATATCGATGTCTAAGGTCGATATCGATGTTTGCTGCAGACAGATCCGGCACTGTTTTTTTGATAGAATTCTATCTGAAGCGTTCAAGTTTATCCTAAAGTCTAGATCTTCTATCTTCTATACCAGACTTATCACTTTATGAGTTTTACCAAAGTAATTTAGTTGTTTTACTTTATTAAGTTTTATCTTAGAGAACAAAGATAGGTTTTGGAATCCTTGGATATCGAGGTGAGAGATGTACAATTAGAGGGATTAGGGCTGGTTTCCATCATCCACACACAGCAAGAATTTAGTTTTTACAATATTAGTAGCGAGTTAGAGAGAGAAAGAGAGAGAGAGAGAGGTCGAGTGGGGTGGTGAAGCGAGAGCAAAGTGGCTTTGTTCGGTGTACTTTCTTTCTTTGCAATTTCAATACAAAGTAGTTTCTTTTACATGATGATGATGAGTTCAATGATGAAGCGCGAGTAGTCAACCCACTTCTAGGGTCGTGGTGAGCCCGACGATAGCAATGTAGGGTAAGTGCATCAAAGATATGATTTTTATGCAATTCCGTCTTCTATCCTATGCATGATCCTTTGCGAAAGTTGAGGAGATTCATTATTTGCATTATTGAAGTGAAAGCCAATCATATTGTGAATTTGGATTTGTCATGAAATTGGATAGTAACTCTTAGGTTTTATGCGAGAGCCTCTAATCACCTAAAAGTTGGTAACGAAAGTTATTTGACGAAAAGACATTAAATTTCATAACTTTAGCATCATACTTGCATGATTATCGTTGTGCCATGAATTCCCGACCTTGGAAGCTTTAAGTTTATTGAATTTCATATAAAGTTTGTGTTTTTTTTATTTCTGCCCATAATTCTCTCACCATTCTACATTCTTCGGACTTCTTTTCTGACAAAATAGGTTACATTTACAGTTACTGTTAAAGACTTGAAATCGACTGACAAGGTCAATATCGAGTGCTACCATTGATATCGAGGTTCCATCTCAACGTTGATTGCTTTGGTTCTGTCTTCTGCAAGAAATTTGCTGGAAATCGACCAGAACTGAGGTCGATATCGACCAGACAGCTCGATATCGAGTGTCTCTGGAGTCGAAACTTGATCATGATTTCAAACTTAGGAAGCGCTGACATACCTCCTCGTGGATTCGATCCTGATTTACCCTACCACTACATTGGGAGGGATTCTTTTATTTTATTTGCTTGGATAAGGGAGTTAGCTTAGTTTGAATTTAAATATTTTATATCTGAGCGAATCACCTCCCCATATGAACAAATTGGCGCCGTTGCCGGGGAGGCAATCAATCGCCACCTACGTTTTTCTCACGATCTTTCTTAGTGCTTATTTTGCAGGTTTATGCGACGCTCTGATCGCGAAACTATCCTGAAAAGCATTGACGAGCCTGAATGTTTCTTCCATCTTCACAATAAAGTTGTTCAAATCATGGTGGTTAACGAGACACGGGCTCAGACCATTGAGCGGTTGAGGAAGGAAATTGAGGACCACAAAGCTACAATCATTGCTGAAAGGGCCACCGCTGCTGCAGAGCGTGCCCATGCTGATAGAGAGGAGGATGCGCGCAGACAAGCCCAAGAGCGGCTCAATCAGTATCCACAGATGGCGATGCAATACATGCATCCGCCGCTACATATTCCTGAATCTGCTATTTTAATTCCTCCTTCAAACTATGAAATTAAAATAAACTTCCTATCTGAGATTAAAAGAATCACTTTTGAAGGAAGACCTAATGAATGCCCTTTGCAATATATCTCTACTTTCATGGATTTATGTGAAACTATTATTGATAAAGTGAATTTAGAGTATGTTAGACTAAAGTCCTTTCGATGGTCTTTGGCAGGGAAGGCATTGCAATGGCTAGAGAGTTTAGCTCCACGCTCACTGAGGACATGGGCACAAGTGAAGGATGCGTTCCTAAACAAGTTCTTTCCTCCATCAAAAACGGTGATGTTGCGGCAAAGGATCACGACTTTCAAACAAAAGCCTGGTGAGACATTAGCACAGGCGTGGGAGCACTTTAAGGACTTGCTGAGATCACACCAACGGAGGCCTGGGAGACGATTGAGAGGCTGGTTAATTTTGACAATACTTATGGGACTACTGCGGCCTATGACTCAAGGCTTGCCCCATCTATGCCACTTTATGAGCCTCCAAAAGAGATTGATCCTGAAGTGCGGCAACAATTCCACAACGATCAAACATGCCGCATTCAAAAAGCAAGTGAGGTTCCTGAGCAACAATCAACCTTCTCAGAAATGTGGCTCAACAAGGCATAACACTAGTGCATGTCCACATCTTGAGCAAGTATCCATGGTGGAGCAACATGAGGAAGCCAGTGGACGACATGCCCCTATAGAGGGGGCAATCAGCAGTATTAGGGGGGGATCAATGATTCTATCAACCACAACATCAACAAAGGGATCCCCCACCTTATAGAGCACCAGGGCACCCTGAGCGGGAAATAAGGAAGGATGACCTGCAGATCATTCTTGATGAGATGCGGAGGAACCATACTGAGTTCAAACAAGCCAACAACTCCGTCCATACTCAGCTACAGGGCATAAATTCTAGACTTGGGGAGATAGACGTTTGGAAGCGGAACATGTAGATCCAAATGGGTCGATTGGCGGAGCAAATACCCAAATAGGGATGGCAATGGGTCGGGTGGTGGGTGGATGGACCCCCATTTCACCCGACCCACCGTGGATGACCCATCACCCCACCCGATCCACCACCCATATCCACTTCACCCATATCCACTTTCACCCATATCCATCGGGTGAGCGGGTGAAATGGGTGAAATATGGATGATTTTTGCTAAATACACATCATTGAATTCCAATAAAACATGTAGAGAAAACAGTGGCTAAAATAACATCATCTTGCACATTAAGTCTTAAATAAGTCATCCTAAGTTTAAATAACATTGTCTTAAACATATGATCATAAGTTGTAAACACAAACGAGAGTTTAAATAGCATTGTCTTAACAAAATTAGCCGTCTAGCAACATTAAGACAAAAGTGGTAGAGGACGAAGAGGGCAAGAGATTTGCAAAACGAAGTGCCGATTAGAAAGTTGTCGTTTAGGAAATTAGAAAGTTTATATGTTTTTTATATAAAATATATAAATAATACTTTTATAATGTAGATGGATGATGGATCGGGTCGGGTGGTGGATGATGGGTCGGGTGGTGGATCGGGTGTGGGTGGAAAAAATCTCACCCCACCCGACCCACCACCCATATCCACTTCACCCATATCCACTTTTCACCCGCTTTTTTTCGGGTTTTCACCCACTTTTTCGGGTCGGGTGATTCGGGTTCCAGTCGAGTGCAGGTGAAATTGCCATCCCTATACCCAAACCGTCAGGATCGCTGTTTGGATCTACTGTGCCCAACCAAAAGGGCAAAACTACTGGACACATAGCGATCATGAACTTAAGGAGTGGGCGTCAATTCCAAACGCCCGAGCAAAAAGTGGAGGAGAAGGCCCCAGAACAGACATCGATATCTACCCCCTGTCGATATCGACCAAGGTGATACCGATGTCGAGGCTCCTGAAGTTGATGTCGACGTAGCTGCTGAAAATCACCAGAAATCAACTCCTCCAGTCAATATCGACCACCATCGAGTCGATGTCGACTCAACTCCAGTCGTAGGGAAGAAAAAGGTGTTGCCATTCCCATCAAAAAAAGCTTCAGCGGAAAAGAAGTTCTAGCAGCTCGTGAAGATGCTTCAAGGGCTTAATGTCTCAATTCCATTCACCGAAGCACTTCATGAGACGCCATCATATCTGAGGTTCCTTAAGGACATCCTAGGTAAGAAGCGATCAATTGCTGAGATCGCAGAGGAGTGCAACAGATTGGAGCTACCAGAGAAGCAGGCGGACCCAGGTAAGTTTTCTATCGTTATAGGATTAGGTCGATATCGCTTTAATGCTTTAGTTGATTTGGGCGATAGTGTTAGCATGATGCCACTAACCATATGGAACAAGGTAAAGATAGGTCCCCTAGAGCCTGTGGATGCAAAGCTTTACATGGCGAACAATGCGGTAGTTATTCCAACAGGGATGGTAGATGATGTGCCAGTGCAAGTAGGTAAGTTCTTTGTCCCTGCTGATTTCTTAGTTGTTGATATGGCAGAGGACCTTGCTTGTCCCATTATTTTAGGTAGGCCTTTCTTAGCAATCTTTGATGCCAACATAAGCATGAAGAAAAGATTGCTCTCATTCACCATCAGTAATGAAGTGATAGAGTACGTCTTCAACAAGACGGTGAGAAATAATGAAGGGCCAATGGAGATAAATTCAATCAAGGGTGTCTACATCACATGTGGGGAAGCAAAGGTAAAGAATATGACACCTGAGGAGCTTGAAAAGAGGGCCATAGAAGCACAGGTGGAGGAAGTCGTGGCAATCTTGAACCAAGGAGCCAAAAAGCCACTCGAAATCGACCTAGGTAAGTCGATATTGACTAACAAAGTTGAAGATTACGTGCCATGTTATATGTATGGGGTCGACGGAGGAGAAGACACATCGAAATTGAGCACACAGGTCGATATCGACCATGAACCCATGACGAAATCGACTGCCCCAAAAGCTGAAAAAGGAGGAGCAAAGACCTCGACATCGAGCACCACAGGCCGAAATCGACCTGATCATATCGAGCAGAACCACTCCAAATCGACAGGACCTTCAGGAGCACAACAGAGCTCGATATCGAGTACTGCTGATCGATATCGACCTGACCCACTGACAGAAGAGAAGGTAAGCCATGGTACGGACTCCTCTTTCTCGATCTCAATTAAAGATTTTATCACTTTTTGGAAGGGGTTTGCCTTGGTATGTGCGCTTGTGCAGGGTATCCAATGATGATTCGAGCCATTATGAAATAAGAGATAAGGTGTATGTCTCCAAGTCAAAAGAGCATTGGTTCCCTAGTAGATTCAAAGATAAGGGGATGGGACCATTTACGGTGAATCAAATCCATCCGGGCGGAATGCAGCTAAGAGATAAGAAAGGAGTTCTATTTGAGGCCCAAGATACATGGGCTCTGCAGATGCCGCCTTGAGGAGCGTGAAAGAAGAAGTCGGCCTAGCGACTTTAAAGTCTAGAGCTTGTAACAAACAACTAGTTTTGGTTTTGGACATTTTTACTTTGTTTTGAGACATTATGCATGTTTGGTTTTGTTTTCATTTTCTAACAATTTCAGGAGAAGGAAAACACAGACATCGAAATTGAGTGCTAAGCTCGATATCGACCAAGATGGTCGATTCAGAGGAGCTTGTGGTCGACGCCAGATCACCCTGAAGCTTGAACCAGAAATCGAGGTAGCTAACCGATATCGACTGGTATGCCCGATATCGACCACCACTGCTTACATCTTGGATTCCTGATTTTCGTGAAATTTTAGTAAGTTTCTCTCTTAACCCTAGTTATTATACAGTGAGGACACTGTAATCTTTAATTATGGGGTGGGGGCAAGGCTTACTCGTATATTTGAGCATATTTTGAAATTTTTCATAAGTTATTGCATAGTTTTCACATGTTTATGCATGTTCATACTTAGTTAACTTAGATGTTTTTATCTTTAAGCATATTTATCTTTAAACATAGCATCTTTATCTTTAGCATGTTTAAATTTCGAAAAAAAAAATAAATAACCCCCGTCAAAAATTTTGAAAATAAAGAAAAAGAGTCATGGAAGCTTATAAGGAACTCGACGATGCAAAAGTAGATTCATTAGATATATAACATGAAATTGCCTAGTTAAGGGAAGTCACAATGAAGTGCAATTTTTTAGAGAAAACCATGAAAGTTAGGTAAAAGTTGAAGTTGCTTTTGACATGTGCATGATAAGATGATGGAGGACTTTATAATTTCCATACATATGCTCAAGTTCATATCCTAGCTTTACCTATGCATATTTGCAATTACAAAAGCCATATATGAGCCTTACATTATTATTGCTCCACATATATTACATATTGCCCATTTTTTATACCTTATACCCTATCCGGGGACAAGTTTGAGAATGGATGTCATCTTTGGAGTTGTTATATGGAGTTTGTGCATATTTTTGAAGTTGTTGGCATGAATGAAAGAAATTTTTGAAATATGGAAAATTTAATGAGTGAGAAAAAATCTGATCACCTCAGGAGATAAAGGTAGGTCGACCCTGCTCGTTGAGATGTTAGTTCAGAGAGATGGGACACAAGGTGAGGAGTCCGAAGTACTAAGTATCCGGGGCCATTCATGACACCCATGTTTGCGACTCGCGAGAAGGCAGTGCTAAGGTTAGAGAGGTAAAACCATTATAGTGAAAAAAGCATTGAGCGATGAGTGAAAGGTGAGAAACGTTATGAAGAAGGAATGTGGAATGATTTTGGAAAGAAAGTTTATTTCCCCGGATTTAACACCACATGGCCAAAAATTAGCCCACCTTTAGCCTTTTACCAATATACTTCTCTATAGCTTGCAAAAGTCCTCTTGATTATCAATGCTATGTTGCAAAATTATTTTATGCGTATAACCCTCCTTTTGTGAGTATGATGTTGCTTTTATTCACATGCATGGATTTGGCTGACATTAGTACCTTTTCGAGGATGGAAATTGAGTGTAGGTACATATGAGAATGAATCTATGATGTTGAGGTTTTACTTTCTTCTCCTGAATGACCATTAAAAGTATTGTTTGGGGACAAGCAAGCTTAAGTATGGGGTGTTCGATGTGCACGCAAATTGCCATATTTTCTATGCAGATTTATGTCCATTTTGACATTATTTGCATGCATATTAGTGGGGAAATCATAAGATTAGTGTAGTTTATGCATAATTGTCAAATATAGAGGTCTACACGAGTTTTTATGTTATTTCGCAGAAATCAAGACGAAAATGGACCAGAATTGGACAAGTGAAGAAGAGCGGAAAAAGAACTCGAAGTCTACTAAGAGATCAAAATCGATCATGAACCTCGACATCGAGTGAAACAAAGCACCGGGAATCGAGAAGAGGAAGAACAGAGCATGTCGACACAACAAGGTCGATATCGATGTCCAAAGGTCGATATCGAGTGGGCTAAATCGATGATATAGATAGAAGTCCAGTGCCAATCTGAGCTCGAGAAGGACTGCTCGAGATAAGAAGAAAAGAGGTTGATATCGATGTCTAAGGTCGATATCGATGTTTGCTGCAGACAGATCTGACGCTGTTTGTGATAGAATTATATCTGAAGCGTTTGAGTTTATCCTAAAGTCGAGATCTTCTATCTTCTATACCAGACTTATCACTTTATGAATTTTACCTAAGTAATTTAGTTGTTTTAATTTATTAAGTTTTATCTTAGAGAATAAAGATAGGTTTTCGAATCCTTGGATAGCGAGGTAAGAGATTTATAATTAGAGGTCATTAGGGCTGGTTTCAATCATCCACACACAGCAAAACTTCAGTTTTTACAATAGTAGTAGCGAGTTAGAGAGAGAGAGAGGCCGAGTGGGGTGGTGAAGCGAGAGGGGAGTGGCTTTTTTTGGTGTACTTTCTTTCTTTGCAATTTCAATACAAAGTAGTTTCTTTTACATGATGATGATGAGTTCAATGATGAAGCGCGAGTAGTCAACCCATTTCTAAGGTCGGGGTGAGCCCGACGATAGCAATGTAGGGTAAGTGCATCAAAGGTATGATTTTTATGCGATTTTGTCTTCTATCCTATGCATGATCCTTTGCGAAAGTTGAGGAGATTCATTATTTTCATTATTGAAGCGAAAGCCAATCATATTGTGAATTGAGATTTGCCATGAAATTGGATAGCAACTCTTAGGTTTTATGCGAGAGCCTCTAATCACCTAAAAGTTGGTAACGAAAGTTATTTGACGAAAAGACATTAAATTTCATAACTTTAGCATCATACTTGCATGATTATCGTTGTGGCATGAATTCCCGACCTTGGAAGCTTTAAGTTTATTGAATTTCATATAAAGTTTTTATTTTTTTTATTTCTATCCATAATTTTCTCACCATTCTACATTCTTCAGACTTCTTTTCCGACAAAATAGGTTACGTTTACAGTTACTGTTGAAGACTCGAAATCAACTGACAAGGTTGATATCGAGTGCTAACATCGATATCGAGGTTCCATCTCAACGTCGACTACTTTGCTTCTATCTTTTGCAGGAAATTTGCTGGAAATCGACCGGAACTGAGGTTGATATCGACCAGACAGCTCGATATCGAGTGTCTTCTGGAGTTGAAACTTGATCGTGATTTCAAACTTAGGAAGCGCTGACATACCTCCTCGTGGATTCGATCCTGAATTACCCTACCACTACATCGGGAGAGATTCTTGTATTTTATTTGCTTGGATAAGGGAGTTAGCTTAGTTTAAATTTGAATATTTTATATCTAAGCGAATCACCTCCCCATACGAACAGTACTTTTCTTATTATCCTAAGATTTTTATTATTTACCTTAATAAAGTTTTATCCTATTTCTTATGGGATAGAATTTAGATAGAATGGTTTTAGTAGGATTAGAACTCTTTTCCTTGGCTAGCAAGCATTGAGTGGCTATAAATAAAGCCCTAGGGGGCTGGATTCAAGCATTCATTCAATAAAAAAAACAATCTTAGTAGAGAAGTAGTTTAGAGTAGAAGAAGCTTTAGGGTTTTTGCGTTTGCGAGAGCCGACGTTGTTGTTGTAAAGTTTCAGAGTTTATTTCAATGCAAGTTTGTTCTTTTCAAGCAAAGATGTTTTCTTCCATGAAGAGCGAGTAGTTACCCAAGCTCTTAGAGTCGGGGTGAGCCCGACGTTAGCCATGCGTGCTTAAAGTAAGTGTTTGATGTTGATATCATTGCGTCTTGATCATCTCCTACGATTTTGTGTTTAGTCCTTATCGCAAGAAAAGGGATTCATGTTAACAACTTGGGTTATAAACATAAAATTGGTAGAGACAATTAGGTTGATTTGCAAGAGTATTCCTACTTGTTAGTGTACGGCGAAAGCTTGTTCTTCGGGTGAGATAACGCAATTTTCTGTCTTACTTATCCTATGCATGTTTGGTTAACGTTGTTGTAAATCGGATTTTTTGGACTCTTGGAACAGAACTCCGGCCTAAACAAAATTTTAAAAATAAAATTAACATGGCAACCTCGATTCCGGATTTCAAAAAAAAATCTAATTTCGCGGAAGAGAGAGCCGGATTTGGGAAGCTAATTTCGGGACTCACCTTGGAATTTGAGCTCGCAACGTCGGAACAAGACCCTTACTCCCAGACTTCTAGCCCTAGCCGAGATTCCCACACCAAACTCTAAACCCAATTGCACACATGTGATTTGAATTTGAAATGGTCAAGATGCTTTCCTAAAATGGGGGAGACACCCACATTTGTCTTTTCTATTTCCCCTCCCTTGCACCCCCTTGATTTGGAAGGAGACAAGCTCCATGCTAGACATCCACCATCCCATCTAATCCCTCAAATCAGCCCTATACTCCTCAAAATTTGATTTTGTCCCACTCCCTTTCATCCACACATAAAAAAATTAAACACCCAAAACCTTATCCAAAAGTGAAGCACCCAAGAAACACAATCTCTCTCTCCTCTCCTCCTTGTGCCATCGCCAACAAACACCACCCACCACCATCTCAACCACCACTCTCCACCATCACCACCACCGCCAACCGTCACCTCCAAACACCACAAAAACCACCACATTCCACCCTCCTCCTCCCTCTTCTTTCTCGACCAAACACCACCCCACCACCTCTCCTCAATTCCACTTGTGAACCAAAGGGTCCAGCAGCACCCTCATCCTCTTGGAGTCCAAAGGAGCCCCCTTGGAGCAACACAACACCCCGAAAGGTCAAGATCGGAGCCCTGGAGTCCTAGCGTACTTGATTCTGGCAAGAAATAAATCACATAAGGCAAGCAAACAAACTAGACATACTAACACTAGCGGAAACAAAAGCCATGGAACGTCCCTCGGATGCTCAAATTCGGGGTGCTAGTTTCCATAAATCTCTCTTTATTAAATCAAATGGCTATAATGGAGGCATATGGGTGTTAATAAGGCATAACAAAACTTTGGATAATGCTTCAGTTATAGAACAAAATGATAGATATATTATGTTTAGGATTACTATAAATAATTGTAAATTAGCCTTAATGTTTATTTATCCACCAGCAAGGGAGAATGAAAAATCTGAGTTTTGGGAACAAATCTTGTCGCTAGTCCAAACACATATGTTTCCGGTCATAATTATGGGAGATATGAACGACATTGAAAATGAGATAGAAAAAATTGGGGGTACTTGCCCAACTCTTGCTAGAGTTCGCCGATTAAAATATATCAAAGATGAACTTAATCTTCACACCATAACTTACACAGGATCCCCCTTTGCATGGAGGAAAATCAACAATTCCAGTACTAACACGTAGAAGAGATTAGATAGGGTTCTGGTCCACCAAGACTTTACAATTAAATTCAAAAATCTCAAGTTCAGATCATTGTCCTATAACGATGAAAATAGGAGTTCCAGATGTGAGAAAAGGTTCACCTTTTCTATTTGAAATGGCTTGGACTACTAATCCACACTATGAAAAAAATAGTTAATAGAGTTTGGCAAAATAAGTTATTTGGATCCTTTGGCTATAATTTAGTTCAAAAACAAATATTACTAAAAAAACACTAAAGAATGGTGCAAAAACCAATTTATTAATATTTTGAAACAACTTCTAAAGGTGGATAAAGATATTATGGAGCTCCAAGTAAATCTATCCTAGGAAGCCATCACAACTCGTGATAAAGCAAAACTCGCAAGATTGGAAAATAATAATAAAAAAAGACAAATTCTAGATTATAATTACAAATTCTGGAAACAAAGAGCCAATATCAAACTTTTGCAATTAACGGATCGAAACACAAAATACTATCAAACAACAGTTAAAATAAAAAACTTTAGGAAACCCACTTCCTCTTTTGAAACAAAAAATGGTGATATATTAAATGACCCACACGAAATATCAGAGCAAATTACAAACAAGATGGCGGAACGATTTGTCACAAACCAACAAAGTGTCATTTCACAAGGCAAAATTAGAAATATATATTCACAAGTTACACAATAGGAAAACTCAAACCTAACCAAGCCTCCTACAGATACCGAAATACAAACACACTTGAAAGTATGGTTGAGGACAAGACACCGAGCCCTGATGGATTCCCCCCTTAATTCTACACTAAATATTGGCATATAGTAGGCTCATCTCTTTTAAGGCAATTAAAGCGTTTTTTCACTCTGGAAATCTACTCTAAAAAATCAACCAAACCTTTATTGCTCTAATCCCTAAAACAGATAACCCTACGAATATTAATCACTATAGACTCATTAGTCTGTGTAACACAATATATAAGATAATCACAAAAATGTTAGCAAATAGACTTAAACCAATTCTCCCTAAAATCATTAGCCCTTTTCAAAGGAATATTGTTGAAGAGAGATCAATCCAAGATAACACATTAATTGTTCATGAAGTTTTTCACAGTTTTCATAAGAAAAAAGGTAAAAAAAGGTTGGATGGCATTAAAATTAGATATGGAGAAAGCTTACGATAAGATTAATTGAAATTATATAGAAACAGTTCTTATTATGTTTGGATTCCATTCCAAATGGATAAACTGGTTAATAAAATGTATTACTACCACAACTTTCTCGGTTCTAGTTAATAACTATCCAGGCAAGCAATTTAAACCAAAGAGAGATATTAGACAAGGGGATCGTCTTGCAACCTAAGTTTTTGTTATTATCATGAAAAATCTAGCAAGAGAAATGCACAAGGAAGCTCTCCCGAAAGACCCCTTGATTGGAATCAATTTAACAAAAAATGGAACTCCGATTCCATTCCTCAGGTTTGCAGACGATACAATTGTATTCACAAATGCATCACATAAGAGTCTTCATACGATCCAAAATATGTTAAATCACTTCTCAAATTTGTCTGGATTAGTGATAAGCTACAACAAGAGCTCTCTTTAGGTTTCTGCAAATGTTAATATGACACTTGCAAGATCTCTAGCTCAACAAATGCAAATTCCAATATCAAAAACGCTGGAAAAATACCTGGGTATTCCTCTTGTTGGTAGAAGAGTGAAAAACGGTGTCATTGAAGAGGCTATCGACAACCTTAAAAAACAATTATCAAAATGGGGGGAATCCACACTTTCCCAGGCAGGAAGAGTTGTCCTTATTCAAACTAATCTTAGCTCCAAGACAAACTATCTAATGCAAAATTTCTTATTACCAAAAGGAATACTCAACCAAATTGATCAAGTAAACAAAAAATTCTTCTGGAATAAAATACTATCACAATGATATACCCCTTTATTAATTGGGAAAATTTTTGCAAACCAAAAAGTCAAGGGGGTCTTGGATTCAAAACTCCTGAAGAAATGAATATAAGCTTGCAAATGAAGTTGCTTTTGAAATTATATATGGATCAAAATAACATTTGGGTTAGAGTTATAAAAGAAAAATATCTCGAAACCGAAACAATTAGACAAAGGTCAAACCAAAATACTTCCTGGCAATTTGGAAGATTGTTGCAACTAAGGGATCAGTTCCATCGTGGCCTCTTATGGGTCATTGGAAATGGAGAGTCTATCAGCGTGTGTGATGACCCCTAGATCCCTTATCAAGTTTTAAATGATCAATAAAATCAACATGATCTTGAAATGAAAGTTTCACAACTAATTACTCCACAAAAGCAGTGGAACTTAACAATCCTAAATCAATTATTCCCACAACACATTATTCAAAAAATATTAGAAATTCAAATCCCAGAATGGATACTAAGGATAAATTAATTTGAAAACCAAACCCCAACGAAAACTTCACAACTAAATCCACTACCAAAATAACAAGCCCTAGACAGCAAGATGAAACTGAATACAGCTAGATTTGGAAACTAAGAATATAGCCTAGATTAAAGAACTGGGTTTGAAAGATAGCAATTGATGGGTTTTCAACAAAGGCTAGGCTAAACAGATATATTAATAGAGTCTCGTCTCAGTGCTGCCTATATGACTTTGAGGATGAGGATACTCGTCATCTTTTTATGAATTATCGAATCACCCAATCAGTAATCTTGGGTTATAAAAAATTAACAGGTAAATCCTTTCTTAGTTTAAGAGGAAGGAACCTGGTGATAGAAGATATCATGATGATTAGACACGAAAATTCACATTTCGAAGATCTTTGTTTCATTTGGCAAACAATTTGAGAAACTCGAAACGGAATAATTTTTAACAACAAGAACATGGAATCTACAACATCTATGGTTCAAAAGACTATATGTAATATTACAAATTGGAACTTAACAAGTGTAAATACGGAAAAAACCAATTGCACAACCAAAAGATTAAAAGCCAAACGGAACAAACAAGAAGGAGCTATCCTTAAAATTAATGTGGATGACTCAGTTAATTCCATTGGCGTGTGCCAAGTGGGGGGAGTCATCAGAGACTCTGATTGTCAGGTTATTGATATTTTTCATCATGAGACACGACAAGGTTCAGTTCTCCAAACTGAGGCTTTTGCAATTTGTTTTGGAATGTAGCAAGCTATCTCTAGAGGAGTTCAAAATGTCATCATTAAAGGGGACAACTTGGAAGCTATAAAGGCAATTAGAGAAATCAATAATTTCAAGTGTGAAATTATGCATCATGTGGAGAAGATCAACCTACTCTCAAGTTCATTTGATCATATTCAATTCAGACATTGTTATAGAGAAGCAAATAAGTTAGCAGATTATATCGCTAAAAGTAGAGGAAGTTGTAATTTGTCTACTCTCCCTTTTTAACAAGGATCTTTGTAATATCATCCATCAGGATGATCAAGGAAGTGTCTTGCTTTTTTAGCAAAGCCTTCCTAATGTTTGTCTACTGTAAAAAAAAAGCACCTTCTTAAATGAAGGTTTTACACCTAATCACAATTTTTCTCTTAATATTTCTTTTTCTTTTTCTCGTTATCCCTTTAATATAGTGATGTACATATTTGTAGTCTTGTTATTTTCATGTTTTGACTTCATATTTCATTCGATTCCTAAAGTAGAGGTTGAAAATAATGCAAACCGATGTGGACACTAAGCGTCGAGACAGACCATACATAGCTACACAGACCACTCGACATGACCTTGTGTCAAGTGAAGGTGTCGACATCGACATGGCACCAGAGCTCGAGTGAAGTGCGACAGATCGAGCCAAAATAGAGACCTCGATATCGACTTATCAGGTCGATATCGAGTGGAAGTTTACGTTGTTTGTACGCGGATTGAGGACGCGAATTTGATGATCTATCCACTAAGCCACGATTTATCATATCTTTTAAGATAGATTATGTCTTAGGGTTGTTGCCTTTTACCCTAGGATATTTATTAGTTATTTAGTTATTTACCTTAATAAAGATTTATCCTACTTGTTAGGGATAGAATTTTAGATAGAACTTGTAGTAGGATTAGAACTACTCTCCTTGGCTAGAAGGATTAGTAGGCTATAAATAAAGCCCTAGGGGCTGGTCTTTCATTCATTCAATCACAGAGATCATATCTCACAATAGCTAGAGAAGTAGAGAGAAGCTTTAGGGTTTGGCATTTGCAAAAGCCAACGTTGGATTGTAAAGTTTTGGAGTTTATATTAATGCAAGTTTCTTCTTTTGCATCAATGGTATTTGTTGCGATGAAGTACGAGTAGTTCCCCAAAGCTTCTAGGGTCGGGGTGAGCCCGACCTTTGCCATGCGTGTTTGAGGTAAGTACTTGATGTTGATATCGTTGTCTATATCATCTCCTACGATTCTATGTTTTGTCCTTATCGCAAGAAAAGGGATTCATATTAACAACTTGGGTTATAAACATAAAATTGTTAGAGACAATTAGGTTTATTTGCAAGAGTATTCTTAATCGTTGGTGTACGGTGAAAGCTTGTCCCACGGGTGAGATAGCGCAATTGCCCGTCTTATTTATCTTACGCATGCATTGGTTAACGTTGTGGTAAACCCTAGCCTTAGGAGTTTCCCTTTTATATATATTTTATTCATTAAAAATCTGTCCTTTCTGTTCATCATTCGAATTCCATCTTATTTGTCTTCAGCCTTCTTTGCCGACAACTAACGAATTGCAAGAACCACTCGAGATCGATCAACCAGGTCGATATCGACCCATCCATTCTACGTCGACAGTCTTCTGTGATGACGTACCTTCTTCCTACTGCTGAGCTAGATATCGAGTCCCATACTCGAGATCGAGTGCCCTATGTCAACTGGCAGTTTTCTGAGCCAGGTCGACTTGTGCTACTGATATCGATATCGACACCTCTGGTTGATATCAACTACTTGTTTTTGTCTCTGTAGGTCTTCTGTTATAGTATAAATCGACGGACCCTGTCGACGTCGATTAACCTACTCGAGATCGAGGCTTCTAGTTGATCAAGACGTGAGCTTTCAAAGACTTCTAGGATCCCACTAACACGCTTCCTCGTGGATCGATCCTGACTCCCTTCTATTACAACGGGAGGAAGTCTTGTAATTATTTGCATGGACTAATATTCGGTTTGATTTATATTTATATTTATTAGACTCGATTTCCTCCTCCTAACAAATTGGTGTCGTTGCCGGGGAAGCGATCAATCGCGCCCTAGTAGTCTATCTCACGTCTGTTTTTAAGTTATGCTTTATAGGTGTATGCGACGTGCTGATCGCATGCCTGAATTCGAATGAGTAGAAGACCCTGAACGTTATCTCTATCTAAGGTCCCGAGTACAGAGAATCATGGCAGACCAAGAGACCCAGGCTCAGCAGATTGAGCGGCTAAGGAAGCAAGTCGAGGAATACATGCACTAGCATGGTTGGAGAGCCCAGTCCCAAGATCGCTCCGTACATGGGATGAAGTCAAGGATTCTTTTCTCAATGAGTTTATCCCACCATCCAAGATGGCGATTATACTTCAGAAGATCATGGCTTTCAAACAAAAGCCTCATGAGACCCTTCCGCAACTGTGGGAGCGATTCAGGGAGTTGCTGAGGTCCTGCCCTACGCATGGGCAACTACCCTTCATCATCCAGGAGATCATCTACAATGCCCTAGACGTAGCTACTAAGGAGAGGATCAACACCTACACCTCCTATGGGTATCTTGAGCTCCTACCACAACAAGCTTGGGATACTATAGAGAGGTTAGTAGAATTTGACAACACCTATGGGACTCCTGCGGCCTCTATTCGTTTGAAGGGGAGGTGAGAGTTTGCTCAAATTAAATATTCAAATATAAATTCTAACTATGCCAACTCCCTTTTCAAGCAAATAAATACAAGAATCCCTCCCGATGCAGTGGTAGGGTAATTCAGGATCGAATCCACAAGGAGGTATGTCACGATCAAGCTTTCGACCTCAGGAGACACTCGATAGCGAGGTGTCTGGTCGATATCGACCTCAGTTCTGGTCTATTTTCAATGAGTTTCCTGCAAAAGACAAAAGAAAAGTAGTCGACGTCGAGTTGAACCTTGATATCGATGTTAGTGCTCGATATCGAGCACTAACATCGATATCAAGGTTCCATCCTTTTATCTTTGAATCTATTAGGGAACCAATGATCTTTTGATTTGGCGACATAAACGTTGTCTCCTACTTCATAATGGCTCGGATCTTCATCGAATACCCTACACAAATGCACATGCCAATGCACACCTCTTCCAAATAATGATAAATCTTTAATAGAGATGGAAAAGGAGGAATCCGTACCTTGACTTACCTTTTCTTCTTTTTGTGGCTCAGGTCGATTTCGATCTTCAATCGTCGATATCGAGCTTTGTTGTGCTCTTGGAGCTTCAGTCGATTTGGAGTTGTTCTGCTCGACATGATCAGGTCGATTTCGACCTTCAGAGATCGATATCGAGGTCTCTGCTCCTTCTCTTTCAGCTTCTATGGCAGTCGATTTCGGCATTGGGTTATGGTCGATATCGACCTTTATGCTCGATTTCGAGGTTCCTTCTCCCCCGTCAACCCCATACTTATAACCTGGCACAACATGTTGAACTTTGTTAGTCGATATAGACTTACCTGGGTCGATTTCGATGTTCTTTCTGGCTCCTTCGTTCAAGAATGCCACGACCTCCTCCACTTAGGCTTCTACGGCCCTCTTTTCACGCTCTTTCGGTGTCATACTCCTTACCTTTGCTTCCCTGCATGTGATGTAGACACCATTGATGGCCTTTATCTCTCACTACTACAATTAAGCCCTATTGTGGAACTTTATTGTGGCGGTTAATCTAATGTGGCGGTTTTTGAAGCGGTTTAGGCTATTGTAGCGGTTTATGTGGCGGTTCTATCATATACCACTATATTACCTATTGTAGCGGTTTTAAATACCCTATTTTGGCGGTTTTTTAACCTACCGAAGCGGTTTTTTCCAAAACACAATTTTTATTTATATTTTATATTTTAGTTGTCTATCTGCTTAAAGCGAAAAGGGGTCATCTCAAACCCTAAAACTCAAATCAACCGTTCCCTCTTGCTGGCCAAGCACCGCCATCTTCGTGCTCCCTTCCTCCTCGTCGCAGCTATCTTTCTCCGACGTTGCGGCTCGTCCGCTCACCCACTGGAATCCTCCATCTCCGGGATGTCGACACTTTCGGTACCCTAACCCATGACACCCTCGCACCACCACTTCACCTTTTCGCCCAATCGCTGCTCTCCCTCTACTCGATACCACACCCGAGTTCCGGGCACCAGCACTTCCAACAGCCACCTCTACTTCGGCTTCTGCTTCCGTTTGGAGACGCTTCTGTCTTGGTGAAGGTTATTGCCGCTTGGTGAAGGTTTGCATGTTTGTTGCTTCTGTCTTGGTGTAGGATATTCCCAATTGAACCGATTTCGCATACACCTCTTCAAATCGGTAAGCTTTCTTCATTTCTAGGGGTTTTTGTCCTCCAATTTTCCTGTTTTAGTTGCTCTCTTTGTTGATTCAGTATTGTTTTTGCTTATTTTATCAAGCAATTTTTGATTGGGAGGGGATTGAATCCTCAAACTTAGAAAGAATTTCACTTAAGTGCGGTGTATTCAACTGCATAACTATGCAAATTTTAAAGTTCTTAGAGATTGAGCAAGATAAAAATCAGCCAAATTCAACTGCACATCTGTGCAGCCTCTTAAGATCATTTTCTCAACGGGTCTTGTGTTTTGTCCATGGTGGTGGTCGTACAAGGCATATAATGTACTATTAGGATAGACATTAATTATAAAGGAGTGGTTTGTGTCAAACTCGATCACGCATAAGTTTCGTTCGCACTAGATTTATGCTGAATATGAATTTAGTTTAATCGGATTTTGCTTAGATGTATTCTCCTTATGATAATGTGGTGTTTTCACTTGTTTAGCTCTCTTGTTAGAGGAGCAATGAGCTTGAGTAAATGTCTATCTTCTATGGATTTTAGAATTCGAGAGAAGAAATATAAATTTAGCAAAAATCAGTAGATTGATTAGGTAGAAACTAACAAATATCTACTTTTTTTCTCCCTTTATTAAATAAAATAATGTAGCTTTAGTTCCATGTTATTATTTGAAAACGAACATGTTTTGGCCTGATATCATATGCTTGCAATCTCCCGTCATTTAACTATTTTTTTGCTAAATTATGTGCTTATGAGCTTGGTTGAACTGTAATACATTATTACGATGCTTCCCTGGATTCGTGTTTCCAAATCGGTATCGATCTGTTTATTACTTGGTGTTTGCTGATTGGAAGATTAAGAAATTTTCTTATAATTACTACCAAGTTAGAACAATTTTAAAGCATGATAATGTCTCTGAATAAATTTTATGGTCTTTGAGGTGTTAGAGATTTGTTGGAAATTGGGTTCCAAAGTCTGCAAATACTAAAACGTGTGCATGATCAAATCTAAAATCTTGCTTCTTCCCAACAGAGTTAGTGATTTGATTTCAACTAGCTAAGCTTCTGCAGTAGTAAGTAAAAACTTATTGTAATTTTGATTAACATGTTGCCACGAAGACTACTAAAGTATTTTGGTTTCATCCTAATTATTAAAAAAGATTGTGGATTTGGGCTTTCTAGAAGCTTTTTTTTTAAGAAAAAGAAGCCTTTTTTAAAGAAAAAGGACTTCTCGTTAATGGTAGATAAATCATAAATGTCTTTTATTTTGACTAACAATAGATACAAGTCTTTTTCAATAGAATTTTCTTAAGTAACAATAAAATTCAGCATAGCTTTGTGTTTATCATTCTTCTTCATATGTTACACCTATAAAGCTTGTTTTCATGCACTGGTGTACACAAGACTCAATTCATGCAGTACTATAAAATAAGCAACATTCATGTTGTTTTATTCTGAGATGCCCACCCCAGCATCCTATTTTTTTCAGTCAAGAGACGGATTGATTTCTTGCGCTTTGTTCTAGAGTTGAGCTATAATTTTTGTGTTCACGGTTTATACTGCTCTCCATCCTTATTATGTCCTTTTGCTCTTCTTTCCTCATAACTATCTAAATCACTAACATACTTTTACTTTTGCATCACTACTCTGATAAACATCGAAGTTATTTTACCTGTAAAGTCTCTCTATGGTTCACTTGAAATAGTGTTATCCGTTACCTTGAGGTATTAGACCATCTAAATCAAACCAACTGCCAAATTGAATTACATGTGATGGAATGCCACATTCCTTGAGTTGACTTGCTCGCCTCAGCAATGACTTACTTCATCTTTCACTTGTGACCAATCAGACAACTACGTACTCCCAGCATATCTTGATCATCCGGCTGGAAGTACTAAGTTGTTGTTGTTCCTTGGGTGACTATCAGTCTATCTACAATATATGCTTGACTCTTAGTGAGCCAGTGAGGTAGATAAATCTTGTTTGTTTGATTCATTTTATGAGCATTCAGTTTTTGTTGTGAACCTTCTTGGTGTTCTTTTCTTGATGTGTTTTTGAATTCCAACTGTCACTTTGTAGTTCTACTTAGAGTAGGAAGAACTTTATTTATAATGCAAACCAACCTAGTGTATTATCTCAGCCGTCTTTAGGGAACTGAATCTTGTTTGTTGATCTGTTTTTTCCTTTATAGGAACTGAATCTTGTTTTACTTTCTGCTCTATATGTAATAAAATCTATGTTTATATTTTCTAGGAGAAACCGATGCTTGGCCTCCTGCTGCAATGTGCATTGAGGAAACTGAAGTTGGTTATATGTCTTCAGGGAATTCACATGGGCTTCCAACTTCTGCATCATTGGCTGAATTATTGTTTTCCACTAGAGCTGCTTAGTCAACATTCTGGAGAATGTTTGGTGGTATATGTTTTTAAAAAATTCTGTTTATGGATTTATTCTTTCTCATTATTTTCATTGAATGCTTGAAATGTTTTCACTGCTTATATTTATTGTATGCTCTATAATAGGACCAAGGAGATCATTTGTTGAATAGGTGAGATGCTAGCTCCTCTTAACAGTGCTATCTTTAACATACTCAAATAGTTCAAGGCAGTGGAAAAATTCAGGAAAGTCACTACCTAGGTAAGTCTGCTCTCCATGTTTTAAGACTTCTATTTGCAATAGCAAACATACATAATGGATTGCTGATATCTCAAATGTGTAAATAACTTAGTTTTAGTATATACCCTATACATGATATACACCTTTTTTCAACTGTGAAGTTGATTGATTGTTATTGTTACTTCTTTCTAACACATGATGATGATGATTGTGATGTGTGGTTGATGACTTGATAGAAGTTGACGAAAGTTGTTTCCTTGTGTTATTGCCACAGGGGCTCTTTTATACGTAAAGAAGGAATTCAACTTGCAATCAGAGCCCACCATATGTGTCCCTTATCGGGGCAACTTTGGTTAGTACATACTCTGGACCTATATCTGACTCACTCGTCGTCGTCCAATGTTGGTTGCTTCATCTATCTGTGACTTTTTTGGTGTTGGAATCCAACTACAGCAGGTACATTTTAATTTTAAATATAGACACTCTTCTTTCATTATGTGCTTTAAGCATATTCCATTTGCTAATCTCTTTAGCTTTACAATACTTTAGATGTTCTTGTACATATATATTTCCCTATAATTTGTCTAGGTTTACTAAAAAATGTTTTATTGGAGGATTTAATCATGGTAAGGCATTAAAAATATATAAAAATTCTTGTAACTTCTCATAGATTTTCAGCTTTTGACAAATACTGATTTGGATAGGAATTAGGATTTCTGTTCGGATTCTGAATTTGTTTGTTGTTTTATGAAAAAATGATCCTTTCTATTATTTTGCTCGCTGTAGAAAGAGCATGTTGGCAAGAAGATGAAACTATTGGGATCCGGGGTTTCTAAACCTGGAACAGAAGCAAGTTCAGCCAGTGGTGGCAGACCTTCTGAGAAAAACAATAAAATCAGTTGAGACTCCAAAAGACTCCATCCATGTTAGAGCACGAAGGGGTCAATCTACTAATAGCCAAAGTCTTGCTAAAGAGTAAATTGTTGAACTCTCTGCAATTTTATGTTAACCATGTATCTTGTCGACTATTATGGATTTTGTATTCTTAGTTGTTTCAGAAGATCTCTTTGAATTCGAGGGAAATTTTCCATGCTTAATATGTGATTGATTGTAGGTACATACAGGTCTATGAAAAGAAATGTGAGACTATTAGAATGCACTAAAGAATAGGGTGCATTCTATTATATTTTTTAAAAACGTTGGACCTTTTAGCCCGGGTGTTCTGAATCCGGGCTATAAACATGTATTTTTTTATTTTGCTAAATAAAAAACCGCCGCATAGAGAAAGAAACTGCTACAATAGCTCAATTGAAACCGCCACAATAGGTACTCTTTTGTGGCGGTTATCATACCTATTGTAACGGTTGTTTGTGTTGGGGAAAAACCGCCACATTAGGCTATAAAACCGCCACAATAGACCTAATGCAACGCGAGCAACAGAGGCGGGTAAAAACCACCACAATAGGTCTTTTGTGGCAGTTTTTAGGCCTAATGTGGCGGTTTTGATCCGCCACATTAGACCTTAATTGTAGTAGTGTCTATTGGCCCTTCATGCTTCCTTATCGTCTTGTTGAAGGTGTACTCTATCACTTCGTCACTGATGGTGAATTAGAGAAATCCTTTCTTCACGCTTATGTTGGCATCGACGGTTGCTAGGAATGGCCTACCTAAAATAATGGGACAAGCTGGGTCCTCTACCATATCAACAGCTAAGAAATCAGCAGGGACAGAATTTACCTACTTGCACTGGCACATCATCTACCATCCCTGTTGGAATCACTACCATATTGTTCGCCATGTATAACTTTGCATCCACGGGCTCCATATGACCTATCTTTACCTTGTGACATATGGTTAGTGGCATCATGCTAACGCTAGCGCCCAAATCAACTAAAGCACTAAAGAGATATTGACCTAAGCCTATAGCGATAGAAAACTTACCTGGGTCCGCCCGCTTCTGTGGTAGCTCCATGCTGCACTCCTCTGCGATCTCATAAATTGATCGCTTCTTACCCAATATGTCCTTAAGGAACCTCCCATATGATGGCATCTCATGAAGTGCTTCGGTGAATGGTATTGAGACATTAAGTCCTTGAAGCATCTTCACGGACCACTGGAACTTCTTTTCCGCCGGGTCCTTAATCACCTTCTTTGATGGGAATGGCAACACCTTCTTTGTTCCTGCGGCTGGTGTTAGATCGACATTGACTGGATGGGGGTTGACATCGACTGGAGGAGTCGATTTCTAGGGTGACTTAGTAGCAGTGTTGACATCGACTACAGGAGGGTCGACATCGACGTCACCTTGGTCGATATCGACAGGGGGGGTCGATATCGACGTCTGTTCTGGGGCCTTCTCCTCCGCTTTTTGCTCGGGCGTTTGTACTTGACGCCCACTCCTTAAGCTCATGGCCGCTATGTGTCCATTAGTTTTACCCTTTTGGTTGGGCACAGTTGATCCAGGTAGCGATCCCGACGCTTTGGGTATTGCCTTCGCCAATTGACCCATCTGGGTCTCCATGTTGCGCTTCCAAACGTCTATCTCCCCAAGCCTAGAGTTGATGCCCTGCAGCTGAGTATGTACGGAGTTATTGGCTTGTTTGAACTCAGCGTGGTTCCTCCGCATCTCATCAAGAATGATCTGCATGTCATCCTTCCTTGTTTCCCGCTCAGGGTGCCCTGGTGCTCTATATGGTGGGTGATCCCTTTGTTGATAGAATCTTTGATCACCCTAATATTGTTGATTGCCCCCTCCATAGGGGCCTCTCGTCCATTTGGCTTCCTCATGTTGCTCCACCATAGATACTTGCTCAAGATGTGGACAGGCACTAGTGTTATGCCTTGTTGAGCCACATTAATCTTGACAAGGTTGATTGTTGCTCAGGAACCTGACTTGCTTTTGAAGGCGGCGTGTTTGATCGTTATGGAATTGTTGTCGCACATCAGGATCAATCTCCTTTGGAGGCTCATAAAGTGGCATAGATGGGGCAGGCCTTGAGTCATAGGCCGCAGCAGTCCCATACGTTTTGTCAAAGTTCATGAGCCTCTCAATCGTCTCCCAGGCCTCCGTTGGTGTAAGCTCAATGTACCGATAGGAGGTATATAAATTGATCCTCTCCTTATTCGACTCATCAAGGGAGTTGTAGAAGATCTCCTGGATGACATATGGAAGTTGCCCATGCGTCGGGCATGATCTCAACAAGTCCTTAAATCGCTCCCACGTATGTGCTAGCGTCTCACCTGGCTTTTGTTTGAAAGTCGTGATCCTTTACCGCAGCATCGCCGTTTTAGATGGACGAAAGAACTTGTTTAGGAACGCATCCTTCACCTCTGCCCATGTCCTCAGCAAGCGTGGAGCCAAACTCTCTAGCCATTGCAATGCTTTCCCTGCAAAAGACCATCGGAAAGACTTTAGTCTAACATACTCTAAATTTACACCATCAGCAATAGTTTCACATAAATCAATGAAAGTAGAGATATGTTGTAATGGGCATTCATTGGGTCTTCCTTCAAAAGTGTTTCTTTTTATCACATATAGGAAGTTTTTTTTAATTTCATAATTGGAAGGAGGAATTAAGATAGCGGATTCAGGAACATGTAGCGACGGATGCATGTATTGCATCGCCGTTTGTGGATACTGATTGAGCCGCTCTTGGGCTTGTTTGCGCGCATCCTCTTCTCTATCAGCACGGGCTCGCTCTGCAGTAGTGGCGGCTCTCTCAGCAGCAATTGTAGCATTATGATCCTCAATTTCTTTCCTCAACTTCTCTATGGTCTCAGCCTGTGTCTCGTTATCCGCCATGATTTTAATAGCTTTGTTGCGAAGATGGAAGAAACGTTCAGGCTCGTCAAGAATTTCCAGGATAGGTCCGCGATCAGTGCATCGCATAAACCTGCAAAATAAGTACTAAGAAAAGATCGTGACAAAACTTAGGTGGCGATTTATTGTCTCCCCGGCAACGGCGCCAATTTATTCGTTTGAAGGGGAGGTGAGACTCTGCTCAAATAAAATATTCAAATATAAATTCTAACTATGCCAACTCCCTTTTCAAGCAAATAAATACAAGAATCCCTCCGGGTGCAGTGGTAGGGTAATTTAGGATCAAATCCACGAGGAGGTATGTCAGCGCTTCCTTTGTTGCAATCAAGATCAAGCTTTCGACCTCAAGATACACTCGATATCGAGGTGTCTAGTCAATATCGACCTCAGTTCTGGTCAATTTCCAGTGAGTTTCCTGCAGAAGACAAAAGCAAAGCAGTCGACGTCGAGTTGAACCTCGATATCGATGTTAGTGATCGATATTGACATAGCTAATCGATTTCGATGTTTGTAACAGAAACTGTAATGCGTAACCTATGTGTCGGAAAAGTAGTCCGAAGATTGTAGAATGGTAAAGGAATTGTGGACAGAAATAAAAACTCAAACTTTTTATATGTAATTCAATTAACTAAAAGCTTCCAAGGTCGGGGATTCATGCCACAACAATATTCATGCAAGTATGATGCTAAAGTAATGAAATTTAATGTCTTTCCGTCAAATAACTTTCGTTACCAACACTTAGGTGATTAGAGGCTCTCGCATAAAACCTAAGAGTTACTATCCAATTCATGAGTAATCCAAGTTCACAATATGATTGGCTTTCGCTTCAATAATGCAAATAATGAATCTCCTCAACATTCGCAAAGGACCATGCATAGGATAGAAGACGGAATCGCATAAAAATCATACCTTTGATGCACTTACCCTACATTGCTATCGTCGGGCTCACCCCGACCCTAGAAGTGGGTTGACTACTCACTTCTCATCATTGAACTCATCATCATCATAGAAAAGAAAACTACTTTGTATTGCAAAAGGAAGAAATTACAACCAAAAAAAGCCACTCCGCTCTCACTTCTCTCCAACCTCACTCGGCCTCTCTCTCTCTACAAATTCTCTGCATTCTATAATGTAAAAACTGATTTAAAACTTCATGTCTAACTCAGCCCTATTGGCCTCTAGATATAGATATCGAATCTTGCTAGCCAAGGACTCGAAAACCTATCTTTATTCTCCAAGATAAAACTTAATAAAGTAAAACTAAAAACTCCATGGTTAAAACTCATAAAAGATGAAGTCTTGTGTAGAATGATAGAAGATCTCGACTTTAGGATAGACGTGCAAGCTTCGGATAGAATTCTATCAAAATCTGAGTCGGACTTCTTCTGCTGACAACATCGATATCGACCTTGATCATCGATATCGACCTCTGTTTTATCTTATCTCGAGCAGTCCTTCTTCTCCTCGGATTGGCACTCGACTTCTATCAATATCTTCGATTCAGGCCACTCGATATCGACCTTCAGACATTGATATCGACCTCTTCTGTGTCTACATGCTCTGTTCTTCCTCTGCTCGATTCCTGGTTAATTACTCTGTTCCACTCGATGTCGAGGTTCATAGTCGATTTTGACCTCTTCAGTAGACTTCAAGTTCTTTTTCCGCTCCTCTTATTTTGTTCAAATCTGTCCATTTTCATCTCGTTTTCTGTGAAATCACATAGAAACTTGTGCAGACCTCTATATTTGACAATAATGTATAAACTACACCAATCTTATGATTTCTCACTAATATGCATGCAAATGATGATAAAATGGACATAAATGTGCATAGAAAATATGGCAATTTGCGCGCACATCAGCCTCCGACTCAAGGCCTGCACTACCAATGCCACTCTATGAAAGATCAACTCAGGAGGCTTCAGAAACAAGTCAAATTCTTCTCCGCCAACCAACCATAGGCCAAATGTGGCTCCGAGAGGCACATCACCACCGCTTTCCCCCCACACGGAGCAAGTAGATCTAGTGGAGACTCATCAGGAGGTGAGGTACATGAGGAATCCCAATCGCCAGGGGTACCAAAACTGGGGAAATCAACCACCCAAATACAAACCTATGGATCTTCTACCTTACCGAGCTCCAGGCCACCCGAAAAGAGAGCCACAAAGGGATGATGTCCAACTCATCCTCGGTGAGATGAGGCAGAACCATTCGAAGAACAAAGGAGTGCTCAACCATCTTACCACCCGCTTGGGGAAGATGGACGTTTGGAAGAAAAGCATTGAGACCCAACTGGGTCAACAAGTGGCACAAATCCCAAAGCCACCCGGCATGTTCACAAAACAACCATAAGAAAATCCAAAAGGCCAAGTCGGGCACATTGCCGCCGTCAATCTAAGGAGTAGACGTCAATTGCATGAGCCACGGAGCAAAGGAGAAGTCACTGAAGACGCAGTCGATGTCGACACCCCAGTCGATGTCGAGGGCCCTGTCGACGTCGACCACACTGTCGATGTCATGCCCACTGTGAAGCCTACAAAATAGCCAAGGAAGCACTCGACATCAAGTGTCCCACTTGATATCGACACCCCTATCGATGTCGAGTCCTCTGCAAATCGTCAACAGCTTCAGACTCCCTCGAGGTCGACCAACCATGTCGATATCGACCCCCCTGATGTCAATGTCGGCCAATCCAGAAAGCAAAAGTCGACCACTTTGCCTCCGAAACCATCCAAAGCAATCAATTTTCCTTCCAAGGCGCTGCAAGATCCGGCAGACACCAAGTTTAGGCGCTTCGTGAAGATCCTACAAGGACTAAACCTCACCATCCCACTCACGAAAGCACTAAACGAGATGTCGGCCTATATGAGATTCCTGAAGCACATCTTATCCAAGAAGAGGTCCATCCTAGATATCACCGGCGAATGCAATTCTATCGAGTTCCCTGAGAATCGCGGCGATCCAGGCAAGTTTGCGGTAACAGTAGGGATAGGTAAGCATCAATTCAAAGCTCTTTGTGATCTTGGGGCTAGTGTTAGTTTGATGCCTCTGTCAATATGGCAACAAGTGGGCGTAGAAGCATTGGAGCCCGTCGACATGAAGCTCTACATGGCGGATAACTCCTTCGTGAGATCAACAATGGTTGTGGATGATGTCCCTGTCAAGGTGGGAAAGTTCTTCATACCCACGGACTTCATTGTGTTGGATATACCAGAAGATACTATTATGCCTATCATCCTTGGTAGGCCATTCTTAGCAATAGTTGATGCCAACATCAATGTGAGGAATGGCACCCTTACATTCACAATCGACAATGAGGTTATTGAATTTCACTTCAACCCTACAATGAGCGAGACAAAGCGGCTAGAAGAAGTTGGGCTCTCACCATCAAAGGAGAAGCTTCGCAAATTTTTCTTTGTGAGGACGAAGCTGGAAAGAGAGTCCAGATTGACTTCACCCAGTCGAGATCAACTTGTATACTCGATATCGACCCCCTGACTCGATGTCGAGTGACTCTGATAATCAACCGAGTCCCCAGGAGCTTGAGTATGGGGTCCCCGATGCCAATGTCGACCACCCCCACTCGACATCGAATCCAGTACTAGAGATCGACCTCACCATGTTGAGATCGACTGACCCTCATCCCGAAGATCGTTGTTTAGGGCACGAAAAGGTAACCTCAGGTATGATCCCTAACCCTCCTCTGTCCATTACTGATAATTCTACTAATGGGAGGTTCAAAGCTCCATGGTTTGCCCATATTTCCAAAGTTAGGTCAAGAAAGAGAAGGAAAGTGCTCAATAAAGAACCTAATGAAGAAGAAGCCTTGGTCACTGAACTTAGCTACTATCGAAAGGAACTAGATGATCCAGGAGAGGGAATAAGCTTGAAGGGGCCCTACCTTAAAGGGTCGTGAGGCATTGACGAAGAAGTCAGCTTAGCGACTCAAAAATCTAGAGCGTGTACATAAACACTTTAAATTTCCGCTTAGATGGTTTTTACGATTTTAAATGTTGGATTTTGATTTTGAAACTTTGATAATTCATCGCTTTATTATTATGATTGATGTACACATTTGCACCTTCTTTTATTGCATCTTTTGACTTCTTATTTCATTCGATCTCCAAAGAAAAGGTTCAAAAGAATATAAACTTGTGTAAGAATGGGCTAAAATGCAAGAAATAGAGTCTACACAAGTTTTGAGCTAACCATGCAGGAATTCGAGCGAAAACGAAGTCAAAACGGAGAAGCCAAGTGAAGCTGAGCAGAGGTAGATATCGACCCTAGACCCAGATATCGACCTCTGGGGTAGATATCGACCTTCAACACCCATATTGACCTCAACATAGACATCAAGTGAAGCTGAGAAAAAGGTAGATATCGACCTTAGACCCAGATATCGACCCCCAGTGTCGATATCAACCCCCATATCGACCTCAACATAGAAATCGACCAGAGCTGAACAAGTCGAGCAGGAACAGAGACCTCGATATCGACCTCTGGTGTCGATATCGACCCCTTATCTCGACAGAAGATAGACTCGATTTCGAATGCGGATTGGAACTATATCTTCAAGGAGGCACGGATTTATCTCATACTTACAAGATAGAGGACAGCTGAAGTTTTATTTATCTTTTACCATTAAGTTTTATCAAAATAAAAGACCTATCCTAATTGTTCGGATAGAGTTATTAGTTTAGATAGGAGTTACAATCCTTGGATAGCGAGGATTAGTAGCCTATAAATAAAGCCTTAGGGGCTGATTTGTTAGATCATCCAAGAATCCAACATACAATCATAGAACAACCCAAGACAAAGACAATAGAGTTAGAGTTAGAGAGAAGTTTTAGGGTTTGACGTTTGCGAAAGTTGACGTTGAGTTGTAAAGCTTCGGAGTTTATTTTAATGCAAGTTTCTCCCTTTCAATTGACGATGAGTTCCATGATGAGAAGCGAGTAGTTCCCCAAAGCTCTTAGGGTCGGGGTGAGCCCGACTTAGCCATGCGCGCTTGAGGTAAGTATTTGATGTTGATATCGTTGTGTCTATCTCTCCTCCTACAATTCTATGTTTAGTCCTAATCGAAAGAAAAGGGATTCATGCTAACAACTTGAGTTATAAACATAAAATTGGTAGAGACAATTAGGTTTATTTGAAAGAGTAATCCTAAGAGTTGGTGTACGGCGAAAGCTTGTCCCTCGGGTGAAATAGCGCAATTGTCCGTCTTATTTATCTCATCGCATGCATTGGTTAACGTTGTGGTAAACCCTAATCCTAGGATTTGCCTTTTTACATAGTTTATACACACCAAAACCCACTGTTATTTCTGTTCATTGCTTCTCTCTCCACTCTTAAATCTTCGGCCTTTCTTTGCCGACGAAAAACCACTAACTAACTGCAGGAAGACAACGATATCGACAGCAGAGGTCGATATCGACCAAAACTGATAGATCGACGGTTTTCTGAGTCGACAACGAACATCGCTGTGGAGTTTGCTGAGCATCGATATCGACACCAGACATCGATATCGACCCTTCTGTGTCGACTGGCAGTCTTCTGAGCCAGTCGATTTCGTGGACTGACATCGATATCGACCTCCACCAGTCGATATCGACCACTTGTTTTTGTCTTTGCAGGTCTTCTGTTGCAGAGAACATCGACAGCCGAGGTCGACATCGAGGCCCAAGGTCGAAATCGAGGCTACTGGTCGACGCAGACGTGAGATTTCCAACGCTACTAGGATCCCGCTGACACGCCTCCTCGTGGATCGATCCTGACTACCCTTCCACTACAACGGGAGGAAGTCTTGTAATTATTTGCTTAGGCCAGGAGTTGGATTACATTTATTACATCTTTATTATTTGTAATTACTTGACATATCAATCCTCCTGCAAACAACAATGATTTAACAAGAATTTCAGGTTACAAAGCAAAAGGAACGACGAAGAAGAAAAGAAGTTTTTGCAGAGGCACTCGAGATCGACTAGGCCGGTCGAAATCGACTGCCTAGGGTCTAGCCACTCCTGTGATCAAGATCGATCACTAACAGGACAAAATCGTCGTGTTTTCCTATCAAAAGAATATCCAAACCAATCAACTAGTATAGCTAGTAAGTACGTAGTCGATCCACATGGAACTACTTTGACCTTATGTGTTATAACCACTAACTAGAGTAACCAAAGGGGTGTAGAGATGTAACTATGAAAATGAATTAAAGAAGTAATTATGGTGATGATTATAAACGATGATTAATGAGATGTTTCACCTAAGATTCTCAACGTTGGTTCATTTACTTGATCATTGTTCGTCCTTCTAGTTGTTTCTTTTCTATCATCCACTCTTATCTTGATTTAAATAAATCATTAGCCCTATGAGTTCTAACAATCCCTTATTCCTAAGCAATCTTAATCACGGATCAAGGTTTAATCCTAGGAATAGCAATAAGTCTCAAGATCTATAAAGCTTATAAGCAATCTTAATTCTCTAAAGAACTAACATTTAACCTATAGTCAACTTCCTACACATTCAAGCTTTCCTATGAGGTCTACTTAAATGTGTATGCTACTTTGGATTAGGCTTCACAAACATATGAATCAAAACTCTAGCAATGATGTAATTCTAACAAGGTCGCGAAACAAGATAGAATTAACACCATCAAGCAATTAAGCACAAAGAAGTTGAAGTAGATAATAGAAATGAACTAGAATTCAAAACTCACAATTCAACGAAACCAAGTCTTAATCGTACGCAAAATAAGATGAGTTTAGTTGCTCATGCTTCCAAACGTCGTGTCTCAAATCTTCAAATTCAAAAGATAACATAAATAACTAAAAATAGGTCTTTTATATAACCCTAAATACCGTCATAAAACCCTAAAAAATGTTCTTCAAAGACCGATTCTAACTTAGGAAAGTTAGAGATTCGGCGCTGAACCGACCCAACAAAGTCATGACTAGGCCGCGACCTAGCCGTGGGTGCGGCTATTACAGTAGCCTCACTTCTCCTGGCAGCGGGTGCTGCCTTGGTGGCCGCGGGTGCGGCTTTTCTGGGCTCCTTGTTCTCTTGGCCGCCGGTCGCGGCTCTCCTTCCGTGTGTTCCTTTTCCTCTTCCTTGTGCTTCCCATTTCATCCCTATGCTTTTTACTTGACTTTCCTTCCTCGATCTCACCTCCATACGGTCCATATAAATCTTATGATCACCCTGTTTACCACTTCAAATCTACCATCTGCAATTACACACTAAGCTTGTGTAGATTCCGAACTTAACCACCAAATGAGCAAACAAGTAAACTAACCAATTATCATTCAATATATACATCTAAATGGCCCTAAACTACTCTATAATGCCTATCTAAATATGCATTATCAAACTCCCCCACACTTAGCCTTTTGCTTGTCCTCGAGTAAAACAAACCATTCATAAATCATTCATCCCACAAACATAATCCTTCATGCGTTAGCCTCATCAAAAGCAACATCTCAACAGAGTGAAAACATAGACAAAGCAAACAAACGTCCTAGCATGTATTTAAATGATCAAGTAGCCCGCATGCTTATCCATCCAACCTCACGGGGAATAAAGTGTTTTCACTCTCACTCAAGTGTTTAGGATAATCAAATAACACTCAAACTCCATCCAGATACAACTAAGCTACATAAGAATTGAAATTGAATCATAATCTCCATTGTGAATGTCATTACTAGCGAGAATCATCATGAGGTCTTTTATGGGTTGTAATGAGGCTTGGTAAGAACATTAAGGTAGGGAGTACTTTGGCCATGTGGTGCTTGTAAATCCGAGAACTAGAATCTACTACACTTCCATAATCACAACACTCTCTAACCATCAAACTCAAGGCTCAAATACAACTCCTGCAAAAAAATTTCCCTTCAACCACACTATCTTTCAACTCACAAACAAAAACAAATGAAGTGGTTCTTTTATTGCATATAATGTATGTTTTTTTTCTTTTTCTTTCTCTTTTTTTTTCTGATTTTTTTCTTTTTTTTAAGAAAAATATATAAATAAGTAAACTAGAACCAATCTTCAACTAAAAAGCTCAAAGTGAGAATTTACCATTACATATTATCCCATTCTCAAAGAACACTTAACATTACCCCCAATCAATCTCTAACCAACTCAACTCCTAGTTCTCGGATGGGTTAGGGTATAATTAGCTAGGGATGATCTTTGTGGAGCTACAAAGAATAGGCTGATAGGCTCAAAAGGGCTTCAAGCAATGTAAATAACGTAAGGTAGATATGGAAAATATAAGGCTAAAAAGAAACATGCCTCAATCATATGAAACTCACCAATAACAAACATAATAGTGCAACAAGGACATAGATAAACAAAATCAATTGTAAGAGGTAGAAGAATTGGAGAGTATTCACACACATGAATAAAAGCAAATGGACTCAATGAAGTGTAGACCCAATAAGGCCAAAAATAAACTCACAAGGGTAAATTTTTGTTGGATTTCAGTCATGCCTAGGAACTTAGATTACATGCTCAATTATGTTTACCTTACTATGTTTCACATAAAAACCAAATATAGGATAAGGCTAGAACAATTCAAACATGTCATGGGACTTGTATGATCATACTTCTAAATAGATTTTGAAGACCACTAGGCTAGATGGTTGTTTAGATAATGACATATTCTATGCAAATGCATGATTTTTTTTTAATTTTTTCTTGATTTTTTTTGTTTATTTTTATATAGACAATATGCATTTTACTCAACTAAATTGAAACTAAGAAATTATCATGCAACTAAAATGGAACATATGAATTATCATGTAACTAATATGAAACATGCTTAAATATGCAATGCAATTCTAATATGTACACTAAACCCCTCCCCCACACTTGAAACCTTCATTGTCCCAATGAAATCAAAGACAACAAAAATTTTAAAAGAATAGGGGAGAAGGAAAATAATACTCACAAGCTCACTGGTATGGCGGAGGTGGAGGTGGGGGCTGGTATGATGGAAACCCTGGATAAGCATAGCGGTAGAACTCCTCCTGATGTCGCTGCATGAGCACCATAGCCTCCTTATGATGATGCCAATACTCAGCCTGATGGCGAGCAAGCTCTGCCTGAAGGTCACGGACTGTGGTAATATCCACTGACAAACCCTGCACATCCTGATGTAAATAGGAGAACTCCTGTTGTAAGTCCTGCTGGTTATCCCAAAACCTATGCTGTTCAATTCTCAATGACTCCAGCTGTCTATTAAGCCCCAATAAGGAAGGTTCATCCCCTCTAGAAGTGCCTGAAGAACCAACACCCCCATCAAATGGTCATGTCTGGAAATCCATGGGCTCTCCTGGCTGATCATACTCATCCTCTTCCTGCTCACCCTCCAAGGACAGGGTACCCTTGAGGGTCCTCATGAGGGATAAAGAAATCCGCTGCTGACAGTCCAAAAGGGAGGGGCCTAGGTAGCCTGATCTTGTCTACATTGTTCTTCCCAGCTTGCCAAATAAAAGGAGGTCTATTCCCGACTAAGTGACTCGCCCTCCCCAAAGCGGCCAAATCAAGACAATAATGGTCACCAAGGGAGTCCTGCAGGTCAGAAGTGTCAACTCTATGCTCCCATGCAATCAATGTACTAAGGCTTCCAAAGCCAATAGGTGCCGCCTTCTTACTTTTTTCCCTCACCCATCATCTCCTTACAATGGTTTAGGAATAACTCAACCCAATCCGGCACATCCTCCCTCTTAGGGGTCAAGCACCACAGGTAGGACAAGGCATGTAAGGACACCTTGTTGATTTTCGCCTGACCAAAGAAGGTGTTATTCAACACCTTGTGACAAAGTCGCAATGACGGGTGTAGGATGTTGGAATTATATTTTCCCACTTTCGGCTGCATAACACATCCCGTGGCCGCATGCCATAAATCAAAAGGGGCCTCCATCTTGGGAATCAAGAACCAAGACGCGGTGGCCTCTTTGGAGACCCCAAAAGCGCGAGCAAATCTCTCTCTATCCGACTGGTGAGCCCTACCCTTAAGCCTAAACTCGATGTCGCCACTTTGCCTTACTCTCAAAGTGCACAAAAATTCCCGGACCAAACTTGGATGAGTAGGTGCATTTTTAGTCACAAAGTTTGCCAAACCCCCCTTCTCCAAAAGTTGGCAGACAGTTTGCTCAAACCCAATCACTCGTAAAGTGGGCACATCGAAAAACTTGGTTGACAACAACTCACATCCCTCAAATTCCGTCCACTTCTTCTTTTGCTTACTCGTCAAACCAAGAGGTCTAGCCATTCTAATCACTCAACAATCAACAAAAAAGAATGGATCAAGAGGCACTTACAAGGGATGAGCGTCGAAGACGATCCAAAAGAAGCTGCAAGACAATGTCGTGGGTGTTGCTTTCAGGGCCGCGGGTGCTGCTGAGGAGACAAGCTATTTAATGGTTGTGGGCGTGGCTTTTTGGGCCACGGGTGCGGATTTTCTGGGAGGCTCCAACTACTCTTTTGCTGCTTCGACGTCGGTGCTGAAGCGTCGAACCTTGAGATTTTGGGACGAAAGATGAAACTTCGCCGGTTTGATGAGTGTACAAACTCCGGTCATCGTAATATGGATGGATTTGGGTTGTTTTGTGAGGGAAAGTTGTGGGGGATGATGATAGGATGTGGTTGTGGGTGGTGGAACCAAAGGATGGGATGAGGGAGATTGTGGTGGATGGTGTTGGAGGTTGGAGGTGCTTCAATGGAGGTTGGGTAGGGAAGAAGAAAGGAAAGAGTAGAAGAAGCTAGACAAAAATATGTAAAGGGTGGTGGTCTTTTTTTGAATGTATAGCATGCAAAGGGTTGGGTCAAAATAGAGCACAGGTGGGCCCACGGAATCTGCAGCCTTTTCGGGCATTATTTTTTTTGTCAGATCCAAGGCCGCGGGCACGGCCTGGCTGGCCGCGGGTGCGGCTTCCCCAGAATTTCCACGGGTGTAGCTTTTCTGGCCGCGGGTGCGGCTTCTCCAGTTTGTTTCCCTTTCCTTCTTCTGTCTTTCTTCCCCTAAAATGTTAGCCCAATATGCTAAAAAACAACTACCTAAACTCTAAAGGAAGTTTAGTCTACTTACTCGGGTTGCCTCCTGAGAAGCGCCTTTGTTTCTCATCGTTGGCTCGACGGTGTGGCTCCTCACTGAGCGTGTTCAGTTGGCTCTTGAAGAGCCATCTCCTCTTCTATATCTACAGAGAATCCATTAAAATAGAGTTTAAGCCTATGACCATTTACCTTGAACACGGCTCCGTGGGGGAAAATATGGACTATGGTGTATGGGCCAGCCCAGCGAGAGCGGAGCTTTCCTGGGAAAAGTGTAAGGCGCGATTGATAAAGAAGGACCTTATCCCCCACCTTGAAATCCTTCCACAATATATGCTTATCGTGCCAAGCTTTTGTCTTGTCTTTGTAGTTGACGGCGTTGTCATAAGCATCCCATCTCAATTCCTCCAACTCTTGAAAATTTGGAGTTTTCGAAACTCACCAACTTCATTGACTCTCATGTTACACTCCTTCACCGCCCAATAAGCCTTATGTTGGCGCTTGACTGGAAGGTGACACACTTTTCCATACACCAATCGGTATGGTGAAATACCAATTGGGGTCTTGTATGCCGTACAATAGGCCCACAATGCGTCATCCAATCACAAACTCCAATCCTTACAATTAGGGGCAACTTTCTTCTCCAAAATTGTCTTAATCTCGCTATTTGACACCTCGGCCTGCCCATTGGTTTGGGGGTGATAGACGGTGGGAACCTTTTGCGTTACATGGTATTTCTTAAGTAAGGCACTCACCGTCTTGTTGCAAAAATGTGTCCCCCTGTCGCTTATCAATGCTTGTGGTATACTGAATCTAGAAAAAAGACCCTTCAAGAACCCTACAACAACTCGTGAATCATCATTTTTGGTGGCTTTTGCCTCCACCCACTTGGAGACATAATCCACCGCAAGCAATATCTCATAAAACATCAAGCACATCAAATATCTCACAAAACATCAAGTGCATTTGAGGCATTTCATTCCTGCCTGACAAGTTACCTACTCGTTGACATCAATCACAAGTTTTAAAATAAGCATGAGCATCACGAAAGATATGAGGCCAAAAGAAACCTGAATCGAGCACTTTTCTAGCAGTATTTCGTGGTCCGAAGTGACCACCACAAACGTGTGAATGACAAAACTCAAAGACAGAAAGTACCTCGTCGTCGGGAAGACATCGACAAATTACCTGATCCACACAATGCTTCCATAGGAATGGATCATCCCACACATAGTACTGAGCATTGTGACGGACCTTGTCCTTCTTGGTCTTTGGGTAGTTTGGCGAAAACACTCCCGACACAATAAAATTCACTATGTCAGCATACCATGGGTTAGGAGTGTGCGTTGCCATTAACGACATCATCGGGAAGTCAATTTCCTCAGCTGCAGGGATGGCCGCGGGTGCAGCTTCACATGTAGCGGGTGCGGCTATTACAGTAGATCTAGTGGTTGATTCTCTAGCTAAGTCGCAGGTCCGGCTGCCTTGGCCGCGGGTGCAGCCTTTTGACGTCTTCAAAATCTGTATCAAACTTTCGTCAAGGGATTGGCCAAGAATCATTGGGTGTTCTCCAACTCCATTCACATGTAATATTCGGCTTACATGGTCAGTTACAAGATTCTTTGCGCCCTTTTTGTCTTTGATCTCCACATCAAAATCACTCAAGAGCAAAATCCACTGGATCAACCTTGGTTTGGCTTCTTTCTTCATCAAAAGATAACGAAGTGCTGCATGGTAAGTGTAAACAATTACCTTAGCGCCAAAGTAGGTAGGGTATGAATTTCTCCAATGCAAACACCATGTCTAGGAGTTCTTTCTTCATGGTTGTGTAATTCCTTTGAGCTCTGTTCAGCATCATGGATGCATAGTAGATTACATGCGAGGCTCTTTCAATCTTCTACCCAAGCACAGCTCCCACAATATAATCACTCGCATCGCACATCAACTCAAAGGGTTTCGACTAATCCGGAGCTTGAATAATAGGTGCACTTGTAAGCCTAGTTCTCAACTCATTGAATGCCTCCTTACACTTGTCATCAAATTCAAATGTTGTCTCCTTCTTTAGAAGTTCACATAATAGTGTGGTAATCTTTGAAAAATTCTTGATAAACCTGCGATAGAAACCTGCATGACCAAGGAAAGAGCAAATTTCTCGCACATTAGTAGGATAGGGCAAAGATTGAATGATATCAATCTTTACCTTATCAACTTCAATTCCCTTTTGGGAGACAATGTGGCCTAGAAGGATTCCTTGCTCCACCATAAAGTGACATTTTTCAGAATTGAGGACCAAGTTGGTCTCTACACATCTCTTGAGCACTAATGTTAGATGATGCAAGCAAGAATCAAAATCATTTCCATGAACTGTGAAGTCATCCATGAAAACCTCTATAAAGTATTCAATATACTGAGAAAATATGCTCACCATACACCTTTGGAAAGTACCGGGTGTGTTACATAATCCCAATGGCATTCTGTGGTATGTAAACGTGCCAAAAGGACATGTAAATGTCATTTTATCCTGATCCTCTGGTGCAATGGCAATTTGGAAATACCCTGAGTAGCCATCTAAGAAAGAATAGAAAGAGCGCCTAGCAAGGCGCTCAAGCATTTGATCAATGAAAGGAAGGGGGAAGTGATCCTTACAAGTCACCGCATTCATCTTGCGGTAATCAATACATACTCTCCAGCCCGTTTGGACTCGTGTTGGGACTAGCTCACCCTCCTTGCTCTCTACCACCGTGACACCTCCTTTCTCAGGCACCACTTGTGTTGGACTCACCCAGTTGCTATCAGAGATCGGGTAAATCATGCCGGCTTGAAAGAGTTTCAGCACCTCCTTCTTCACCACCTCCATCATTGGTGGATTGAGCCTCCTTTGTGGTTGTCTGGATGGCTTGGCTCCTTCTTCTAACAAAATTCGATGCATACACATGGCAGGATTGATGCCTTTGATGTCCACTATTGTCCACCCAAGAGCTATCTTGTTCTCCTTAAGCACCGCAACTAACCTTTCCTCTTGATTCTGATTGAGCTTGTTGGATATGATGACGGGTAATGTATCGCCATCTCCCAAGAATGAGTACTTGAGGTGATCCAGCAAAGGTTTGAGCTCAACTTCAGGTGCTTGCACAATAGAAGGAATGACCTTTTCCTTTGGAAGAGTTAGTTCAAATGGCCCCCCATTGTAGGGAGAGGTATAAAATGGTTGAGCCTCTAGCTCCATCAAGGTTTCCTGCAAGTTAGTAGGAATAGAATAATCAATGGAAATCTCATCCATAGGAGGTTCTAAAACCACCTGCAGGTCATCATCATTACTAATCTCAAACATATCTTCAACACATGGCTCTATAAAATCAAGAAACCACAAGGAGTGATCATCCGAAGGGAATTTCATGGCATCAAAAATACAATATTCTACCTTCACACCATCGAACTCCATAGTAAGAGAGCCTGCATAAACATCAACTTTCGTTCTGGCGGTCCTTAAGAAAGGCCTACCCAAGAGAATCGGAGCTTCTAGAGAGCCATATTCCATATCCAAAACATAAAAATCAGAAAGAAAAATTAAAGAATCAACCATCACAAGAACATCCTCAACAAAGCCTCTAATATATATGTGAGAGCGATCCGCTAATTGAAACACTACTCTTATTTCATGCAAAGTGCCAAGGTCTAAAGACTTATAGAGGGAGTAAGGTATAACATTGATATATGCTCCTAAGTCCAAGATAGCTTTTTCAAACTTAATCTCACCTATTGTACAAGGAATAGTGAACATACTTGAGTCACTACACTTCTCGGGCAAACGCTGTCGAAACATAGCGGATACATGCTCACTCACCTGTACTTTTTGCTTTCCCTTCAACTTCTGGTTCCCCTTTATTGTGCATAGTTCCTTTAAAAACTTAGCATATTGAGGAATACTCTTAATAAGCTTGAGAAGCGGAATGTTTACCTCACATTTGCTAAATGCCTCGAAGATCTCTCTATCGCTCTATGGTCGTCTAACCTCCTTCAAGGAATGCGGGAAAGGTGGGGCAGGCTGATATTCGTCAAGATGTGACATTTCGGATGTATGTTCATTCCCAGACAGCTGGCTGTGGGTGCGGCTTTGCTCGGCCGCGGGTGCGGCTATTACAGTAGCTTCACCCGAGTTGGTCGCGGGCGCGACTTTGCTGGCCGCAGGTGCGGCCTATTGACGGGCCCCCATCTCGTACTTTTCCACCTCCTCAACTTGGGAGTCTCCATCCTTCTCGTTAAAACCCTCTTTTCCACCTTGAGGAATGTCAACCAGTTCCTTGCCACTTCTAAGGGTGATGGCGCGGATGTTTTCCTTTGGGTTCACCACCATTTGTGATGGTATTTTCCCATAGTCTCGAGCTTAATGTTCGCCCACTGTTTGTGCCAATTGGCTCACTTGTTTCTCTGTTGCCTTCAGTGCTTGTGCCAGTTGAGTATTCTGGTCTAAAATAGTTTTAAGGGTGTCCTCAATGGATAAGTTTGCCTGTGGAGGACCCCTTTGTCAATTATCAAACTGTTGTCTGAATTGGGGTCCTCCCTGCTGATTGAACAAAGGTTGTTGCTGAAAATTATTTCTCATATCGTAGCCTTGTTGGTAACCTGCATTGAAATTATTTGCATTAAAATTGTTAGCAACATTACCATACATTTGCCTTTGTGGAACAAAATCTCTCATTGCGTTCAAATCAACACTTGGCTCCTGCAGCATGGGACAAGCATCCATGGGATGGGTTGGATCAGAACAGAGCCCACACGCCTTGAGTTGTTGTGGGGTTCCTTGAAGCATAAACCTCTTCATCATCACCTTCATCTCTACCATATCGCTCTACAAAATGGAGGATGAGTCAATTGCTAACACTCCACGTGCACGAGTGCTTTTGCTAAATTGCCGAGAGCCCTCAAAAAGCTCTTCGAACACCTCCCAAGGGTCAATAGGTGTTTTGTTCAAGATACTTCCTTCGCAACAAGAGTTCACCATTTTGCGCTCCTCATCAGTGAGCCCATTAAATAAGAATAGCACCAAATCCTTCTTAGAGAAACCGTGGTAGGGGCAGTTGGCACATAGCTTCTTAAAATGCTCAAAGTACTCATAGATTGTCTCTGTAGCTTGTTGCTCAATGTTGCCGATATCCATTTTCAGGGCATTAAACTTTGTAGTAGGAAAATACTTTGCCAGAAAGACCCGCTTCATCTCAGTCCAAGTAGGTATACTGTCGAGTGGCAAGTAGAAGAACCACTCGTTAGCGGCATCCTTCAATGAGAATGGAAATGCTCGCAACTTGATTTGCTCCTCTGTGACATTTTCTGGCTTCATCCCTACCACTACTGTGTGAAACTCCGAAAGGTGCTTATGGGGGTCTTCACCATTCAACCCATGGAACTTGGGTAGAAGATGAATCACCCCAGACTTTAACTCAAACGTGACTCCTTCTCCAATGATGAAGGGAAAACGAGTGGTGCTTATCAACAAGTTTGAATCGTTCAGCAGATTTGACAGATTTGCGACGTCTCAGTAAAATGGGTCATTCAGAGTCCATATTGATTGGATTGGGTCATTCCATACCTTGTTTGAACGATGAAGAAAGGATCTACAAATTTTCTGTTGAAGGTTTTTCCAGAATCTACCGAGAACATGGCCTAAAATCATCATCTTTACAGTTGTTTACTGTTTGGACGAAAATAATTGTCTTTCCATATTTAGTTTATTATTTTATCCTTTTATTTATTTAGGAATAATGTAAATTAGAATAATATCTATTAGTTTAATTTTTAATTAATTGATATTATATCTAATTAGTTTTTATCTTTATTAATTAGGATAAGTTTTATCTAGTTAGGATAAAGTTTGGCAAGCAATCCTTAGCCTCTAAGGAAGCCAACCAAACCCTAGTTATTTTCCTATTTAAACATTTCATTCATTCAACAAATATATAATAGAATTTTTGACAAAAAAAAAACAGATTTGGAGAGTTCTCCTAGGAGAGGAACCGAGTTCCCCTGCTTGGGATAGGTTTCGATGGTTTGTTTCTAGCTTGGTTTGTCTTGTGTGTGTCGATCCTTATTGAAGGTTTGGTGATATCTGCATGTATGGTGTGTGTCATCCTCATTGAAGAATTGGTGCTATCCTTCTTGTATGGTGTGTGTCGATTCTCATCATAGGATTGATGCTATCAAGCATCCACGAGCCCCCTCCTTGTGCCTCCAAGTTGTCAGCTTGGTTGTGTAGGGTTGTATAGTTGGGTTATATAGTCATTGGTGTTGGTTCTTGCCTTTTGAGCCAAGGGTCCTCATCTTGTTCTATATAGATCACCTCACCCCGCTATCGTGTCTTGCATCTTTGTTCAATTTCAAGTCATTTACCCTCAATTACAGTCGAGTGTCATTGAGTCCTTTTCATCAATTTCACAACTTTGTTAAGTCTTGCATCATTCTTGCTTCAATTCTTGCCCTTGTGTCTTGATTGTGGAAGATCGGGCAACCCTACGGCTAACCCCGTATCACCAAGCGCATGAAATTGTATCGCCAATGGTTATTGCGCCAAGTCAGGCGCAGTAAGCTGCTTTAGTGTCTGATTAGCTTCAACCATCTGTATAGTATCTTCTTCTTCTTGATGGAATGGTAATTCGTGAAAGCGATTAAGTATCATGCCTTAACCTGAAAAGAGTTCTCTCAATTTATGAATCCAAAGACAATATAGAAGAGTTAGTAGAACGGGTGCGGACCATATACGTGATCCACACCTAAGTTAGTAATTAAACACACAAAGTAATCAAATGATAGGTCCCCGGCAACGGCGCCAAATTTTAACAGGACAAAATCGTTGTATTTTCCTATCAAAAGAATATCCAAACCAACCAACTAGTATAGCTAGTAAGTCCGGAGTCGATCCACATGGAACTACTTTGACCTTATGTGTTATAACCACTAACTAGAGTAACCAAAGGGGTGTAGAGATGTAACTATGAAAATGAATTAAAGAAGTAATTATGGTGATGATTGGAGACAATGATTAATGAGATGTTTCACCTATGATTCTCAACGTTGGTTCGTTTACGTGATCATTGTTCGTCCTTCTACTTGTTTCTTTTCTATCATCCACTCTTATCTTGATTTAAATAGATTATTAGCCCTATGAGTTCTAACAATCCCTTATTCCTAAGCAATCTTAATCACAAATCAAGGTTTAATCCTAGGAATAGCAATAAGTCTCAAGATCTATAAAGCTTATAAGAAATATAAATTTCCTAAAGAACTAACATTTAACCTATAGTCAACTTCCTACACATTCAAGCTTTCCTATGAGGTCTACTTAAATGTGTATGCTACTTTGGATTAGGCTTCACAAACATATGAATCAAAACCCTAGCAATGATGTAATTCTAACAAGGTCGCGAATCAAGATAGAATCAACACTATCAAGCAATTAAGCACAAAGAAGTTGAAGTAGCTAATAAAAATGAACTATAATTTAAAACTCGCAATTCAACGAAAGCAAGTCTTAATTGTAGGCAAAACAAGAAGAGTTTAGTTGCTCATTCTTCCAAACGTCGTCTCTCAATTCTTCAAAGATAAAAGATAAGATGAAACCTCCAAAAATAGGTCTTTTATATAACCCTAAATACCGTCATAAAACCCTAAAAAATGTTCTTCAAAGACAGATTCTAACTTAGGAAAGTTAGAGATTCGGTGATGAACCGGCCCAACAAAGCCACGACCAGGCCGCAGGTGCTGCCTTGGTGGCCGCAGGTGTGGCTTTTCTGGGCTCCTTGTTCTCTTGGCCGCTGGTCGTGTTCCTTTTCCTCTTTCTTCTGCTTCCCATTTCATCCCTATGCTTTTTACTTGACTTTCCTTCCTCGATCTCACCTCCATTCGGTCCATATAAATCTTATGATGCTCTTTACCACTTCGAATCTACCATCTGCAATTGCACACTAAGCTTGTTTAGATTCTGAACTTAACCACCAAATGAGCAAACAAGTAAACTAACCAATTATCATGCAATATGTACATCTAAATGGCCCTAAAACTACTCTATAATGCTTATTTAAATATGCATTATCAATCACTCAAGAGCCAAAGAGATCACTCAATATCGAGTAGGCCTCTCGATATCGACACCACCCTGGCCACCCTTGACTTCGACTTCTTCCTCGATACACACTGATGCAGTCGACATCGACTACCCGACTCGACATCGACTCCTGACATCGACAGAAACCTGAAATCAACCTCCATTCATAGGTTGCTCTGTGAGTTTCTCTCTTCACCCTTGTTTTTCTTTTAATACAGTGAGGACATTGTATATTTCAAATGTCTTTTAATAAATTACAATGCTTTTATATTTTACTTAATTTGATATTTTTGTAATATAATTCAACCCAAGAGCTTCGAAACAAGAGGTTATATTACTAAATTCGATAATTATATAAGAAATTATGAGAGTTTAAAGTTTGTATAACTTGTTACACGTTATTGCATGCTAAGAGAATAACAAGTTACATATTGACTTTGTAGATTTCAAACGATATATTTTTAGATCAAAAGAATGTTGTTATAGATTAAAATATATCAGTTTTTCGTTTAAAGAGAAAATATATATATATATATATCAGAACTAATGACACAGTTTTAAACTAAAACACCACCGTTTTGAACAAAAAAATTATGTTTTGGCCTAAAAAAATATTGTCTTAATCGAAAATATCATTTTTTAATCTAAAATATCATAATTTTGGTTTGCTAAACTATAAATAAATCTATTGAAAAACGAATCAATAATTTGTACAAAACTTCGTCCCCCCCCCCCTCCCCCCTTCGATAAGTTTCTAGCTCCGTCCCTGATTTTAAGTATATGGTGGGGATGAAACATGTCTTATGGTCACAACTTGGCTTTCTTTTATTCGCATTTCATTCATGTTTAAGTTTATGTTCTTAGTTTTTTACTTTTTTAAAAATGCAAAAATAAAAAAAATGCATATTTACCTTATTTAGTTTTTTTAAACCCTAGTTAGATGTCCAATGATAAGAACTCAATAGCTGACTTGATCATGTAAATCCTATGGCATATTTGGATAGTTTAGCCTAAGTCCTTAAAATTGTTTTTATATAGCTTGTGAACTTGTGATGAAATTGAGCACATATGATCCTAGGCTAAAAAGCAAATCCTACAAAATTGTCCTAATGAGAATTTTGGCCTATAGGGAAAACATTAAAAATCCCTCTGCTTTCTTGAGTGTATTTACTCTTCCTATGCATCTCTAAATGTTGTGATAGTTATTCAAAGCCAACACATGTATATGTTTATGTTTATGGGAATTAAATGATGGAGGCGTCTTTTAAGCCATTTTTATCCTCTCTTTACCTACCCTGCATTATCTCTGCTTGAAGCCAAAACATTAGCCTGAGCCTTTTATTGTTAACTCCATAAATTTATCCCTAGCCAAATTGAGCTTGACCCCCATTTGGGAATTGAGACTTAGAATGGTTTGAATAATGCATTGTGGAAAGAAAGTGCATATTTTTAGTTTTGAGCAAAGAATTAAGGGTTGGTACATATTTGCATCTTGTCACATATTGTAAAAGGATTTTTGGCTCACCATATAAATGCACATATTATTTATATTATTTATTTCATTTTCGTTCTTAAAAAATCCGAAAAAGAAAAAAAAGTTATTATATTAGTGCATGAGCCACTTATTCCTTAGTTCTTTTATTTTTACAAGATTTATATTTTTCAGAGCATATTAGGATTTGAAAGAAAGGTTGAATTTCATCATGGAAAGCAAGTTTTGAAAGTGCATCATTTTAGGAGATATGGTTTGGATAAGTCGTGTTGAAGTTTAGGAGTTTTGATTCCCGAATTTTATAAAGCACCACATAGCCAAATAATTCCATACCCTTTATTTCTTATCAAGCCCCATTACAACCCCTCCAAATGGAGTCTTCTTTGAAGTCTTCCATTGAGCGAAAGTCATCCTGATGGTTCTTGTTGCATTTACATTATTGGTTGCGAAGTGGATTATTATAAATTACAATGTTTATGAGTTTGTATATGGAATTGAGTTGAGAGTTGATCTTCATATCCTAAACACATGAGAGTTGAGTGAAACACATTATCCTTGTGAGGTTGGATTAAATATTGCCTATGCATGTGGATCGCTCATATATGTGTGATGACGTTAAATTCACTTGCTTTGCTTCGCTACCACTTATGATGTTGCTTTTGACAAGGGCGAAGACTTGAAGGGTGTGTTGTAGGTGTTGGTTATTGCTTGGTTATTGCTTGAGGACAAGCAAGTCTAAGTATGAGGTATTTTGATGTACATATTTGTAGTCTTGTGATTTTCATGTTTTGACTTCATATTTCATTCGATTCCTAAAGTAAAGGTTGAAAATAATACAAATTTATGTAGAATGAACTAACGTGCAAGAAATAGAGTCTGCACAAGTTTTGGTCTAAATGTGTAGGAATTGGAGTGGAATCGGAGTCAAAACGAGAAAGTCAAGCCAAGCAGAGAAGAGGTCGATATCGACCAGACAGGTCGAAATCGACTGGAGAACTCGATGTGGACACTGAGCGTCGAGACAGACCATATAGAGCTACACAGAACACTCGACATGACGTTGTGTCGAGTGAAGGTGTCGACATCGACGTGGCACCAGAGCTCAAGGGAAGTGTGACAGATCGAGCCAAAACAGAAACCTCGATATCGAGTCATCAGGTCGATATCGAGTGGAAGTTTATGCTGATTCTATGCGGATTGAGGACGCGGATTTGAAGATCTATCCACTAAGCCACGGATTATCATATCTTTTAAGATAGATTATGTCTTAGGGTTGTTGCCTTTTTACCCTAGGATATTTATTAGTTATTTAGTTATTACCTTAATAAAGATTTATCCTACTTGTTTGGGATAGAATTTTAGATAGAAGTTTTAGTAGGATTAGAACTACTCTCCTTGGCTAGCAAGGATTAGTTGGCTATAAATAAATCCCTAGGGGCTGGTCTTTCATTAATTCAATCAAAGAGATCATATCTTACAATAGCTAGAGAAGTAGAGAGAAGCTTTAGGGTTTGGCGTTTACGAAAGCCGGCGTTGGATTGTAAAGTTTTGGAGTTTATATTAATGCAAGTTTCTTCTTTTACATCAATGGTGTTTGCTGCGATGAAGTGCAAGTAGTTCCCCAAAGCTTCTAGGGTCGGGGTGAGCCCGACGTTAGCCATGCGTGTTTGAGGTAAGTACTTGATGTTGATATCGTTGTGTCTGAATCATCTCCTACGATTCTATGTTTAGTCCTTAATGCAAGAAAAGGGATTTATGTTAATAACTTGGCTTATAAACATAAAATTGGTAGAGACAATTAGGTTTATTTGTAAGAGTATTCCTAATCGTTGTTGTACGGCGAAAGCTTGTCCCTCGGGTGAGATAGCGCAATTGTCCGTCTTATTTATCTTACGCATGCATTGGTTAACGTTTTGGTAAACCCTAGCCTTAGGAGTTTCCATTTTATATATATTTTATTCATTAAAAATCTGTCATTTCTGTTCATCATTCGAATTCCATCCTATTTGTCTTTGGCCTTCTTTGTCGACAACTAACGAATCGCAGGAACCACTCGAGATCGATCAACCAGGTCGATATCGACCCATCCAGTCTACGTCGACGGTCTTCTGTGTCGACGCACCTTCTTCCTACTGCTGAGCTCGATATCGAGTCCCATACTCGAGATCGAGTGCCCTGTGTTGACTGGCAGTTTTCTGAGCCAGGTCGACTTATGCTACTGACATCGATATCGACACATCTGATCGATATCGACTGCTTGTTTTTGTCTCTGCATGTCTTCTATTGCAGTAGAAATCGACGGACCCTGTCGACGTCGAGTAACCTACTCGAGATCGAGGCTTCTAGTCGATCAAGACGTTAGCTTTCAAAGACCTTTAGGATCCCGCTGACACGCTTCCTCATGGATCGATCCTGACTCCCTTCTACTACAGCGGGAGGAAGTCTTGTAATTATTTGTGTGGACTAGGATTCGGTTTGATTTATATTTATATTTATTAGACTCGATTTCCTCCTCGTAACATATATTTACATTTTTTCCTTTTATTTTTTACTCACTTACTAACCAATGGGTTTAATTCAAAATATTGATTTAAATCTAATATCTACTATTAATCTATATTTAAATCCTTATATATTAAAATAATCTATATCAATATAATATAGTGTCTACAATACAAGCTCACCCAATCCAATTAAGGCCGGCTTGAGCAGCCACTAATTACACAAAGTGTGTAAGGAGTGAGATTTGAACATTTGACCTCAAAGGCGCAACCTCTCTCTTACCACTAGAGCAAGGGATCATTGATCTCTATGATGAATTTTAACAAATGAGTTTAATTCAATACATTGACTTAATATATACCGTATTTTGTATCTATATGTAAACCTTTTTTATATTATATTAAGTTAAAGCATTTTTTCAATATGAATGTTATTCTCTTATTGATTTTTATCAAATTATATTTTGTTAAATCTTTTAAAATAAGGTTATAATGATTTACTACTTTAGATGAGAATTATTTTATACAATCACTGTTAGTAAAGTTTTTTTTTATCGAACTTACAATGATAATCAATTTTTCTTCATTTTACTAACCAATTGAGTGATTTAAAATAGAGGGAATTATAGTAACTAGCAATTGATCCGAAAATCTTTGCTGAAATGGCAGGCAACCCATTAATTTGCAAAGGCTAACACCCTTCTATAAAAAATTGCATCTTAGCCGGTTAAATCAAAACATGCTAACCGGCTGACTAGGAGAGAGAAAGAGAGAGTGGAGAAGGAAAGAGAGAATGGTGCGACGGGGGTTGCTTCTCAGGCAACTCTACGGGGGAAGAGGAGGTTGTGGGTGGTGGTGTAGAAGGCGTGGGATGCGGCGTCAGGGGAGGAGAGCGGGGGTGGTTGAGGGAGAAGTAGAGGGCGGCGAGGACGGTGGCGCGGCTCTGCCGTGGAGAGAAGAAAAGAAGGTTGCTGGTGCGATGAGAGAAACGATGCGATGGGGCTGCGCGGGGTGGCGGAGCGGCGGATTTGGTTCTCCCAGGCGGCTCCGTGGTGGAAGAGGAGGTTGTGGGCCATTGAAGCGGGATACGGGACACGTCCCTACGAATTACGAATCCGATACTTCGTGTCCGATTCGGACCGATACTCGTATCGATACGGTAAATCCATCGAATCTCAGGTGTGCCGCTTTGATGGACGAGGAATTGCGAAGAAGTCGAGGCGGCGTGCTGTTGTCTGGGGTAAAGGTGGAGAAGACGAGGCGGCGGCAAAGTGTGCGAAGCGAAGAAGATGAATGAATAGTATTAAATGCTGTGTAATTAATTTGGAACAAATATATGGAATACAGCTGGAGCCAATATATATTAACTAAATACGGAGTAAGATTTAAAGGCAACCTGTTCAGACTTTTTTACCCCCCAAAAGTAGTCATTTACATTTTTTTTAGAAATAAATAAGATTAATCATATTTTTGAACTACAAAATATAAATAAGATTAATGATATTTTTTTACTATTTTCATTTATAAAATATAATTACAAAAATACCCCCACCGTATCCATCGTATCCGATTCGGTCGGGGTATCGAATTGTGACTTCATCAGGTGTCCAATACAAATTGTGACTTCATCAATGATTGGGCTTGTTCCAGAACAAGGGGCTTCTTTGACCCAACGAAACTTCACATTTCAATTCGTTAATCCGTTAGTGGACTACATGTCAAGTAGACAACCATAAGGTGTCCAATACAAAATCATAAAGTGGGCAGTTGGATTTAACTGTTGTCATGTATAGTGTACATATTGTCAGACATTATTAGTGCAACTTCATTACGATAGCCCAGAAGAGAGGACAAACCCAAAACGTGTCCAGTAGTCAACCAAATGGTGTCCAGTAGAAAATCATAGGGTGGACAGATTATTTTTACTATTGACATGATCACCCTTTACCAACTTTTATTTTCTATTTGAGGAGAAGATCGAGAAGTGAAGGATGAAAACTTGAAAAAACTTCAAACCAAGTAAATCAATGTCATAGTTATCCCCGACCCCGAATGGGTTGCAATGTACTGCGTAAAAAAATAAAAGAGAGGAGAGTAAAAATGTCGAGAGTCTCATGATCAAGCACATGATCAATGACGTCTAGAGTCTCGACAAGATAAGTGGATAAAGATGTCGAGAGTTTAGAGTCTCAACCAGAGAAGAAGGGATACAAAAGGTTTCATTTTCTAATTTTTTTTTATATCCATTAGACCGGGTAGTGATCAAAAGCTCTCAACAAAAGGTTTCACATGTCATATAACCAATCTCCCCGGTGTATTACATGGAGCACCCCTCAATTGTAGTCATTACCAGATTTTCTCTTTGATCTAGAATTTGTGTTTCTCTGATTTGATTCAGATTTTATTCTGAGTTCAATTTGAACATATGAATTATGGAGTAGATGTCTAGATGATGGTGGTAATAAAACAAGGCAAGGTGAAATCCTTAAATTGTACTCAATATTTACTTATGACATGTACAAACGAACATGCGTCATGTAAATCCTACTGGGTTGTCATGTATAATCGAATAGGCGTCATGTATATCCTATTGGGTGACAAGAGTATAAGTGTGAGTTGTCATTACCTTTCCTTGTGCCTGTGTGTGTGGTGTATTTGTGCCTTTCTATCGCATCGACTGAAGTTTGTTATAATACTAATGTTGTTTCTTCTTATAAATAAAAGAGCAATTGTAAACAAATCAAGAGTTAGGGAAGAAATAATGTACAAGCTCTTTTCTGAATTTTTTAGTGTTACTCAAATGTTATATAACAAGGCTTTGATCACATTACCAAAAAAAAACGATCAAGGCATTGATCAAATGTCCATTTTATCTCACAACTAACAGTTAAACCTTTTAAAGCCTAAGTGTCCTATTCTAAACAAGAGACTTCTCTAACCCAACGAAACTTCACATTTCAATTCGCAAATCCGTTAGCGGACTATATGTCAAGTAGACAACCATAAGGTGTTCAGTACGAAATCATAGAGTGGACATTTGATTTTAACTATTGGCAACTGTTGTGTCTAATTCATCTTTTTCCCCCTTCTTACCTTTTCCTTGTAGTTCGTCTGAAACAAGGCTGAGTGTATTTCCGTCGATGAGAAACTCGGTTGCAAAACAATCAAGTGATCCAACAACACACTTCACAAGGTCCGTCAGGTAAAACAATTCACGTAACATGTAAAATCGTTTAGGCGGCATGTAAAATACATTATGTGACATGTTAAGGACTATATGGTGGCATGTAAAATATAGTTGATGACAAAACGCCTATAGACTGTTACATATCATTAGTTTATTTTTACATGACACATAAAGGTGAGAGGGAAAGGAGGAGAGAAAGGAGGACTTGTAACATTTAGAAAAGGAGGTCATTAGACTTGGTAGTCATCAAAAGCTCTAAACGAGTTATCCCTAACGCCTTTTGCCATTTTATATATATAATCAATCAAAAGATGTGAAAAAGAGCGTATCAAGGGTTCCCTTTGCCTTTTATTATATATAATTTGAAGAAAAAAAATCATTCGGAGTTGCGATCACATTTTGGGTTTGTTTTGAATTCAATTTGAACATATGGATTATAACGTAGATACCAACGTTTTGTCACCTATTTCATTAAAAAGAGAGATTGTCATCTATAAATACAAGTGTAGGGACCAAGGGATATCATCGTTTTGCCCAGCATACGCAATCTAAATGGCATTATAAAATGTACAAGTGACAATATTACACAATATGAGGTAGAAGGTCAAAACAAACTACTAACAAGTAATAAAACATTAGTGTCCAGAAATAAAAACCAAATGACAGCCTTGTAACCAAACAATGTGCTAATAACTATAATTACTCGTCACTCATACCGAATTTACATGTCACTCTTTACTATTTTACTTGACATAAGATTGTAGTCATGCCACATAATGTATTTTTCATGTCGGTGCACATGTGTCAACTAGAGATATGCCAACAATTCCATCTCCTCATTTCCCTCTCTCCCATCTATAAATCATTTTTTACTTTTCACTCTCTCATTCTTTTCCTCTCTCCTCCTTTTTCTCTCTCTCCTAATTAATTCCCCATATCTCTCTCATCTTTTCACTCTCTCCCCTCATTAATTATACTTTTGACTTTTCCACCATTTCCTACTATCTCTCATCCTCTCAACACTCTCTCTCCTCCTCTCAGCTATCTCTTTTCCCTTTCTTTTCAGTACAGTACACCCCCACAATCTCTCTCAACACTGTCTCTCTCCTCTCAGCTCTCTCTGCTTTTTCCTTTCTTTTCAGTACAGTAAACCTCACATCAACCTACCACCTGCCCAGCCGGTTATGGTACTATCCGGTTTTTTCAATTTAATTTCGGAGCAGGTTAGCAATACAAACAATCCCCCTAAAGTGTGCTAGTTTAGCAAATTGCCCTTTAAAATATCTATATTTATGTATGCTACTTTAAATTATAAGATATTTTTTAAATAATTTTTTGAAAGATTTCTAAGATAAATTTATGGTAAACATTTTTACAATTTTCTAAAAGATTTCAAGTCGACATTATCCTAACTTTTATTAATATTTTATAATATTAATTTGTTATATTATTAAAATTTTATTTATAAAAACTTGCACAGTCGCACCATGGCATGGGTATTGTACTAGTTTTATATAATAACTAGCATGAAGCCCGTGCGCACACGGGATTTTTAAAATTAATTTAGATACACTCATCTTATTTTTCGGATGTTATCATATTAATCAATGCGTTTGAAATGATGTATAAAAAAATATAATGTTTCCCGGATGAGTATTCGATTTCTTTAATTTTCCTTCAATTTATGTCCTTTACCGGCCGTAGATGAAAATGTATTTTCAACTCTTGGTCGAGAGGTTGTTGGTCAAGATAGGTGTTGTCACGCCTTGTTTTATTGTCTCTACTGTTTTTTTTATCCTAATATCATATCTCAATGTTTCTCACCATTTCATTTTGGTGAAGGACATAGGTTTTTTTTATCCTAATATCATATTATATAAACATTGTAAATTGAGGACCAATGACAAGTTCAATCATGAAAACTTAAGCTTGTGGCTATCGAACTCCTCAAACTACCATCCATTTCAGACTTCTAATTTGAATAGCTGATGTATCAATTATATCAAGTAGGCAATGTTTTGCAAGATCTAAAAGCTGATTACATAAAAAATGTAACAGATAAGATGATTTTTTTTTTTTGCAGAGTCATACTGTATTTAATAAGACACCCAAGGTTTCATATGTGCAGGATCATTGGAGCAGTACTAATCATTGCAGGATTATACCCAGTGTCCATAGCGGAGCAAGGGAGAAACAAAACAGCCCGCCACATCGAGTCCTCAGTTACTCAGCCACTACTTCCACCAATGACAGAAAACGTTTGATAAAGTTACTTTGTAGTTGATGCTCTTGTTTTGCTACAAGCAATCTACTACCTGTCTACATTTATCTTAAGATGTTTTATGTATGGTGTATGAAGTAATTTTTTTTTGTCCTTGTTCCTTTAGATGAGTGCACATATGGCCATCAGATTTCTATTGCTATAAACACTGAGGGCATAAAAAGAAAGAGATATAAGTGGGATCATCCAACCATTTATCTCTTAAATGCAACAGTATAAGTAAATCATCACTGCTGTTAAAAAAGACAAAGAAATTTAATTCAATTTAGCTATATATTATGGCGGCATGAACATTAACGCACCGATTTATTATCATTAAACCTATTTACCACTGAAGATAGCCAAACATACTGATCCTGACGACCCCGTTGTGTCTAAACTGAGGCGCAGTTATCCTAATATCACATTCGAAAGATGACCAACTACCAACTTTTTCATCTCCTCCGCTCAAATCCCAATTTCATTAGGATGTTCTCTTTTATGCTTTTTACTTCTTTAGTGTTGGTAATCTTGAAGTCAAATTGGACTTGATAAAAACAAATGACAAAAATCTAAAAAATTAGATCATTTTAAAGATCGAGAGAAGGGCGTATAAATGTTTTCCATGAATAAAAAAATTTGTGCAAACACCTACGAAGGAACCAAGAAGATAATGAGTTGAGTGATGTATGAAGGCAACAACCCAGAACTTCAAACCATTAACATCACACTACTTTATCATTTGTGGTGGTAAGCCGCTGTACATACTCCTTTATCTTATTCTTTAACTCTATCCCTTGTTGCCTACTGCAATCCCCGCCAACAGCAGCTCCTCCTACAACACTCAAATTCCCCTGTTGATACGATGTTGTCATACTTGCTTCCGACATCCCTTTTCATGAGTTTTCATTCACAAATTCAGCCTCCTTTGCTGCACTCGTTTTTGCTGCTATAGTGCTATCTTTCTCCCCATCTTTCATATCTTTTTCCTGGTGAATACTAGAAGCTACAACCTTAGCAGTTTGATTTTCTGGAGCCCATACCTGTTGTAGACCCACCAATCTCTTTGTTTTGAGTTGCTGTCATTTGTGCTCCAAACGCTGAGTTCTTAGGCGCCTTTTCTTTCTCTTTTGAATCAATTTTTATTACTACTATAACATGATTAGAATCACCTCCTTGTCATGGCTCCCCACCAGCAGCAGAAGCACAACATAGCAGCATAGTAGTAGCACATTGCAAATCAGCCCAGATTGTCATAGAATGACCCCCCTGTGCACCCGAATTTGTTGTCTCACAAGCATCCCCCAGATTGCACTTTGACCCTATACTTTTCGGGTTTCGTGGAGGCGCAACCCCTCGATTGTGTCCTGTCTAGCAGCAGCAGCATTGACATCAGCAGCACCATACCCCTCTGGATATGAAAGATGCGAAACATACCTAGCAGAGACATCCACTTGCTCAAATTTGTCACGTTGTTTCTCATTCTTATCCTCTTCACAACTCCCCTCTTGCGTGATCTTCTAAACACAAGCTTTCCTTATAAATGCTAGAAGGGCAGCACATTAGCACTTAATGATATACTCGACGCCGACGTGGAAATATCATTCTTACACCATTTAAAAAAATCCACAGCTCGCTTCACTATCCTGAAATTAATACATAACATGATCCATTATAAATGATGCTAGAAGGAATATTCTTAGTGTTGTTATTTATCATAATTATTTATAAGTGACATACTAATTCGCAATCAAAACTCATCAGACAAAGCACGAATCTCCCTATAAGTTTTCACTTCATCTGAGAATGCCTGTTCAAGCTCATCCAGGAGATGTTTCCTAAAACTCTGCATATTTCATAAATAACAAATAACAAAGGTTAAATCAATTAGTAGTTAACAATTCAACATTTCACCGAATTTAACAACAGCTACATCATCAAAAGAACCTGATGTTAAGCTCTAATCCTATCCCTAATTTGTGAGGTTATCAAAACTCCCAATGCTCTCTATAGAAACTTGATCAAACCCATATCTAGAAGTATCAAATTGGAACGAAAACAAAGTTGTCAAGTTCTCTATTTTTGCCAAGACACTCAATACATCAGAAAAGAGAAAACGTATATACTTGACAAAATCATTCTGAAGGAGTAGTAGGTGCCAGATCCAAAATATTTGCTCCATTTTTTTTCCAAGATGACCAGCAATACAAAATAAAAGAATAGTTATTATCCTATATCACAGCCTATAGATCACACGAAATTGCTCCACTTTCAAATCCGATAAATGTATATCTTGTTCATTCAACAAATTATATATATTGACAGCAAAGGTGCAAAGAGATCAACCATAGCTATGAGAATCAATCACATTACACATAAGTTAAGAACACATAATTTAAGCTATGAGAATCAATCACATTACATCACCATAAGATTCAATGCTAGGAATAAGAATGATTCAGTATTCTCCAAACTCAGTACTTATCATAGAGGTAAAATGTTTTTCAAAAAAGTTGAAGCACTTACAACTCTCTCCATTGCAGATAGCTTGCTTTTTTTTTTAGAGAGAGATGGAAATCCACTGCACCTCAAGGATCATCTGCAAGCACAAGAAACGATTGAAGAAGGAATCAAAAGCAGTTAAGATGATACCAAGAGGAAAACATAAACCCTAATTAACAGATTTCAGAGGAGAAGACAGTGAGACCTGCCAAAAAAAAGACGCTTCTTGGCGTTGAGCTTGCGGCCGGAGGTGAGCTTAATTCGCTTCCAAACTTGATTGCTAGTCCTGCTTCTTCACTATTTGTAGCACAACAGGGCGAGACACCTTAACTCCATAGCGACAGAGAAAGAAGGTGGGATGGCGTAGAAATTGAACACTGGTTCTTCATATGCTAGGAAAGGCCGGGACCACTGATTTGTCTCTCAAATACCCAAACCGAAAAGCTCCAAATTGAACAAATCGCAACAGTAAACAAAAAATTACAAACAGAAATCGATTAAAACTCATAAATTAAGCATTTGAGCACACGATTAGAATCACCCAAATAGAAAATTTGGTCCTGATATTCGCAAAGGACAAAAAATAACCCTATACCATACCTGAGCTTCGGGCCTCCGGCGTCCATGGCGGGTACGTCCTCCTCTACTCAGACTCGCTCCGTGCTCCGCCCTTCAACGACGCTACAGGGCTCTGATTTTGACGGTGCTCTCAGAAGCGCAGAAACACCTATGTCAAACAAACTGGCGGATACGCTCCACTTTGCAATTAGATGATGGGGGCGTACTGATTTTGCAGATAAAGGGGAAGTGAAAGGGACGGTTTTGAGCTTCTCATGAATTAAACTGTCAATTGTGAAGAACGTGCACAGAACCACTGATCAAAATCAAAAGTGCGGTTACCAAAACCCCAAATTCCCGAACGTGTAGCAGAGAACAAAGAAAAGCAGGAAAAAAAATTAAAATGCTAGAAATTAGTCTAGACACGTGGCAAATTCTTTTGCAGAGACATTGCTTCTGCTATTATAGTGTAGTGATGGATGGGGAAAACGCACACGAGTGTGTGACACCCGAGTGCTCACCCTATATGCACATGCGGGTGTCGCGCACCCCACGTGCGTTTACGAGTGTCCAACTTACCACCCTAAGGAAAGGATTGAATGATATCAACTCTTGCCTTATCGACCTCCATACCTTTATATGAGAAAATATGGCCTAACACAATGCCTTGTTCAACGATAAAATAACACTTTTCTGAATTGATGACTAAATTAGTCTCTGCACATCTTTTAAGCACTAGTGACAAATGGTTCTAACATGCATCAAAGGTATTCCCATGGACCATGAAATCAACCATAAACACCTCAATAAAAATGTTCAATATAAAAAAAATGCTTAACATACATCGTTAGAATGTCTCAAGTGCATTACATAACCTAAAAGGCATCATAGGATATGCAAAAGTGTTAAATGGGCATATGAATTTCATTTTTTTTTCTTGATCGTCTCAAGCTATGGGTAAAGGTATCCTGATTATTCATCCAAAAAATAGTAGAAGGAACGACCAGCAAGTCGCTCAAGTATCTGGCAAATAAAACGTAAAAAAAAAATGATTATGTCTAGGTACTACATTCAGTTTGCGATAATCGATGCACGTCCATCCAATTTGAACTCTAGTATGAACCAACTCTTCTTGTTGATTTTTTACGACCGTGATACCTCCTTTTTTTGGGAACGACCTGCATAGGATTCATCCATTTACTGTTGGGGGGGGGGGGGGGGGAATCATGCCTGTCCATAGGAGTTTCAATACCTTATTCTTTACCACCTTCATCATGGGTGGGTTGAGTCTTTGTTATGGCTACAAGCATTGGCCTCTTCTTCCAGTAAGATCTATGCATAGACGATTTCAGACTGATTTCTGTTTATGTCTGTAATGGTCCATCCTAGTGCTTCCTTGTACTCTTTTGGGGTCTTGTGGTTTGGGATTTGCTTGAGCTCTATCTTAGGTGTTGGCATAATAGAAGGTAAAAGTTTTTCGCTAAAAAGTGTTAATGCAAGGGGATCCTCCCCATATGAGGAGTGAAATTCAAGTTGAGCATCCAACTCCATCACAGTCTCTTTTAGGTTAGATGATAAAGAATAACCAAAGAAAGCTCATCTAATGGAGCTTCTAAAGCCCTTGCAAATCATCTGTACAAGTCATATCAAAACAATCATGCGCAATAAGTTCAATTACATCAATGAAATACAAAGATGGGTTGTCAATCAATAGATATTATATTCAACCTTCTCACCATCAAACTCCATAATAAGTGAACCTGAATAAACATCAATCTGTGTTTTAGTTGTCTTTAAAAAGGGTTTTCCTAGGAGAATAGGAGTATCTTGATTAGCAGGATCCATTTTCAAAACAAATAAATAAACAGGATATATAAAGTTGTCCATTATTACTATGACATCTTCCACAATAACTTTAGGGCATGCCCGTGCAACACCCATGTGCACATGGGTCAACGGAACAGAGCTCTAAATTTGTAGGGGCCCAATATTTTTTAGGAGTTGTTATATAATGATTTTGTTTTAATTTTGTTTCAAATATTTCCTTATAACTTGTTGGAAAAATAGTGTAAAGTAACCCAATTTCTCTTATTTAGCCTGTGTTCGATTCCCACTAAAGTTAAAAACTTTTCTTTTTTTATCCAAGCTATCTTCCCTTTCTTTTTTAAAATTATATTCCTTTGTTAAAATTCATTGTTTTGTTTTTTTTTTCTTTTATCATTAACTAATTAAATTATACTATGTATTTAAGATTTTCAAAAAATCATTTAAAACATTTTTTTGCTAAAAATATCTATAAAATTTTAAATTGTCGCTTTATTTTTAAATATTTTTATTAAATTAATTTAAACAGGCTTGAGTTTCGTCAATATAGTAGTTATTTAATGTCTTTTATATACATTTTTAAGCATAAATGAAATCATTGTCGGGGTTTTTTTTATAACAAAAAAAACATAATTCAAGTGACATTAGATTAGTTAAATAGTTTATTTAGCGAAACTTTCCTAAAATAAAAATAATCAACAATATAAATAGGGCTTTGTCATACTCTTGGCACAGGACCCCTTAGAACATTGACACTACCCTGCTTTAGGGTAAACAATAGAGCGATCCTCTAGTTGAATCACTAACTTAATATCATTCAATAGTCCAACATTGCCTTATCAAACTTAGTTGAATCACTAACTTAATATCATTCAATGATCCAACATTGCCTTATCAAACTTAGTACCACCGTGGTACAATGGTAGATTGTAGAGGAGCGCAACTCCATCACCGCTCTACACTTATGACAAACGCAATGGGTCTCAAGATGTGCATCTTGAAGGCGAAGGTGCTTGGATTATCCGAACTTCAAATGGAAGGCGATATCTTGATCGCAATCAATACTCTCAAAGATTGTTGGGAATGCCCATAGAAAATCAAAATCTTTTTCACACATTTCCTTCTGCTACTTCAATCTTCAAAGGGGAGATTCACATGTAGCTTCCGAAAAATCAATAAGTGTGCAAACCAACATTACAAACCTTTTTTACATATGCCGCTCCAAGTATCAGCTCTAATAAGTTAACCCTATTCAAATTTTTACCTGCATAAAAAAAATCACAAGTAGTGCCCCACATGAAAGGGGCAAACAATGCTTCATCAATGAAGAGAGATGAGCTAAGAAGCACCCCATACACCACCACCGGTGCCCACCCAAAAAATAAAATTCAAGCAACACTAAAGGACAAGTTGAGAAGATGTTTCTTGAAATACAAAATGGACAATGGAAATTTTTAAAAATAATCAGGAGCATTTGCTTTAAATTTTCAAAGGATACTGGCTGTGTATTTTAGACACACTAAAGGACTCGAAACTCACCAAATTAACGAAATACAAATTTGAAACTGCACATAATTTTTGCTTGGTGGATGGAACAGCTTTCAGCATCCACAGTTTCTAGCCATACCTTGATCAGTCGGACTGCTAGTAGACGTTGAGATGCACTATAACATCATGACGACCCGCTTGTTTACGAGGGAAGCTGTTGAATTTAATGAACGACCACACTGGAGGCAAAGATGAAGCTGCAACTTCGCACTCACAACATTTTAATTGGAGTGCAGATGGAGAGATTTATGTTACTACTATAACCACACTAATGAAACCGTTCATCCCTAGACGTAATCAGTATAGGCCTTCTTGTTCCAGAAGTTCCATCTGCCGTATTGAGTATTCCCTCTCAAACCACAAGAATTCCTGTTGAGAGTATAAAATAAAAACCTTAAATTCAAGCTGCTGCTACTTGGATATGTGATGAACTAACTTCATCAAACAACTAGTATGCGATTACAAAAATACTGACAAGGGAAGTAATTTTCTTCTTTTTACTTGCCAGAAATGGTGCATGATAGCAGTGATTATGCACAGATCTAAAGAAAACACGGGGGAAATGATGCAAGTATACACACCTGCATTTGTTGCTGGCTGAAAAGGGGGAGCAATCCCGTCTCAGGACATGCAACTAGTTCGATCAACTCATCGTGCCTTTCTGGTGGTTCACCCACCACTTCTACCAGTGAAATTGAAACCTACGAATTCAATCACAAAAGAAAGACTTAGAAAAAAAAATGAATGCCATTTCAAGGTGTGCAGACATTTTCATCACTGAAGATTTCTGCAGACCGCAGGTTCTACCCACTTTTTCAATAAGAATATTTCTGGCAGCCAACATAATAATACATCTCCATAAGATTTAATTCTGAACAAAAGTTCACACATTCTCATAAAACGTTCATAAGTTGTTCTTTGTCAGCTAAGAAACTCAAAATAAAGCCATATTCTCTGCATAGACTATCTTTTTAAATGAGTTCCCTTTATAAAACAATAATGGTCAAAAGGCTGAGCATGACTCTCCACTGATTAAAAGCATTTTACGATCGACTATCGCAGAATGGCTCAACTCATGCACAAATTCTGCAAATCATCAAATAGATAAAACTGATCCTTGATCTCCTTTATAGCACATACCTGCATGCTACGAAGAGCCAGTTCGGGGAGACAGCACCTGCGACAAAGGCCCCGAACAACATATGTAGCAGGGTCTTTCAAAGTACCATCAGCACTAGAATACCAAGCATCTAGCCGTGATATGTCCATTGTAACACCAGCTTGAAAACGAGAAAGTTCACCTGTATAATTCTTTTTATTCATGATCTATTGTGCTTGGATAATTCAAAAAAGTAGAAAGAAAAGATAGCCGAAGATATTATCTTTCACATCCCCTTCTCTTAATTACTATTTCCCACCTAAACTTGTATCAACTAGATTCTGAATCCCCTTACCTTTGAAACCAGCAGCCATCACAGCAGCAAGAATGCCACCATCGTTAGATTGATGAGGCCCAAGTCCATCACCCACTACTCCCAAGCAGCGAAGCACAACCTCAAGGCAGTTAGAGTCCATTGGTGAAACCAACACATTCACCTGAGCACAGAAAACAGTGTGGATGAAAAAAGCCTTGAGACAATATATGGTAAAAATTAGCATTTGATTAGACTAGCCACAAAATTAATAACAAGGAAAAGGTTGTTGGCATTGCAAGCAATACAAAAAGCCTGTGCTTTATATCATTATTTAAATACAACTGACTGACTCAAGAAGTGGTGTCCTGAAGTGCAAACCTAAGTTTTTTCAAAAACCAGACTAATGCAACCTTGACATCACTGATCAGCTAGCTCATAAAAAGTGCAAGAAAATAACATGCGTGCAATGCATGAGATATTGCACTTAGTGGGGTAGGCTAATCTTCCTGTTATAGTTAACAAGAGTCTAAATAGTAACGGTTATCTAACTCCAAGAGATAGACATAAACAATCAAATCAGTGAGGACTCAGTAACATGTGAGATGTTAGCAAGATGAACTAAAATAGCAATCAAGAATAAACACCCCACAGGTATCAAGAATACACACCCCATAGGTATAGCTAACAAGAGTCCAAACTGGGAGAAGTAATCTTACAAGAGCATTCCGACTTACAAATTCAGAAACATCATTTCCAACTTTTACTTAAACACCCCTATAAAAATATCCTTGTTATTCAGTACTTACATTCACTATAGTCTACAGAATCTATATTGTAATTTATAATTGTTAGTTTTACCGAGAGAGAATATTTCTGAGTGTATTACAAAGGGGGAAACCCAGAATAAATACAAGAGAGTAAGGAAGTCTGAGGGTTACAATCTGAAAGTACAAGGAGTAATTGCATTTAATACCTAGAAAACATAATAATTATGTCTAAAAGTAGACTAGGGATGCTTGTAGTCTGCCTAACACAACTTACAAGAAAAGTAACTCTTATCATATTTCCAACACTCCCCGTCAAGCTGGGTTTGAAAAGATCTTACAAATCTAGCGTGGAATAAGCTCTTGAAAACATCTCCAAGCAAGACTTTTTGGGCAACAAATCTGCAAGTTATTGTGTTGGTATGTGAGAGTTATCTTGAAGATCCACCTTGAATTTTTGTCTGGATGAAGTGTCCATCTACCACAAGAAGTTTGAAAGTGCTGCTAGGGATAGTGATCTGCTGAACCAGAGGTTTTTTGGGGCCTAAACTAATCCTTGATACCCACTCATAGCTTAAGGAAGATGAAATTTGTGAGTTGAAGAAAACCCAATTTCCCAAGGTTTAAAAGTCTCGGCAATGAAGGCACGAGAGACAACAAAGTATTTCAGCAATGAAGGCTGAAAACAGAAGAAATTTTCGAACAATGAAGGCTGAGAAAACAGGAGAAGATTCTCAGCAATGAAGGCTTGAGAAACCAGAAAGTTTCAGCAATGAAGGCTGAAAAAACAAATTCAGGAATGAAGGCTAGAGAGAGGAAGGTTGAAGCTTTTCAGCAATGAAGGCTAAAAAAAATATGTGTGGACTGATGAGGAAGAAGACAAATGAGTTTAGCTGTTCAGGCATATCCTTCACAGGAAAGAAGGTCGGTGAAAGGTTAACTTTCTCAGCTATGAAGGCTGAAGAAAGAAACCTACATAACTCAAAGGGGGTTCAACAATGGAAAGGGGGAAAAGCTTACGAAAAACCTACGGCTCTGATACCATGTTAGTTTTACCAAGAGATAATATTTCTGAGTGTATTACAAAGGGAGAAACCCAGAATAAATACAAGAGAGTAAGGAAGTCTAAGGGTTACAATCTGAAAGTACAAGGAGTAATTGCATTTAATACCTAGAAAACATAATAATTATCTCTAAAAGTAGACTAGGGATGCGTCTATTCTGCCTAATTTTTAACACAACTTACAAGAAAAGTAACTCTATCATATTTCCAACATTAATACATGACATAAGTTGTCGGTTTTGAACATAAAAACCACCCTATAAAAATATCCTTCTTATTCAGTACTTTCATTTATTATAGTCATAGACTCCATATTGTAGTTGATAATACGTACCATCAGTTGCCGGTTATTAACATCAACCTCAAACACTGAAGAGTAAAGTGCACTCATCAACGTGGCACATAATGTGGCATCCGGAGTCAGGCACTCCCCAGAAGGCAAACATACCATCGCTGTCGCATGCAACTCAAGGAATACAGATTCTACAGCATCAAGGACATGATCTTCAATGGGCACCAACCAAGGATTTTCATTCCCTGATAGTTTAAAGGAAAAAAAATAAATAAGTAAATAGAGGATAATTTGGTATAATCAATTAATAAGAAACCTTCCAAGTAGCATTTGATTAAAACATGCAACATTAATATAGAAGATCATTGATCCGTCAAGAATTAAAAGATCCAAGTGTTTATTTTCCCAGTGTCCTGATATTTATGCAGTTAGCAACTCACTTTGCAGAAGTAACAAAGAAGAATTGAGCATTTCTTTTGCAGCTGTTGAGAATCTTTGTTTCTCTTCAAGTGACAAATCATGGGGAGGATTTTCTGCATTCTGTAAGTCAAGATTCAGCCAATTGCGATATGTTGCGTCACAAGAATAATATTCCCGCTGTCATTCAGAAACATGAGATTGTTGTTAGTTTAGAGGGGCAACCAAGGAAAGATCATTTAAACAATGCAAGTCATTATAAATAATCAGATCATCCCTACAAAATCTGAATGAATACCCAATCTTTGAACTCGCTCAAATAGTCCGAAACATCATGATCCTCAATATACAGAAGATCTTCTGGTGGTTGCTTCAAGGGCTCGGCAAGGAAACTTAGCAATTTGTGGGCACCTATGGGCATTGCTGGCACCCTCCCCATCGATATCAGAGCAAACTCCCTGAATAGTATGTTGCTGTGAAATGTAAAATACAAAACATATGTTCAGTTTGTTTTATTAAGCAAATCAATGCACTAATTGACAGACAACATGATGATCATTTTAGCATATGCAGTAAAACACAATAATGATCAGGTGATTACCTATGAATAAGTGCTAGGAGAAGAAGTTTGCCACTAATTGTTTGAGCATCATTAACTGTGGAGGGAGGCGTAAAACAAAGCCACTGTACGACCATAGCTTTCTCCAGAGACTGTAACCTATGTTGCTCTGCAACATCCACGGACCTGTCGTACTCGCCAAATTTGATTTCTCGTGATCTTAACAAGACACTGAGATTAAAATGTGACACCAAACAATCAATAAAAGCCTTCTTTGTGTACTGTACCAGATCATTAATTATAAAAAAAAGGATGCAAATACCTCTCAATAATTTCTGCTAAGCTGGCCCTTGGATCATCATCTCCAGGGGAAAAGGGTAAATACTCCATTGCAGAGAGAAATAATTTGTATTTGACATGAAGACTAGCAAAATGGAAAGAGGATAAAAATAAACCATTGTCAAATGTATCTTCTTTTGAAAAAAAGGGATGAGACTATGAGAGTGTTAACTGTTAAGTGTTGTGTGCTTGAAGAGCGGAAGATGAGGGTGATTTAAAGAATTATGATGCCAAAAATTGATGCTTAAAAAAAAGTCCATGCATGTATTCATCAAAGAATTATATAAAGGAAAAAATGGAAAACCAGATACTCTTAGCATGGCGAAGCATATTGGAAATAATAGTTGAAAATTATGCCCAACTATTTATTACATCATAAAAAAACTAAAAAAGGAAGGACAAAGAGGCAAACCTAGCATTCAACCGTAACTCCATCATGTGCACAAAAATATTGATACATCGATGACGTGCAAGCTTCGAAGCATAGAGGCCAACTAACTCCTCTCGCTGTTTAGTAAACAAAAACATTGTATACCTACAATTCATTGAAATTGCTGATGAAAAAGGCGTCCAGAAAACCAAATATTGAAACTGAAGGTTAACAATAAAACAAAATGGAATTCAACGTCCAAAAAAAATCTCTCCATCATAAGATAAACCTCCCTCTTACCTACCAAAAAAAAGTGTCAAAGTAAATTTGGAAACACTGTGCTTTAGGATGTTTCTGAATGGAGCATGATTAAAGATCCTGGTTCAAGCCAAGACAGGGAAAGTACATTTAAACAACTTACATTTGAATAATAAGATCACCAACATTCATCATCTTCTCCTTGAATTCATCCTGTACATGGTCACCTAACATATATCTCAGAACCAGCACCAGATGAGCGCCAAAGCGAATCAATTCCGGATCCCCATGAGGCCTGACAAGATGAATGACAGCATGAGCCCATTCACTGTTAGTCAAAGCAGATGCCTATCGTTAACTCTAGGAAAAATTCACAACTTTCTTTGAAAAATCAAACAAGTCATATATATTCATAGTCTCAACTCCCTTTGACCCTCGTATTTATTTTTTAAAAAAAAGGAATGTTGCGAAAAAAATGTACATGTATAAATACGAAGAAATTTAGACAGATATAAAATGTGGAATGAAATTGGGGGGAAACCATAAACTCAACCCAAGCCAAAACTGTAATCAGCCTTCTGTTGTAGGTAAGATGTTATATTTTCATAGTTTTCAGGAAAATGCAGATATATACAACGATGACAATTGAGAAGTAATCTAGCTATCTATCTTCCAAGCTACCTACAATTTGGTTGATTTAAAGGCATATAGAAAACAGTAAAATGCAGGCATTCTTCATCCAATAGCTTGCATTTTGAGTTCACACAAGTTGCAAAGCAGGCACCGCACATAAAGGACAATCTGAATTCTTTTATAACTAGTGACCCTAAAAAATTCAATTACACTAACCTGAAAAGAGATGGATCATCATCTAATGGTGATATCCATGACCATATAAGGTCCAGCAGGTGGGGTATACGTCCCAGCATAAGACTCATCTGTTCAAGAAGTATTAAAATAGACCATTTAGATTAGAAAAGCTATTAGGACTCTGCAAAGAAAGTCTAAGTAAAATACAGAAGGGATTGGGTGATGTAGTAAACAAGCAGTTGACAATGCGGGAAATATGAAACAATTAACAACATTCCCGTGTAAGCGTAAAGTAAACAAAACCATGTGATTGAATGAAGGAACCATAGAAATATAGGGCAAATACAATATGCATCGCATCACACCAATTGTGAATATGACAGCCATTTTCAAGTGTCTTTATAGTCGTCATCAATTCAAGGATTGCAAATACCAGAAATTAGATGGTTATGTTATGAAACAAATATAAATTAACTTGCATGAACTATTCCTTAACTAACTAGATCCAGGACAAACATATCATTGTCAAATCACTCATCAGGTTCAACTGTGTAAAAACTGACAAGATCCTGTCATTATATCCTACTTATTTAGTAACTCCTTCAAGGAGCATCAAAATTGTTCACATACATACATCATTTTTCTTTCGAACATAAAATTTCCTTGCATTAATTCCGGCACATCATTTTTTCACAGAGATAATCCGTCAGAGGACAACAAATTGCCTAGTTAGGAAATCTAAAATACGGCAACAAAAACATAAAAGATCTTGCCTCTATCTGCCGGTGCTGCTCCTTGCATCCACGCATAACAGCTTCGTTCACAATCTCACTGAATAAAGGAAGATGCACACATTGTCAAGTTGCAGTCTTCCATCATAAGCAAATAAATAAATAACCAAAGGACCGATTTGTTTCAATACCCAGAATGAAGCTTTTGAAGAAGAGAAGAAATATCCCGTGGCTGCTGGTTCAGAACTTGCAAAGGCCAATTTTCTGGAGCACTTGCTTGCTGTGAGGAACCATCTGCTAACATTGGACTCCCATCAGAAGCATCGCCATAATTCTTGACCTGATCAGTTCGTCCAGGCTGAATCTGAGTCAGTTCCATATCAACCTGGATATCAAGCCAAGATTTGCACATCGCCCAGCAAGCTGACTGCAATTGTGTTTGTCATGTTAAAAGGGGAAACATTAGAAAATAAATGCACAGGAATTGTTGATAATGAATAATGATGGCGCACCAAACGAACCCAACCTCATAACATTGCAAAAAGAGAATAAGCAGAAACTTACCTCCCAATCTCTGCACATAGGCAGCATGCGCTTCAAGTTGCTGCATTGAACTGCATATATAGCCGTCTCATATTTGCCACCCTCCAGCTCTGCAATTTTCTTTAACATATTGGAAAAGAGAGGAATAAGTGAGTAGCCATCTTAGTTTACCACCAAAATCTACATTGCATATAGGAGTATAGGACCAGCAAATAACTAACAAAACCCAATCAGAAACCAATCCCAGCTCACAAATCACAGTACTCTTTCTCCTCTTTTTTTTTATTATCAAAACCCACAAAAAGAGAAACATCACAACGACGAGCCTGGAATAATGCTACCTCCGATGCACAATAAGATGCCCATTTCCAAAGGCGCCATTGCCTACCAAGGCCACTTTCAAGTTCAATAGCTTGCAGGACTCTGTTTTTTCCATTTTTTCTCAAGGCTTCAATGGATGGAACATGATCCAACCCTCCAAATGGGGTCAAAGTTGCAGCCCTCCATGCCTGAACAGCAGCATTTAATTTAAATACTAACAATATGCATTCCAGCTTCTTTTTCCAGTTCTCTGGAATAATAAGAAAGGTGAAGAATACCTGTCCAGCAGACCTACAAAGATCACATGCTTCTTCAAGTCTTCCAGCCCTTAAGAGGGTCCAAATGTCTTCCAGCAGAGTTTCGTCTAATTTCTGCCAAGAAAAATGAGCAGCTGCTGTTTTTAAAAGCTTAAAACATAAAATGGTACAAAAGAAATAACGGACACTTAAACATACTCAAAACAACAAGATTTGATCATCAAATAAATGTATGAATGGTAGTAGAAAACATATGCACAGAAGCCCTAAGATGCAATGGATTGGTATGTCAGGTTATCTATAATATTTGTTCATAAATTTAAGAAAACCAAGGAGACTCTGTGGTATAAGTTCAGAGTGTCTAGCCCAGCCAGCATAGAGCTTCTTGCCGAAATTTTGCCTTCATAAATAAAGAGACAAACTGTTTACACCGTCACTTCAAATGCAATTGTTTACACATAGCATACTGAAATTAGTGCGATATGGGAGGAACTAGTCGACTAGAGTTCCAAGTTTACAAAGAAATTTATAAGAAAGCAGAGAAACAAGGTATAATATGAACGATGCCCATTGTCTGATTTAATATGACAAAAACATATCAAGTTTAACAGGTAACTGTATGAAAATAGACCCAGCACGAACATAGACGAATGAACAAAAGAAGTTTGGGTAGATACTCTGTCATCAGGCAGAGGCAATGAATTTTCACGGGTAGGTGCATCAAAATCCAACCGGGAAACTGTATCTTGATGTCTGATGCCCCTCCTCAAGTGCCGTTGAGTGTTATGCCAGATTCCAGAATTGGGAAGATAAGTTCCAATATGAGATCCTCGCACCTGCACAATAATTCATCACAAACATAATCACTTAATTAACTTGACTCAAAACCAATATCTACAGAGATTTCAATATTTACAAAAATCAAGCATGACATAATTGATAATTCCTGACTGCCTTTTAAATGGCACCCAAATGGACACGTGAGTAATTAGACCTTTGGGTCAAGAAAAGAAGATGCAGATTTTTTACAGCTTCTGTGTTATATCCACTTAGACCAGGGCAAACGCGAGCGCGGGCCGGGCTTGGGCCGGGCTTTACCCAAAAATTTGACCCGCTGTTGCGGACGTGGGACGGGCTAAGCCCGCTTAACGGGTTGGAAGTCGTGTCCAAGCCCGTTCGCGAATGCAGGTGCGGGTAGCCCGCGGGTACCCGCAAAAAAGATGTTGGATAATTAAGTTACTGTTTTAGTTATAAGTTACTGTTTTTTTTAAATTGAATAATTAAAATTAAGTTACTGTTTTTATATTTATATAAAATGACCTCCAATAATTAATACTCTGTATTAAGTTACTGTTTTACTATTAAGTTACTGTTTTTATATTAATTTATATTGCATATATGTTACTGTTTTTTTTTAGCTTTCAAAAAAAAGTTACTATTTTTTAAATGACCTCCAATATCAACTTAGGTTTAGGCTTTTCTTTTAGGTATAAGTTACTGTTTTTTTAAATGGAATAATTAATATTAATATTATATATTACATCTCTATATAAACAATTATATATTAATTTTAATAAAAAAGGCGGGTACCCGTTGCGGGCCTAGCAGCCCGCAACGGGTTCATTGCTCTGTCCATGCCCGCGCCCGCGGCGGGTGGGGGCCGGGCCTAGCAGCCCGCATGGGCTTCGACCTATGTCCATGCCCGCTCGCAAGCACTGTATGTTTAGTGCAGTGGATAATCCACTCCACTGTACTAAACATACAGTGCTTGGCCTCATTTCTTTCTAAACAGGCTTTGGTAACCTAAAAAACTGCAACAAACTTCTTAATAAACAGGGTGAGCTGGGGGAAGGAAAATTTTTGTCTATGTGGCTAGGTCCTTACATAGTGAGACAAGTCCTAGGAAAAGGAGCCTATGAATTAGAAGATTGTGAAGGGAAAGCTCTAGAGCGGAAGGTCAAGAAAGTCGGTGACCTGATGGTAACAAACAAAAGTGAAGAAATAATATACAAATACAGTGAACAGTCAGTTAAACAGCTTATCTTATGTGTCTTTCAGAAACACTAGATACATCTTGAACCAATTAAGTTACTGAAGCAGTAGAATGATCACCTTGTTATCAAGATCAAGAGCTTTAGACGCCAAACCTTCTAGCCACTGAACAATTCGAAGGCACGACTGTGCTGTTATGTCTTTGGAAACAAATTGGCATGCCTCCAAATGTGATGTTGTTGGGAGCTGTCATAAGGGAACTCATAACAGTGAGTCAATAATTCTACTCTAAAGAAGAAAGAAATGCTTTTTTTCCAAAAAGTAAAACGGTATGAATTGGTCTACAAGCACCCATTACCACAACAAGATCTTCTGGAATCTCTTCAATTCCTGAAAAGACAGAAAATTCTTTCAATTGAAACTCAAAAAAGTCAATTATCGAGACTCAGGGAATCTAAACATTGGAGACTAATATAGCACTGCAAATGATCCATCGTCGTTCTATCAGACATGAGATACTGTCAGAAGGAACAAACAATTTCATGCCATGAAACCCAACAAATATATCAGAATCCTAACACCTCGAGCAGTATGGTCAAACATCATTAGAGGAAAGGGTGCTGCACTCTCCTAGTCCTGGGGATGGCATAGGCCATAACTCCATGGTGGATAGCAGAACTCCCCCAGATCTGTTGTTCATTAAAATCCCGTGAATCAGAATACGACCCTCAAGCAAAGTGAAGCTTTGTGTGGATCAAGTATTAAGCTATCGAGTAGAAGTAAATCAAGTATGGAATGCTATGTGCTCAGATAAATAAATCAATGCAAGCGAAATGGGAACAGGTCTATTGCTTGTGGGGAAATGTTAGGGCAGGAATGTTTTATTTAAAATGAGCTCTCTTCCTGGAAAGCAAGTCACAGTCTTGAGGTCATTGCCTCATAATAGTAGCCAGGCTCAATTAAGAATTACGTCCAAATGCTAGTAGATGAAATACAAAGGAATCATATGTAATAAATTAGAGGTTTCACCTTTATATACTTGGTCAAATAAGTAGGGTCATTCTTGCATGACTAGATGGAATTTTTTTGGAATGTAAATAATCTAATAATGGGTAATTTATATTAACAAATAATAATCTGGATGTAAGGTCCTTCCCACGGGCTTTTCTATCTCCAAATACTTGTTTCCAATCAACCTACCATTTGCGTCCCTCTCAATTTAGTCACTGACAAGTATCAATGTAATTCTTTAACCATTACCGCCACCGCCACCACTAACACACCCCGAAATGAAAGACAAGTATGAAACTCAAAATAAACTATGATATGCATAAATACAGCATAAGGCGAAAAAGACTCATTTCCTTTTCCATAGAGATACCAAAGAAGTGACCAAGAAGCAGCCTCATCAAGCAAAAACTGAGCCTTTTGCAGCATCAACCTGTCTTCCACAATCCTATGCCTCCCGTCAGAACCATACCTGAAAAATGAATGCAATAAGAGATGAACAACAAACAATAGATGAGAACTTCCAGCATCATGAAGAATTCTGCTCGAGTAGAAACACACATTGTTATCCATGTAACTTAAGCAAATGCCAGCTATAATGAAGCGCTTTAGAATATGATTAGAATTAGAATATGATGACCAGCATCTGATCGTCCACGGTTGCTCTAATGCTTTCATCAAGTCTTGTTTGATTATGTCAAACATATAGGAAGAAATATCTTACACTCCAATACAAATGAAAAATATTGCTTAGGTATATTCAGCCAATGATACAAGGAGAGACAAGATATGATTTTCCAACAGAGTAGCAACTTCGAAATGGTTGTTAAGTAGATTTCTTATCACACACCTTATCGATTCTGAAACATCACGGCATGTTTTCTCAAACTGCAGAATTAGATCAGGAAAACTCATAAAGTCTGCAGTAGGTAGGAAATTCTTGTTAAATTCATTTAATAATTTAGTGCATCACAATATATACAAAAACTAAAAGAACCATGCTTGTCAAGCAGCTGATAAACAATATATCTTCATGTAAGAACCTTGAAGTGCAGAATCAATAAGTTTTGCAAACAAGGCAAATGTTGTCTCCCTGGAATCCAAACACACATCCTCATCAATCTTGCAAGATTTTAGAGAATAGCTTCCACCTCGACGAGCAAAATCAGTACCAGGATCAAAATCAGACAGCAAATGGCTATCAGGAGATCTCCTTTTGTAAGCTGAATGTGACCTTGAAGGGGTTCCATCACGATAATCAAGGCTATCAACTTCTTGTTTAATGTCTTCCAGAAACAGTGCTGTGTTGGACCATCTTCCTTCACTGAGTTTTGAAGCTGAATTATCAAGGTGCGGAGATATGCTAGAACCTGATTGTCTCTTCCTGTGCTTAAACAAAACACTATCCAGCTTACAGAAGTATAATAAAAAAAAATGAAAAAAAATATTTAAATTGTACCAATCCTGAACCAGGCAAGACAAATCTATCATTTATAAAAAAATAGAATGGCAAACTTCTCGATTAAAAAGAAACATATTTTCATGTATTTGAGTAGATATAAATGATGTTAAAAAAAAATTAGAAACCAATATTCGCAAACTAGAAGAGATCTCGATGAATTATGAATATGCACAAAATAATCCCCCAATATGTAGATAAAAGCATCAAAATCCAGATCCAACATATAAGTTTGGAACAATGTGACTTGTTAACTTAGCACAACGCAACTGCCTGAGCCCTATGGACAGGAAAACATGAAAATAATCTTAATCATGCCAAGAATTTTGCACAATTTTCCCCCATTTAAGTCCAATGTAAGTGAAGCCGTCAATTTTCCATATGTAACTTTTTAACTTTCTAATATATCCACTTGCTCACTTATAAAAAAAATGCCCAAAGAAATTTCACCAAAACCCTAGAACACCAATCATTGAGAGGTCGGTATGGAATGGAACGGAGTGCACTCCCACATCAAATACAAAGACCTCGCATTGTAACTAAGTACTCTCAATTCACAACTCTGCTTAGTCCACGATCTACGAGTACACTAATTTCCTTTCAGATTCCCAATAAATGGTTCGTCCACTGGGAGAAGGATCCGCCTCTTATGTACTGACATGAAAAGCAGCACAAGTGCAACGAAATTTGGAACAAATAGAACAGCTCCAACAGTGCAACCAATACAAATCCAGAGAAAACGGAAAGGAATTGATGATCTTGAAATCGATGGCAATAGATGAACTTACCCGTATCGACGAAACTGCTCTCTAACACTGAGGTTTTCGGGATCGAAGTAGCTGGGAGAGGTATCCATATCAACTTCCATTTGCTAAAGCAACTGAGTTAGCAGGAGTTGAGAATGTTCCGAGTTATTAAACCCTAGACCTTATTTTAGCGCGAAAAGAAAATGAAGAAGGGATTGGAGAATTCAAGGTTTGCAGGCGTCTTCTGCTTCTCTGTTCTATAAATGTCGTGTGGGGTTGGGGGATGCCAAAATTTGACAGAATCGAAACGGAGTTGGAAATAATAGCGGGGCCTGAGTCGGCCCAATTGAAACTGCAATTTTAGAGTGAGCCTATAATATCTCAAAACGACTATTGTCAAGACTATTTCAGCTAAATTTCATACAGGTTTTTTTATTTTTTCCAAACAAATTACAAATAGGATCAAAACTCTCTCATCTATGAATCAGGGCAAATAGAAAAAATCTAATTGTATTTTTCCAAATACTCCATCTGTCAAATAAACTATTGTGCTCGAAAATAGGCTAAAATCAGTTAAATTTATCAATGAATGAACTGATCAATATTTACTTTGATCTATCGATCACTTTGGATGATTATCGAATGACTTTTGATGACTGTTCTTGGTTGTCGTTTGAAAAATCTATCGAAGATGGGAGAGGTGACCTCGTTCAATATCACCGAGCCTCCCTCATGCCCACGCCCATAGACGCCGAGCCTCATTTGTACCCTCGCCAAAATATGTCGAGCCTCACTCATACCCTTGTCGAAATCTGTCGAGCCACCCTCGTACCCTCGTTGATTTCCTTGTTGACAATGTATGTGTACGAGGAATAATGTAATACTCCCTCTGTTCCTTTATATTTGACACATACATTGATGATTGTTCTTGGTTGTCGTTTGAAAAATCTATCGAAGATGGGAGAGGTGACCTCGTTCAATATCACCGAGCCTCCCTCATACTCACGCCCATAGACGCCGAGCCTCACTTGTACCCTCGCCAAAATATGTCGAGCCTCACTCATACCCTCGTCGAAATCTGTCGAGCCACCCTCATACCCACGTTGATTTCCTTGTTGACAATGTATGTGTATGAGGAATAATGTAATACAAGATTGGGACACCTCTGTTGGGACATCTAATTTAATAATTAAAGATGAAGCTATGCATGTGTAAAGAAAATACCATGAGGATGAGTGTGGAAAATCATCCATTTGGGGTGTGTTTGGATTCCAAATGCATTATGTTTATAATGCAAAATGATAAGGCGGTGTTTGGTTAACATAATTTTTAAGGTGTTTAAATTATGATATTTTTAGATTCCACAATATACTAATTATAATGCAATTATTTTATCTCGATTTTTGTGATTATTTAGTTAAATTTCAATTTTACCTCGGTTTTTACGAGATTTTTATTTTTACAAACAAACGCTCACATAAAACGAGGTAAAAATAATTGCATTATAATTAAAATGCAATGGAATCCAAACACACCCTTGATGGTCAAATGGCCGAAATCCTCAAAATGATAGAATATGAAGCTCCATATGGAAATTTGTTCTTACAAAGGTAATATTGCAAATTGAATTTAAACATTATGAATTCCTACATACCAACAGACTTCCTTATATGTTTTATAGCTTATGTAGTTTCTCTTTGAAAAAATTATCGAAGCATGGAGATGGTGAGCTAAATAAATTACCTCAACTCCATTGAACGAGTTCAATGAGGGAGCTCGGTGAAAAATGTCGAGGGTATGAATTAGCCTCGTTGATGCAAGTCGAGCTTCATGCATTTCCTCGTTGATGCAGACCAAGTTTAATTTCAAAATAGCAGAACTGGAGCTACTTCTCGACTTAATTAATACCCAAGAACCTAGGTTAAAATGAAAAGATTGTCCAAAAGCCTTAAACTTATCAAGTTACTAGTTACACCTTTAGTATGTTATGAAATGCCATCACTCTCATATGTGATGTTTTTCGAATAAATCTATTGAATAATTTTTTAGGTGATGATACTTTTGAAGATTTAAAGGGAACCGAATATCTTTAAGAGTTTAAGGTACCGACATAAAAAAAAGAAAGACGGTTCATGGTTTATCCAAACTTCAAGAAATCATGATGAACATGTATAAGTCTTCAATGGAGTGGGATGAAATTTATTTTATAGTCGGAGTATTTAGCATTAGCAACATAACAAACCTAAGTAAATCTCATCAGGTCAAAGTGCCTCAAGGCCCTAAACATAGCAATTAACATTTTTCTCGAAGTATTGTGACAATATTATATCATAAATTTATAGATCTCACTATCCTCCCTATAATGAGCTTTCACTCCTTTGTATCACACATCAAGTGCAACATGACTAGCCTAGATGCACAATAACCAGCTAAGATCGAACGGTATAGAGAAAGAGTACAACTAATGAGAACAGAAGAAAACATCGAAGATAATGGTGAGCCTCGACCAACCAAGACGAGCCTCTGGCGTTTCCTCGACCAACAGATATAAGGATTTATCATCTCCTCGCCCAGCCACATCGAGGCGTCACTATCTCCTCACCCAGCCGCATCGAGGCTTCACCGTCTCCTCACCCAGCCACATCGAGGCTTTACCGTCTCCTCGCCTTGCCGCATCGAGGCTCGTTTCTCCCTCAACATCACCTTTCAAGGACTTCCAACAAAACAACCCCGATTGATTTCGAACACCCAAAATCGAAAACAACTAGGAGTTTCATCCATTTTTATTCTATAATGACCTAGATTTTTAAATAAATATTTTTATAATTATAAATTTGATTTCGATAAAAATTTATTCAATTTCCGATACTCCGAAAAATTTCAAAAATCTTCGTTCTCGAGCCAATAACTAATTTAAATTCTTTCGAACAATTCCGACATAAACTTGTGACTCAAACATGAAAACGAATAATTCCGCTTTATTTTTTTTCCAAGGCTTAAAAATATTTTTGGCTTTCGTTATTTATTTCGGATTCGATTAATTATTTGAAAACGTGTCGGGTTAAGGTCGGAAAACGGGTTTCAGGATTTATTACCGGGTATAATAGTTGACTTTCACCCTTAGCCACCCTAAACCCCTACCACTAGCTAGGTAGTTCCCCCTTTCCCACACAATAGCAGCTGCCATCACCTTTAACCCTCACCTACACCTTCCCTCCCTCTCTCTTTCAAATCCTACTGCCTTCACCTATTCACCTCCATCCCTCACTTCCATTTTTTTTAGCTTGCACCAGTGCCCCCTCTCTTCCTTCATCTCCTTCAGCTCGTTCAAACACCCGCCAGTGCCACCACCATATGTTCACATCACAACTCACCACCACCGAGGCGCAAATCCCTCCCGTTTCACGCCCCTGTTTCTCGAGGCCACGCCATACGTTCCACCATCACCACCACCAACCACACCTCCCCACTCTTTCGTCGTCATCACTGTCTCATCCCTCCTCCTTCGTCGGAAGACAACAATAGAAGCCCAGAGCGCCGACGCCGGCCATCGGAGCCCGAACACAGCCGCATCTCCCCTGTTTTCCGTCCAAGGTCGGGTTACACTTTTCACATTCGTTTTTGACTCAAAAACTCGTAATGGTGAACCTTCATTCACTTCCCTCTCTTCCCAGGCCAAGAACAAGGGGATTCCACCTTCGTCGGAGCCGAATCGAACCCAACGGCCATTTTTCCGGCGAGAGCTCCAACCTTCGGTGAGCTTCCTCTTCCTTCCCCTTTTGGTTTGTTTTGAGTCACTTTGTATTGTTTGAGGTCGGGAAAAGCCAATGAGGGCGGTTGGGTGAGAGCCGGCGACCAGAGCTCCTCTATTTCCCTCTTCTTCTTCTTCTTCTTCTTCTTCTGTTCGACTGCAGTGGCGAGGTGGGGGAGACGGGTTCACAAACCCGGTTTTCTTTTCTTTTCTTTTTCTTGTTTTGAGAACCGGTTCAGGCCTTAAAATGGGGCCGGTTCATTAAACTCCAGATCTGAGAATTGGGTTGGTGTTTTGGATCCGGGTTGGGCCGGGTATGGATTCGGGTTTTGGGCTAGAGGATTGGGCCTTCTCTTTGATTTGGAAAATCTGTTTTGTTATCTTATTATACATTATGATATATATAGCTAGTATATAAATTGTTGATTATTATTATTATTATTATTATTATTATTATTATTATAAGTTGTTTGAAAAGTAGAATTATTTGGGATATAGTAAAAGTGAAATATTCTAAGTATTTAAATTATTATTGTAAGCTATTAAAAATCTGATTTTTAAGTATTATTTAGCTATTCGATTAATTATATTATTTTAATGTGTGAAGGTTATTTAAATACTTCACGGATTATGATTCTTTCTATTGCTAAGTTTTGATCCTTAAAATGGGTGATTTGAGTTGTTGGGTTGTTTATGAAGATTTCTAAATGCTGGAATCGTTTTAATAACCTGACTTGTTGAAATGTATTTAAAAGGAGGTTTTAATATTTAATATCAAAATTGGCTAAGCATTAATTTTAGAATAAATGGTTAACTATTGAATTGACTTCCTTGAGATTTAAGGACTTCAGAAACTTTGGAACCAATTTACTTGAGTTGACTTGATGAACTGATTAATGAACCTTACTTGTAAATTATATGAGTTATGACATGAATATGAATATATGTGAATTGAAGCATGATTGGACATGGTAGAATCTTGAATTGAATTATGGAAATTGATGATATGAAATATGATGATATAAGATGATTGAGATAGGTGGAAGTGATGATGATAATGATGATGATAACAAGGATGAGAGAATATATGATGGAATATGAGATGAGACGAGACTATGTGATGATATGGCTTGATGATGATAAATGAGTTTCTTTTAGCTTCACTTAGTAATGTGTAGCGGTAAATGGGTCCTTTTGTGCTTAGACTTATAATCGTTGCTTATTAAATTGTTAGATGATCCGTGACGTGATTAACTTACTCTTGCTGCTTTACTTTGATGTTCGGCGCCTCCAGGTAAGTCCTCCGGGGCTTACTCAAGTTAGAACTTCATGCCTGATGTGTCATATAGTATGTAGGCATTATAATAGCATGTCATGTAGTAGCATGCCTAGGTTCTGCATTAACAAATGAGCATACGTATTCTGAATGCGATTGGTAGAAACGGCCGTAAGTCGTGAGTATAGGGTCTTTGCTAGGTTCATAGGATGACCCAGCCAAATCGGGTTCGTACCTAATCGAGTCTTGTCATACGAGTTTGATTATATGAGCATGATGATGGATATTATGGAGATATTTACATGAGCATGATATGGACATTACCTAATCTCGGATATGACCTGGTCTCTACGCCTAGGTATGGGCGCAGAGTGGCCTCCACCCTAGGTATGGGAGTGGACGAGTCGCCACCATAGGTATGGGCGTGGTTTTCGAGTGGGATATGCCGCTTGGCATTCTTTGGGCCATTTACAACATTTTTTTTTTGGAAATTATTATCCTGCCAAATTGCTTGCGTGTTTAACATTCCAGTATTGCATCAGATCATTCTCATCTAGGATTAGAACGTATTATATGTCCTCAGCGAGGTCTTCAGGGCCCGCATGAGTGGCTCGACCTTGACTTCGTGGTTAGTTTCAGGTACCCGTACCCTTGCTTGATCATGTGCTGTTGTGGCGGGGGATATCTTATGGCGCAGTGAGAGGGAGAGTAAGACCGACTTGAACTCCACACTTTTGCTACTTATTTCCTCGTATTTGGTTTTGACCCGGCCATGCCGTGGCAACTTGTATAATGATATTTCCTTCTTTATGCTTTCGAACTTAAAACGTTTTGAGCGACTTAGGCAAGTAGGACGGGTTCTGGGGACCTAACAGCCCTATCGCGAATTTTAGGGTGCGAAATCCCTTCTTTGATCACTAAAACTTTGCTTTAAAAATCAACCCGTACTCGAATTGCAAGATCCGAACGAAGGTATCCAATCCTTCGAAACGTAACCCGAATATTTATATTTGGGCCGTTACAAAGGTGGTATCAGAGCTTGGGTTGCGCAATTCGAGTACAAATGGGTTGAAGTATGATTTTAAAAATCGCCCAATGTTTTAAAGGATTTTGAAGAGTTTTAAAAAGGGCAAAATGAATTTAATATGGCTAAATTAATGAATAATGCTTAATAAACTTGACTTAAAATAAGGAAAATCAGAAAAGGGAGATCGAGTGGGTAGAAAGGCGATAGACCATCCCTATTGGATGTAGACTTGGAGAAGGGTAGGCAAAACTTAGCTTTGTATTTACAAAGGGCCTGGAAGATTCCAAGGAGTTTGCATCGTGGTGGTTGGAGTAGCGGGGTTAGAATGTAGAGGCCGACAGGATAGTTGCCCCTTCGGTCAGTTGCCCCTCAAAGGGCAGCTTTTAGATAGATTGTGTGGTTTTATATAAATTGGGCCTGAGGGCGATCCCCCTCGAAGGGGATCTGATTATATATTTTTGAGTGCTTATGTTCTAGATGCCTTGTTTTGACATTCCTTTTCATGTGTTCCTTCCCTCGGTCTAGGATTTTATTTGATATATTCTTGGGAGTGTGTTGAAATTCTACAGCTAGGATAGCGAGACGTCCTTTCTTATCATTTGGTTGGGAAGTGTAGACCATATAGGGTGATCTTTCCACGTCCTTCATTCATTGGCGTCATGCTCTTTTCATTTTGCATTTTACCCTTTCCTACCTTCCTTCCATATTGACAGTGATATATTGGCAAAATCTTTCGCGGGGAAATTGGGTTGATCATCTCACTGCGTTCATGATTCTTGCTCGAGTGTGTTGACTCCTTGGGTATATGATGTGAGAGTTAGGTGAAAGTAGGAATGTGGGAGACTTGAGGATGGGATAGTATTGAAAGGTGCAGAATTTGTATCGAAAGTCTAAGGTAATAGGTTAGGAAAAAGCAGAGAGGTCAACTTAGTCAATTAGAGGCGCTACCGAATCATGCTTTGGGATACATGTAGGGATTAGGAATCTAAATTTTTGTGATTGGGGATACAGAATGAGAGGATGACACTTATAAGGTTGTAGTGGAAGATGATTCTTTAGAGGTGGATTAGCGATGGGAATGTATGCGGATATGGGGAGTAGAATAAGGGTATTGAAACAATTTTGGAAAAATTTAGAATAAGACGACATGTAAGGATTGTAATCGTTTGGGATCGTAGCAGAGTTTTGAGTGATAGTTGGCATTTCGAGTAAATATGTATGAAATTTGGGAAATGCAATTTGGTTCATGAGTGCTCGTATGACTTACTTAGGCAAACCTCATGTGTGGATCAGTTGAGGAGAGATGCAGTAAGGGTTTTGCTCAAAGGTTCAAGATCGGGGAGCTTTCAGACCTTTGGGTGAGTTTGGGATTTTATTGCTGAGAAAGAAAGGGGGTGAGGTTTTGGAATAATTGATCTTGATAGGTGATAATTGGGTAAAGTATTAATTTAAGGTTTAGGGTGAGTGAATAGGAAAATCGGGATCGTAAGCTTGGGACCGTACTTGAGTAACTGGAGAACTTGTTTGACTTGTGCAATTAGGTTCTTCATGATGAACTTTGGGTGAGCTGTAGGCCCTTGCACTTTTGTGGGAATCGGTGAGGGAAATGGAGGTTTGATTTTACGGAGAGTGAGACACACTAGGACTTGGGATTCGGAATATAGCATGAGTCTTATTGATGATCATTTACACCTTATTGAATACTTCTATGCTACATGTTCAGCCGTTGCCTTCATTCCAGCAATCATGGTTGACACCCGACATGGACCGACCGGGCTAGGAGGCCCAGTGCGTAGAGGTAGAGGACGACCCCGTCGTCGGGCAGCTACTGTTACGACCGACGCTGACACTCCGACACCTGAGGGCGGCGAGACTCAGGTCCCCATTCAGCAGTGACGTGGGGAGAATTGAATCGAAATATATAATAAAATATAAACCAATACAACTCTTAGCCTCTTCAAATAAATTCAAGACTCCCCGCTATAGTAGTAGGGAATCAGGTTCGATCCACGAGGAAGCGAGTCAACGGGATCCTAGTAGCGTTGAAGACACGTCCTTTATGTTTGACCAGAAGCCTCGATATCGATGTCAGACCTCGAAATCGACCTTGGCTGTCGATGTTCTCTGCAACAGAATACCTATAGAAACAAAAATGGTAGTCGATATCGACTGGTGGGGGTCGATATCGATGTTAGTCCACGAAATCGACTGGCTCAGAAGTCTGCCAGTCGATACAGAGGGCTCGATTTCGACACAAGGGGGTCGATATCGATGCTTGCAGAAGTTTCCCAGGAGTCTCGAGATCGACTCAGAAAACCGTCGATCTATCAGTTTTGGTCGATATCGACCTCTACTGTCGATATCGATGTCTTCCTACAGTGAGTTAGTGGTTTTGTAGGCAAAGAAAAGGCCGAAGAATTAAGAATGGGAAGGAAGCAATGATCAGAAATAAGCAAGGGTGTTGGGTTTTTCGATGACTCAACGAACGGCGAGCAAATTTTAATGTAAACTTAATAAGGGTAAAGTCTTCCAAAGTCAAGGATTACCGCGACGACAACCATGATAGAAGAAGTAAGAATCAACTAAAGATGCATGCTTTCATCATAAAGGGAAAAGGCTTTCACCTAAACCGACAAATAGGAAAAGAGATTTTTCAATTACTTAACCTAATTTGTGTCTACCTTTGTCATAATTGAGTTTATAATCTTTCGAATAAAAACCCTAATTACTACCCAAGTTTTGCAACATGAGTTCCTTAAATTTGCATTTAAAGATGAAGCACAAGGTAGAGGGAGATAAAAGATACATTCTTTAGTGACGTACTTACCTTATCATCATGGCTATCGTCGGGCTCACCCCGACCCTAGAAGAAAGGGGGACTACTCACTCATGTTGATTGTAGACATGTCTTGAATTGAAATAACTTGCATAAATGGAAAATTTCGAATCTTTACAATCTCAACGCCAACTATCAAAAGCGGTTGAAACTTTAAAGCTCAAAAACTCTAACTAGCTATTGTCTATTGTCCTTGTCTTGGATGATTGGATGATCTAACAAATCAGCCCCTAGGGCTTTATTTATAGGCTACTAATCCTCGCTATCCAAGGATTGTAACTCCTATCTAAACTAATAAATCTATCCGAACAATTAGGATAGGTCTTTTATTTTGATAAAAACTTAAAGGAAAAGATGATAAACAACTGCTAATATCTAAAAGAATGAGATAACTCATGGATTTGATGATAGACTTCACAATCCGAGTCTCAAAATCGGATTTATCTTCTGTCGAGGTAGGGTCGATATCGACACCAGAGGTCGATATCGATGCTTGTGTTTCTGCTCGACTTGTCCAGCTCCAGTCGATGTCTATGATGATGGTCGATATCGATGCATGTATGTCGATATCGAGGCTTCTGGTCTGGTCTGTGTGGCTTGTCTCGACACTCAGAAGTCGTGTCGAAATCCAGGGTCGATATCGATGTCTCCAGTGGATATCGACCTCTTCTCAGCTTCACTTGGCTTGTTCGTTTTGACTCCGATTTCATCGAATTCCTGCATGGTTAGCTCAAAACTCATGCAGAATCTATTTCTTATACTTTAGTTCATTCTTACACAAGTTCATATACTTTTGAAACTTTTCTTTGGAAATCGAATGAAATATGAAGTCAAAAGATGCAATAAACAAAGGTACAAATATGTAATCAAAACACCCCATACTTAGACTTGCTTGTCCTCAAGCAATAACCAAGCAATAACCAACACCTACAACACACCCTTCAAGTCTTCGCCTTTGTCAAAAGCAACATCATAAGCGGTAGCAAAGCAAAGCAAGTGAATTTAACGTCATAGCACATATTTTGGCGATCCATAGGCATATGCAATTTTGATCCAACCTCACAGGGATAATGTGTTTGCACTCAACTCTCATGTGTTTAGGCTATGAAGATCAACTCTCAACTCAATTCCATATACAATCTCATAAACATTGCAATTTATAAAAATCCACTTCGTAACCAATTATGTAAATGCAATAAGAATCATCAGGAGGGCTTTCGCTCAATGGAAGACTTAAAAGAAGACTCCATTCGGCGGGGTTGTAATGGGGCTTAGTATGAAATAAAGACTTAAGGATTTTGGCTCATGCATTATAGATATCTTTATTTATTTTTTTCGGATTTTTTTTTCCGAAAATAATAAGTAAATATGTGCATTTATATGTTGAGCCATAAATCCTTTTACAAAATATGACAAAATGTAAATATGTACCATCCTATAATTTCCTTGCTCAAAACTGGACATTATGCTCTTTTCTTTCCGCAAGGCATTAGTTCAACCAATCTAAGTCTCAATTCCCAAATGGGGTCAGGCTCAATTCGGTTAGGGATAATTTTGTGGAGTTTGCAATTTCAGGCTCAGGCTAATGTTCTGGCTTCAAGCAGGGATAATGCAGGGTAGGTAAAGAGAGGATAAAAAATGGCTTAAAAGATGCCTCCATCATTTAATTCTCATAAACATAAACATATATATGCATTGGTTTTGAATAATTATCACAACATTTAGAGATGCATAGGAAGAGTAAATTCACTCAAGAAAGCGGAGGGATTTTTGATGTTCTCCCTATGGGTCAAAATTCTCACAAGGACAATTTTTGTTGGATTTGCTTTTTAGCCTAGGATCATATGTGCTCAATTTCATCACAAGTTCACAATCTACATAAAAAATTTTAAAGACTTAGGCTAAACCATCCAAATATGCCATAGGATTTACATGATCAAGTCAGCTATTGAGTTTTCATCATATGACATCTAAGTAGGGTTAGAGAATAAACTCAAAAAATAAACATGCATTTTTTGTATTTTTGATATTTTTCTATATTTTTTTTTAGATTTTGACATTTTATAGACTTAACAAACTAAAAGATTAAGAACTTAAACTTTAAAATGCATAAATGTTTAAATATGATGCAATGCATACAAATAGAGTAGAAAATAAAATACAAGCCAAGTTCGCCAAGTTTTAAACCCTACCACAACCAGATAAAGCAGTTTATAATGTCCAAGTTCAATCCCCACCCCATACTTAAAGATTATAGTGTCCTCACTGTTAGAAAAGTAAAGTAGAGGGAAGGAATCACTCACGCTCACTTACGCTACACACATATCACTGCTGAGGAGGCGGGGGAGGTGGCAACAGCAAGGGCCAGCCCTGTGTAGGAGCTGTCCCTGAGTAGTAGGCCTGGGCGGCCTGTGGGAATGTGGAAGGTCCAGCCTCCTGATCGAAGGAAAAGCCCATATATGAGCCCAAACCCTCGAGGAACCTCCCATAGCGTCGCTGCTCCTCGCGCATCTCAGTGACGGAGAGCTCCAGCCTAGTAAAGCGGGCAGACATGTCTTCCTGCCAATCAGTGGTGTAGGCGGGCTGGAAGGGAGGAGGAGGTGGAGGTACATAGCTATGGTGGATATGATGGTTGTGGTGGCTGTGGTGGGACCCTTGCGGGCCCTCTCCTCCTCCAACTGCATCATCCCTAGCGTCATCATCATCGTTGCCATCCATGCCCCCTGGTAGGCTGGGGGCTGCTCAGCTCCGTCGGAATGGGGGTCAGCGTCCCAAGACATAGCATCCACCTCCGGCTCATGGTTGTAGAGTGGGGGTCTCCTCCGTAGGGTGGGGTCAGCAGACGGATCTATATCCGTATGATATGGCTGCCCAGTCCAAGACTGGTACCAATCTGGGATATACAGCAAATCCATGAAATCGTGTCGCAGGCGCATCCCTGTCTGGGGGTGTCTCCATCCCTGTGCTCCTGTCGCGATGACTCCGCCCTGGCGCAACACCGCAGCGTCTAGTTATGTGAGCTGGTAGGCCGTGTACCTCTCAGTGTGGATGCCTAGTCCCTCGGCGAGGATGGCCACCATGCCATCGTCCATAACGTCTGTAGAGACCGTGCGTCTGCGGTCTACGATATGCTCGAGCCAGGCGTGGAGGTATGGTATAGGGTCATCCCGAAGAGCATCCTCCGTAGAGTCTCCGTCTCACGGTGTGTCGGGCGACGGAGCTCAGGCCTGGCCCAAAGGGTACTCGCCAGGACCCTCAGGATGACCCTAAAAAGCGGACTCACAACCCTAGAGGTGAAGGAGTCAGTAGGAGCAGGGTAGGGTATACCTGATATGTAACTCCAGATGACATTGGGGTCCTGGACCCTGAAGGCGGCTGGAGTGTGGATGAACCCAAAAATCTCGCTCATCTCCTCAAGCGATAGTCTGTGTCGCCTGTTGCCGAGCTAGAAGATGACTCGGCGGCTGGTCGAAGTGCGCTCGGTAACCTCCAATGTGGCCATAAACTCCCCAGTCAGAACGGGGTAGTGTGCCTCCAGTGGCTCAATCAGCCTGTGTAGAGAGACGTTCTCAAACACCTCCTGAACGCCTGGGTGAAATCCTAGTTGGATCATGTCAGGGAGATGGTACCATCGTGCCCTGGTGGCTCGGGGAATCAAATCCTCAGCTAGGGAGCGCTGCTGATCATCCTCAATGCGGAGCGCGTCCTGAGGGATGTTCTTGGCTCTAACCATCGTCTGCAAAAGAAACCATTGCCAAAGATAATTCTCCTCTGTATAAAATAGGGAGAACCCCATACTTAGGTTCCATATTATGCTAGAAATTATGTAAAGGGAAATTGTCTAAGTGAAAGTGGTACTATGTTCTAAAAAGAAAGTACCTAAGGATGGCAATTTATATAAACATAATTTCTTAAAGTTTTAATACTAAGGAACCTAATGACTTATAGAAGTTTGGCCTACATATATAAAAAAAAATCAGATTTTAAATCTTAAAAAAATCAAAATATAAACCCCAAAAAATCAGATTTACAAAATCAGCCCATATATATATAAAATTCAGATTCATGGCCCAAACTTATGGAAAATTCCGATTATTGCCCCACATAAATTATAAAAGTTAGATCTCACCCCATTATATATAAAAATCAGATTTCATGCCCATATACATACAAAAATCAGATTCATAGCCCCACATAAATAAAAAATCAGATTTCATGCCCCACAAACATACAAATACTCTTTCCCGCGCAATTTACGTTCAAACCCTAAACACCCAATATGAAATTTCTTCCCTAAATCAACTAATTAAACATGAAAATCCAGAAAAAATAGAGGAAGGGTGAGAAATCATACCAGAAGAGTGTTGGAATTAGGGGAGAAAGAGGCTACAACCGTAAAAATCAAGAAGACGAAAACCGCTGTCGACAGGAGACGTCGAAATCGATGCCCAGGGGTCGAAATCGACCGGATCTGTGCGCTGTCGGGGCTGCTGGTGGCGCGGTGGGGTCTCCGATGGCGTGGGGCGGCCGGATCTGGTGCACCTCGGCCCCCTGTGGGTGGATCCTGCTCTATCGGCTTGAAAAAGAGGGAGAGAGAGTGATAGGGCGAGAAGAGGAGGTGAGTTGGGGGGTGCGGGTTTCGGATTTGCTGCACAGGGGTAGGGATGGTGTTGACAGGGGGTGGGGATGGTGATGACAGTGGTGGGTGGGTGCGGCTGTGAGGAGGGTGACCGGAGGGTTGAGAGAGATGAAGAAGAGAGGTGAAGAGGAAGAAAGCGGCGGCTAGGGTATCGAAAAGGGGAGGGGGTGTCGAAGTCGGGGGGGATATAAAGGGAAAGAAACCCCAAAAAAATAAAACTAAAAGAAATTAAAATCTGACCTGGCACTTACCTCCAACTGTAGTCGATATCGACCTTAGAGGTCGATATCGACCCCCCTTCTACATCTGTGTTGTTCAGTCTGTCGCTCTCTTCTGTCGGCCTGTCGATATCGACCATATAGGTCGATATCGACCTCTCTTCTGGGCTGGATTTCCTTGTTGACTTTAGATAGAATAGCCACGAATGTTCTAAAAAAATATAAAATAGACTAAAAACTAAAAGAGAAAGAAAAGGAAAAGAACGGGTTGCCTCCCAGAAGCGCTCGAGTTTAAGTCGCTAGCTCGACATATTTCCCTTTTTGCGCTAGTTCAACGCCAAGGTGGCGCGAATCTCTTCTTCTGGGTCCTCCTTGTCATAATATTTCTTCACTCGGTGGCCATTTACCTTAAAGGTTGATCCATCGTCGCAAAATAACTCCATCGCTCCATGAGGGAATATTTTATGAACCTTGAAAGGTCCGCTCCATCTTGTCCTTAGTTTCCCTGGAAATAAGCGAAGTCTAGAATTGAAAACAAGGACTTTGTCACCTACCTCATATGTTTTTGGCACCAACTTCCTATCCTGCCATTTTTTAGTACGCTCCTTGTAGATTTCACCATTCTCATATGCCTTTAGGCGCAACTCCTCCAAGGCTTGTAAGTCAATGAACCTTCTCTTTCCCGCTTCGTCGAAATCCATGTTAAGCTCCTTAAGAGCCCACATTGCTTTATGCTCAAGTTCAACGGGCAAGTGACATGACTTACCATATACCAAGTTATAGGGAGTAGTGCGAAGTGGTGTCTTATAGGCCGTTCGGTAGGCCCAGAGCGCATCATCCAGTTTGGACGACCAATCCTTCCTTGAGCGGGAGACCGTCTTCTCCAATATGGCTTTGATTTGGCGATTGGAGACTTCTACTTGGCCGCTAGTTTGAGGGTGATAGGGTGTTGCCACCCTATGGTTTACCCCATACTTAGCTAAAAGAGCTTCAAAGCCTCTCTCAATAAAATGCGAGCCACCATCTGAAATAAGAACTCTAGGAACACCAAAGCGAGGAAAGATGTTAGTTTTCATAAACTTAGAGACTACCTTCGCGTGGTTGGTCCTAGTTGCCACAGCCTCCACCCATTTAAAGACATAGTCCACCGCTACTAGAATGTATTTGTAGGGGCCTGAAGCAGGGAATGGTCCCATGAAGTCAATGTCCCATACATCAAAGAGTTCTACCTCAAGAATGCCTGTGAGTGGTGTCTCATTCCTCCATGTGATATTACCTGCACGTTGACACTCATCACAAGAGGTTACATAGTTTTGCACATCCTTGAAAAGGTTAGGCCAATAAAAACCACATTGAAGAATTTTCGCCACGGTCTTGAATCCTTTAGCATGGCCTCCTGTAGGGAGAGAATGACAATGGTGAATCACGCTCTCTACCTCATCCTCCGGGATACAACGTTGAAAGATATGGTCTTTCCCCTGTTTGAATAAGTAGGGTTCATCCCAATAGTATTGTTTGATGTCGTGCAAAAACTTCTTCCTTTGTTGCGAAGTTAAGCCTGAAGGAATCTCGCCTCCTACAATATAGTTAGCAAAATCCGCATACCAAGGTACCTTCGCCCTTCTTACAGCAAATAAATCATGGATAGGACTGGAAGGAGGTGTAAAGAAGAAATCCTCACCGAAGCTTACCTCTTCGTCACCTTCGGAGGGTTTTGAAGGTGGTCGATATCGACCTGCAGGGGTCGATATCGACTGGACGACATCGACAGGTTCAGTCGATATGGGCTTCTCGATATGGGTCCTCGATGTCGAAGTCTGGAGGTCGATTTCGACCTCTGCAGCGGACAACCTGTGATCAAAACTGGTCGACATCGATGCAAGTATTACCTTCGGGGCAGTCGATATCGACCTGTGGGGGTCGATATCGAGTGGATCTTCTGCCCGTCTTACCTCTTGCCTCATTAGGTGCTCGTCAGGGCGGGAGTCATTGATTGGTATGTTGTCATGTGACTCTTCTAGAAGCCCTATGGGTAGCCGTGAAAGATGATCGGCTACGGAGTTCTCCATTCCTTTCTTATCTTTAAGCTCAACGTCGAACTCTTGTAGTAAGAGCACCCATCGTAGGAGCCTAGGTTTAGCATCCTTCTTCGCCATTAAGTACCTAAGAGCTGCATGGTCAGTATGAACAATTACCTTAGAACCCACTAGGTATGAGCGGAACTTCTCAAAAGCGAAGACCACTACCAAGAACTCCTTTTCCGTCGTGGTGTACTTTGTTTGAACGGCATCAAGAGTCTTGCTTGCATAGTAGATGGCGTGAAGCTTTTTGTCTCTCCTTTGTCCTAGGACTGCACCTACGGCATAATCGCTTGCGTCACACATGATCTCAAAGGGTTGCGACCAATCAGGCGATTGAATGATTGGGGCGGATATAAGGGCCTCCTTCAACCTATTGAAAGCTTCAAGACAATCACTAGAAAATGCAAACTTAACATCCATCATTAGTAGGTTAGTTAAAGGTTTGGCAATCTTAGAAAAATCTTGAATAAACCTCCTATAGAAACCTGCGTGACCAAGGAAGCTTCTTATGTCCTTAATTGATGAAGGTGGTGGCAATTTTTCAATGAGCTCTATCTTTGCCCTGTCCACCTCAATTCCCTGTTTAGAGACTTTGTGGCCTAGCACAATTCCTTCCATTACCATAAAGTGGCGCTTTTCCCAATTGAGAACCAAGTTTGTCTCTTCACATCGTGCCAGTACCCTGCGAAGGTTAGCAAGACAAATATCCAAAGTAGTGCCATAAACAGAGAAATCATCCATAAATACCTCCACAATGTCCTCAATTATGTCGGAGAAGATGGCCATCATACATCTTTGAAAGGTAGCAGGGGCATTGCAGAGCCCAAATGGCATTCTCCTATATGCAAAAGTCCCATAGGGACAAGTGAAGGTGGTCTTCTCCTGATCGTCAGGATGAATAGGGACCTGCCAAAAGCCAGAATATCCATCCAGGTAACAAAAATAATCATGTTCGGCGAGTCTCTCTAATACCTGGTCAATGAATGGAAGGGGAAAGTGATCCTTTCGAGTGGCATTGTTGAGTTTCCTGTAATCAATACACATTCGCCAACTAGTTGTGATTCGCTTTGGCACAAGCTCACCCTTCTCATTCTCCTCAACGGTCATTCCACCCTTCTTAGGCACCACATGGACTGGGCTCACCCATTCACTGTCGGAGATGGCATAGATGATTCCTGCATCCAGCATGCGCATGATCTCCTTCTTCACTACCTCTCTCATGTTGGGGTTGAGCTTCCGTTGGTGTTCTATAGATGCCTTATGATCATCCTCAAGGAGGATTCTATGCATACAAGTAGCGGGTGAAATACCTTTTATGTCCTCAAGAGAATATCCAATAGCCTTACAATGAGCACGAAGTACTTCCATAAGCTTATCTACTTCCTGTGTGGTTAGTGAAGCATTGATAATTACAGGGAAATTAGAATTTGGACCAAGAAACTCATACCTAAGTGTGTCGGGTAAAGGCTTAAGCACCGGAGAAGGGCCTTGTGGGATAAGGATTGGCTCTACTTCCTCCGTCTTCATAATCTCACCAAGGTAATCCGTCTCAATTCTCTTGATAGAAGTTCCCAAATCAGTTATAGGGGTTGGCGTGGACCAAACATAGAGTGATGCCAACTTTGATTGGGACTCTTCAAAATATTCCTGCAGAAAAGAAGTCGAGGGCGAGTAGGAATAGTCAATATCGACTGAGAGTTCAGCACATACCTCGGCTTCGGAGCTATTTGATGACAAGAAGTGAGGGTTGATTTCGACCTCTGATGTCGATATCGGCTGGTCGATTTCGACCTCTTCTGTCGACATGGCCTGGTCGATTTCGCCTGTAGGAGAAGAAGAGAGAACTTGACTTACTGAGTGTGTCGATGTCGACTAAGGGCACTCGATATCGAGTGAATTGGTCGATGTCGACCTCTCCTCATCGATATCGACCTCATCTTCGAGCTCCATAGATAAAGCATCGTCGAATATTTCCTCATCACTCGTGCATGTAGCCAGGAACTCCTCAATGTCCTCGTCGGTAAGCTCCTTTGCAGCTAGGGCTAGGGCCTCCTCAGGAGTTAGGGCCCTTTCTGTCGGTTCTTTGCAATCCATGATGCTAGTGTAGACCGACTTGATTTCCATACCATTAACTTCCTTCATTGTGGGGTTGAAGGAGAATTCAATGACTTCGTTCCCTATAGTAAAGGTTAGTAATCCTCTACGTACATTAATATTGGCATCCGCATTAGCTAAGAAAGGCCTACCAAGGATGATAGGTACAATAGGATCTTCGAGCATGTCCAATACAATGAAATCAGTAGGCACAAAGAATTTACCTACCTTTACAGGGACATCATCAACTATAACTGTGGGTCTGACGAATGAATTATCAGCCATATAAAGTTTCATATCCACAGGTTCAAGTGCTCCGATGTTCACCTTTTGCCAAATAGAGAGAGGCATGAGACTTACACTTGCCCCTAGGTCACATAGGGCTTTGTAGCGATGTTGGCCAAGTCCCACGTTGATTGCAAATTTCCCTGGATCACTCCTCTTCTCAGGGAAATCCATCTTTGAGCACTCTGCGATCTCTGCCATGGACCGCTTCTTGCTAAGGATGTCTTTTAGGAATCGAACATAGGCGGGCATCTCGCTTAGGGCTTTTGTAAGAGGGATAGTAATGTTAAGTCCTTGGAGAATCTTTACAAAGCACCTAAACTTACTTTGAGTGGGGTCCTTCAATGCTTTGGAAGGGAAGGGAAACGTCTTCTTTGGCAGAGAAGCCAAAACGGTGGTCGGAGGAGCCTGCTGAACCTCGATGTCGACAGGAGGTTGGTCGATATCGACTGGTAGGGTCAATTTCGACCTCTGTTGTTCTCTCTCAGGTTCTGCAGTGTCATCGACGTCGACCAGGGGGTCGACAGAGGTGTCGATATCGACCTCAGGGTCGACATCGACTGGTTTGTCGATGTCGACAGGCTCTGTTACTTCTTCCTCCATTGCCTTTTGTGGTTTATGAACTTTGGTGTCACTCCTTAGTTGCATGGCTGCAATATGTCCTGACCCGGATTGCCCCTTAGGATTGGTAGTTGGTTGCCCAGTGAATGTTCTGGACGGTCTAGGGATTTGTGCCGCCAATTGACCCAGTTGGGTCTCTACGTTCTTCTTCCAAATATCCATCTCTCCAATCCTTGTGGTAAGGTGATTGAGTTGATAGTGGATAGCATTGTTGGATTGATCATTCTTAGCTTGGTTCCGCCTTATCTCGTCCAACACAAGTTGAAGATCATCCTTCTTTTGGTCTCTCTCAGGGTGCCCAGGAGCTCTATAGAGTGGGGGGTCCCTAGGGTTAACCTGGTTCCTTTGTGGTTGTTGGAACCTTTGGTCTCCCCAATATTGGCGATTGGGACCCCTCATGAAGTTGACTTCCTCATGAGTCTCCGCTAGTTGCACTTGCTCAGCATGGGGGCATTCAATGGTAGTATGTCGCTGTGATCCACATTCGATGCAATCCTGGTTTGCTGAAAGGAATCTTACTTGTTTCTGGAGCTTTCTAAGTTGATCCCTATGAAATTGTTCCTTTACATCCGGATCGATAACCTTAGAGGGTTCGTACAATGGCATAGATGGGGCAGGTCTCGATGATGATGGTGCGTCAGAAGCCTCAGGAGTCTCATATGTATTGTCAAATTCCACCAACCTTTCAATGGTTTCCCAAGCCTCTTGAGGAGCGAGTTCAAGGTAGCCATAGGCGGTGTAAGTGTTGATCCTCTCCTTGGTGGCAGCATCAAGAGCATTGTATATGATCTCTTGAATTACGTACGGTGGTTGGCCATGCGTCGGGCATGATCGTAGGAGGTCCTTAAACCTTTCCCAAACAGTCGCCAGAGCCTCACCAGGCTTTTGTTTGAAAGCCGTGATTTTCTGTCGGATCAACGCCGTCTTAGAAGGAGGAAAGAACTTGTTGAGAAACGCGACCTTGACTTCATTCCAGGTGCGGAGCGATCTTGGGGCTAAGCTCTCCAACCACTACAATGCTTTTCCTGTAAGAGACGAGCGAAAGGCTTTTAGTTGGACATACTCAAGACTTCATCCATCAGCAATTGTATCACAGAGGTCTAAGAAGGTTGATATATGCGCCATAGGGCATTCGTTAGGTTTCCCTTCATATTGATGCCTTCTTATTTCAGTTAAAAAGTTTGAATTAATTTCAAAATTAGAAGTAGGGATTAGAATAGCCGATTCAGGAACTGTGAGCGATGGGTGCATGTATTGCTTTGCATTCTGGGGGAGGGCGTTGATTTGAATCTCATATCGCCTCCTGGCTTCCTCCTCCCTGTCAGCACGCTCCCTTAGTGCCGCTTCTCTGGTAGCGAAATCCTCTACTTGCTTCCTTAAGCATTCAATTTGTTGTGCCTGGGTCTCGTTGTCCGCCATGATTCTTTGGACTCGAGATCTTATGTGGAGAAAGCGTTCTGGTTCGTCTAGTCCTTCAAATTCAGGTTGGTCACCAGTACGTCGCATACACCTATAAAATAACACTAAAAAGAACCGTGAAAATAAACTACTAGGGCGCAATTGATAGCTTCCCCGGCAACGACGCCAAAATTTGACGTGGGGAGAATTGAATCGAAATATATAATAAAATATAAACCAATACAACTCTTAGCCTCTTCAAATAAATTCAAGACTCCCCGCTATAGTAGTAGGGAATTAGGTTCGATCCACGAGGAAGCGAGTCAGCGGGATCCTAGTAGCATTGAAGACACGTCCTTTATGTTCGACCAGAAGCCTCGATATCGATGACAGACCTCGAAATTGACCTTGGCTGTCGATGTTCTCTGCAACAGAAGACCTGCAGAAACAAAAACGGTAGTCGATATCGACTAGTGGGGGTCGATATCGATGTTAGTCCACAACATCGACTGGCTCAGAAGTATGCCAGTCGATACAGAGGGCTCGATTTCGACACAAGGGGGTCGATATCGATGCTTGCAGAAGTTTCCCAGGAGTCTCGAGATCGACTCAAAAAAAAGGCCAAAGAATTAAGAATGGGAAGGAAGCAAAAGAAAAGGCCAAAGAATTAAGAATGGGAAGGAAGCAATGATCAGAAATAAGCAAGGGTGTTGGGTTTTTCGATGACTCAACGAACGGCGGGCAAATTTTAATGTAAACTTAATAAGGGAAAAGTCTTCCAAAGCCAAGGATTACCGCGACGACAACCATAATAGAAGAAGTAAGAATCAACTAAAGATGCATGCTTTCATCATAAAGGAAAAGGCTTTCACCTAAACCGACAAATAGGAAAAGAGATTTTTCAATTACTTAACCTAATTTGTGTCTACCTTTGTCATAATTGAGTTTATAATCTTTCGAATAAAAACCCTAATTACTACCCAAGTTTTGCAACATGAGTTCCTTAAATTTGCATTTAAAGATGAAGCACAAGGTAGAGGGAGATAAAAGATACATTCTTTAGTGACGTACTTACCTTATCATCATGGCTATCGTCGGGCTCACCCCGACCCTAGAAGAAAGGGGGACTACTCACTCATGTTGATTGTAGACATGTCTTGAATTGAAATAACTTGCATAAATGGAAAATTTCGAATCTTTACAATCTCAACGCCAACTATCGTAAGCGGTTGAAACTTTAAAGCTCAAAAACTCTAACTAGCTATTGTCTATTGTCCTTGTCTTGGATGATTGGATGATCTAACAAATCAGCCCCTAGGGCTTTATTTATAGGCTACTAATCCTCGCTATCCAAGGATTGTAACTCCTATCTAAACTAATAAATCTATCCGAACAATTAGGATATGTCTTTTATTTTGATAAAAACTCAAAGGAAAAGATGATAAACAGCTGCTAATATCTAAAAGAACGAGATAACTCATGGCTTTGATGATAGACTTCACAATCCGAGTCTCAAAATCGGATTTATCTTCTGTCGAGGTAGGGTCGATATCGACACCAGAGGTCGATATCGATGCTTGTGTTTCTGCTCGACTTGTCCAGCTCCAGTCGATGTCTATGACGATGGTCGATATCGATGCATGTATGTCGATATCGAGGCTTCTGGTTGTTCGTGCTGGTCAAGGGGAGGTGTATGTAAAATAGGAGAATAAAATAAAGCACAACTAGACTATCTCCCTGTCCCAAACAAATAATACAAGAATCCCCTCCCTTGTAGTAGTAGGGTAATTCAGGATCGAATCCACGAGGAGGTAGGTCAGCGCTTCCTTTGTTGTACTCACGATCAATGCTTTCGACCTCAGCAGACACTCGATATCGAGTATACTGGTCGATATCGACCTCAGTTCTGGTCGATTTCCTAGTGCAGTTCCTGCAGAAGACAAAACAGCAAGTCGACGTCGAGCAGAGACCTCGATATCGATGTTAGTCCTCGATATCGACCCTTAAGGTCGATTTCGATGTTTGTCACAGAAACTGTTTTTGTAACCAATTTGTCGGAAAAGGATCCGAAGAAAATAGAATGGAGAGGGAAGATGAACAGAAGCAAAACTAAGACTTTTATGAAGAATTTAATGAATTAAAAAGCTTCCAAAGTCGGGGTTTTATGCCACAACGATAACAATGCAAGTTTCATGCTAAAAATATGAACTTTAATGTCTTTCCGTCAAATAACTTTCGTTATCAACACTTAGGTGATTAGAGGCTTTCGCATGATTCCTAAGAGTTACTATCCAATTCATGAGTAATTCAAGTTCGCAATATGAGTGGCTTTCGCTTCAATAATGCAAATAATGAAACTCCCTAACTTTCGCAAAGGATCATGCATGGGGTAGAAGACGGAATCGCATAAAAGTCATACCTTTGATGCACTTACCTCACATTGCTATCGTCGGGCTCACCCCGACCCTAGAAGTGGGTTGACTACTCGCTCCTCATCATGCACATCATCATCATTGTTATTGAAAGAAAGCTACTTTGAATTAAAACTCCGAAAGAAAGTACAACCGAACAAGCCACTCCGCTCTCGCTTTACAACTCCACTCGGCCACTCTCTCTCTCTCTCTCTATTGCAACTGAATTGTGTCTCAACTGAATTCGGAATCTTCTTCCTTTTTTTTGAAAATTGAATACCTAAACTCAGCCCTATTGGCTTCTATTTGTAGATGACGACAAGGACTCGAAACCTTATCTTTATTCTCTATGATAAATAAAATAAATAAATAAAAAGTAAAAGCTAAAACTTCATGGTGAAATCAGCCTCCTCATGATAAATCTGATGTTGATGATAGGAAATCTCGACCTTTGGATAGATATTGCAAGCATTGGATATAATTCTATCAAAATCGGAGTCGAATTCCTCTGCTGGCATGGTCGATATCGACCCTTCCACTCGATATCGACCCCTCCAAAATCTTATCTCGAGCTTCTCCTTCTCCTACTCGACTTCTATCAACTTGGTCGATCTGGCAGCATCGATATCGACCTCCAGACGTCGATATCGACCTCTTCTGTGTCGAGATGCTCTGTTTCTTTCTGCTCGATTCCTATGTCTCGATGTACTCGATGTCGAGGTCTTCAGTCGATTTCGACCTCTTCAGAAGACTTCGAGTTCTTTTTCCGCTCTTCTGAATTCATCCATTTTCATCCTGTTTTCTGCGAAATCACATGGAAACTCGTGCAAACCCATATATTTGATATTTAAGCATAAACTACACTATTCCCATGTTTTCCCATCAATGTGCATGCAAAAGACAACAAAATGAATTCATATGTGCATAGAAAATATGGCAATATGCGCGCACATCAAACACCCCATACTTAAGCTTGCTTGTCCCCAAGCAATACTCTTAATGGTCATTCAGGGGAAGAAAGTAAACCCTCAACATCATAGATTCATTTTTCATATGTCCCTACAATCAATTGCCATCCTCGAGAAGGTACTTATGTCAACCAAGTCCATGCCTGTGCATAAAAGCAATTTCATACTTATAAAGGAGGTAATATGCAAAAAATAATTTTAACGACATTGCCTTAATAATCAAGAGGACTTTCTTCAAGCTTGTGAGAAGTGGATTGGTAAAAGGCTAAAGGTGGGCTAATATTTGGCCATGTGGTGTTAAATCCGGGGAAGTACACTTTCTTTCCAAAATATTCCACATTCCTCCTTCATAATGTCTCACCTTTCACTCATCGTTCAATGCTTTTTTCACTTTAATGCTTTTACCTCTCTAACCTTAGCACTGCCTTCTCGCGAGTCGCAAACATGGGTGTCATGAATGGCCCCGGATACTTAGTACTTCGGACTCCTCACCTTTGTGTCCCATCTCGCCGAACTATTATCTCAGCGAGCAGGGTCGACCTACCTTTATCTCCTGAGGTGATCGGATTTTTTCTCGCTCATTTAATTTTCCATATTGTATCATTCCTGCCAACAACTTTATAAATGCACAACTCCATATAACTCCAAAGATGTCATCCATTCAAAAAAACTTTGTCCCCGGATAGGGTATAAGGTAAAAAATGGACAATATGTATATGTGGAGCAATAATGATCATGATAAGTCTCATATATGGCTTTGTGAATATGCGTAGGTAAGGCTAGGATATGAACTTTGCTTGTATGGAATTTTTATAAAAAATCCTCCATCATCTTATCATGCATATGTCAAAAGCAACTTCAAATTTTCATCTCCTTTATGATTTTCTCAAAAAATTGCACTTCATTGGGACTTCCCTTAACTAGGCAATCTCATGTTATATCTCTAATGAATCTAATTTTGCATCATAGAGCTCTTTTTTATACTTCCATGACTCTCTCTTTTCCAAAATTTTTGATGGGGGTCATTTAAAATAAATATGCATTAAAATAAATATGCAACCCTAAACTAAGCATGAATATGCAAATAAGCCTTTCCCCCCACCCCATACTTAAAATTTACAGTGTCCTAACTGTATTAGAACTAGGGTTAAGAAGAAGACTTACTAAACCGTCACAAATTTCAGGAGTCGAAGAAGACAACAGGGAAGGTCGATATCGACCCTTTACATCGATATCGATGTCTCTCTGATTTCTGCTCGGGCTTCAGGGTGACTCGGCCTCGATCACAAACCCTATCCATGTCGACCTTGAGGTCGATTTCGATGTCCGACATCGATTTCGATGCCTTTCTGTGTGCTTTTCTCTCTCCTGCAATTTGAAAACTAAACACAAAATATGCAAAACAATAAAGTGTCTAAAACCAAAACAAAAGCTGTCTTAAAATCAAAACTAAGTCTTTGTTACAAGCTCTAGATTTTTAAGTCGCTAGGCCGACTTCTTCCTTTGCGCTTTTCAAGGTGGCATCTGTAGAGCCCATGTGGCTTGGGCCTCAAATATCACTCCTTTCTTGTCCCGCAGCTGCATTCCCCCGGGATTGATTTGATTCACCGTAAATGGACCTAAGCTCTTATCCTTGAATCTTGTAGGGAACCAATGGTCTTTAGATTTGGCAACATAGACCTTGTCTCCTATCTCATATTGGCTTGAACTATCTTCGGATACCCTACATAAACGCACATGCCAAGGCACACCTCTTCCAAATAATGATAAGTCCTTTATTGTAATTGAACAAGAGGAATCCGTACCTTGACTTACCTTCTTCTCCGTCTGTGGCTCAGGTCGATGTCGATGTTCGGAGGTCGATATCGACCCTTGTTGTACACCTGTAGGATCAGTCGATTTTGGGAGTTTTGACTCGATATGATCAGGTCGATTTCGACCCTCAGAGGTCGATATCGAGGTCTCCTCGCCTCTCTTCTCAGCGCTGATGGTGGTCGATTTCGATAGGGTGTGGTCGATATCGACCCTTGACCCCGATTTCGATGCTTCCTCTTTTCCTCCGTCGACCCCATACTTATGACCTGTCACAGAATCTTGAACAATAGTGGTCGATATCGACTTACCTGGGTCGATTTCGATGTCCTGTTGAGCTCCTTCGTTCAAGATTGCTTCAACTTCCTCTACTTGGGCTTCTTTGATGGCTTTTATCTCCATTGGCCCTTGACTTTACACCGTCTTGTTGAAGGAATACTCTATTACTTCATCACTAATTGTGAGTGAGAGCAATCCCTTCTTCACGCTAATGTTGGCATCGACGGTTGCTAGGAATGGCCTACCTAAAATAATTGGACAAGCAGGGTCCTCCGCTATGTCAACAACTAGGAAATCAGCGGGGACAAAGAATTTGCCTACTTGTACTGGCACATCTGTCACTATCCCAGTTGGAATAACTACGGTATTGTTAGCCATGTATAATCTTGCATCCACGGGCTCCAGAGGACCTATCTTTACCTTGTGCCAAATGGTTAATGGCATCATGCTAACGCTAGCGCCCAAGTCAACTAAAGCATTGAATTTGAATTGACCTAGACCTATAGCGATAGAAAACTTACCTGGGTCCGCCCGCTTTTGTGGTAGCTCCAACCTGTTGCATTCCTCTGCGATCTCAGAGAGCGATCGCTTCTTACCCAAGATATCCTTAAGGAACCTTACATAAGATGGCATCTCGTGAAGTGCCTCTGTGAATGGTATAGAGACATTAAGCCCTTGGAGCATCTTCACGAACCGTTGGAACTTCTTTTCCGCTGGGTCCTTAGTCACTTTTCTAGTTGGGAATGGCAACACCTTCTTCCTTCCTGCGGCTGTAGTGAGGTCGATATCGGCAGCAGTGGGGTCGATATCGACTGGAAGAGTCGATTTTTGTGGTGACGCAGAATTAGGGTCGACATCGACAGGAGGGTCGACATCGATGTCACCTTGGTCGATATCGACAGGGGGGGTCGATATCGACGTCTGTTCTGGCTCCTTCTCCTCCACTTTTCGCTCGGGCGTTTGTAATTGACGCCCACTCCTTAGGTTTACTGCCGCGATATGACCTGTGGTTTTGCCCTTTTGGTTGGGCACAGTGGATCCAGGGAGTGATCCGGACGCTTTGGGCATTGCTTCCGCCAATTGACTCATTTGAGTCTCCATGTTGCGCTTCCAAACGTCGATCTCCCCAAGTCTAGAATTTATGCCCTGCAGCTGAGTATGGACGGAGTTATTGGCTTGTTTGAACTCAGCGTGGTTCCTTCGCATCTCATCAAGGATGATTTGTAGGTCATCTTTCTTAGTCTCCCGCTCAGGGTGCCCTGGTGCCCTATAGGTTGGGGGATCCCTTTGATAGAACCTTTGATCGCCCCAATTTTGTTGATTGCCCCCTCCATAGGGGCCTCTCGTCCATTTGACCTCTTCATGTTGTTCCGCCATGGATACTTGCTCAGTATGTGGACAGGCACTGGTGTTATGCCTTATTGAACCACACTCCTGACAAGGTTGATTGTTGCTCAGGAACCTTACTTGCTTTTGAAGGCGGCGTGTTTGATCGTTATGGAATTGTTGCCGTACTTCAGGATCTATCTCCCTTGGAGGCTCATATAGTGGCATAGATGGGGCAGGCCTTGCATCATAGGCCGCAGCAGCCCCATAGGTGTTGTCAAAGTTCACAAGCCTCTCAATGGTCTCCCATGCCTCCGTTGGTGTAAGCTCAATGTACCGATAGGAGGTATATGAATTGATCCTCTCCTTATTCGGCGCATCAAGGGCGTTATAAAAGATCTCTTGGATGACATATGGAAGTTGCCCATGCGTCGGGCATGATCTCAACAAGTCTTTGAAGTGCTCCCACGCCTGTGCTAGGGTTTCACCTGGCTTTTGTTTGAAAGTCGTGATCCTTTGTCTTAGCATCGCTGTTTTAGAAGGTGGGAAGAACTTATTCAAGAATGCATCTTTCACCTCTGCCCATGTCCTTAGCGATCGTGGAGCCAAACTTTCAAGCCATTGTAATGCCTTTCCTGCCAAAGACCATCGAAAAGATTTAAGTCGCACAAACTCTAAGTTTACTCCATCAGCAACTGTTTCACATAAGTCCATAAAAGTAGAGATGTGTTGCAGGGGGCATTCATTATGTCTTCCTTCAAAAGTATTTCTTTTAATCTCAGATAGGAAGTTAATTTTCAGTTCATAATTGGAGTGAGGAATTATAATGGCAGATTCAGGAACATGAAGAGGCGGATGCATGTATTGCATCGCCGTCTGTGGATACTGATTTAGCCGCTCTTGGGCTTGTCTGCGCGCATCCTCCTCCCTATCAGCACGGGCTCGCTCAGCAGCAGCAGCGGCCCTTTCAGCAGCGATTGTAGCATTGTGGTCCTCGATTTCCTTTCTCAACCGCTCTATGATCTCAGCCTGCGTCTCGTTGTCAGCCATGATGCGAATTGCTTTGTTGCGAAGATGGTAGAAACGTTCAGGCTCGTCAATTGGTTCCAGGATAGGTCCGCGATCAGAACGTCGCATAAACCTGCAAAATAAGCTTAGAAAAAGATCGTGATTAACTTAGGTGGCGATTGATTTCCTCCCCGGCAACGGCGCCAATTTGTTCGTGCTGGTCAAGGGGAGGTGTATGTAAAATAGGAGAATAAAATAAAGCACAACTAGACTATCTCCCTGTCCCAAACAAATAATACAAGAATCCCCTCCCTTGTAGTAGTAGGGTAATTCAGGATCGAATCCACGAGGAGGTAGGTCAGCGCTTCCTTTGTTGTACTCACGATCAATGCTTTCGACCTCAGCAGACACTCGATATCGAGTATACTGGTCGATATCGACCTCAGTTCTGGTCGATTTCCTAGTGCAGTTCCTGCAGAAGACAAAACAGCAAGTCGACGTCGAGCAGAGACCTCGATATCGATGTTAGTCCTCGATATCGACCCTTAAGGTCGATTTCGATGTTTGTCACAGAAACTGTTTTTGTAACCAATTTGTCGGAAAAGGATCCGAAGAAAATAGAATGGAGAGGGAAGATGAACAGAAGCAAAACTAAGACTTTTATGAAGAATTTAATGAATTAAAAAGCTTCCAAAGTCGGGGTTTTATGCCACAACGATAACAATGCAAGTTTCATGCTAAAAATATGAACTTTAATGTCTTTCCGTCAAATAACTTTCGTTATCAACACTTAGGTGATTAGAGGCTTTCGCATGATTCCTAAGAGTTACTATCCAATTCATGAGTAATTCAAGTTCGCAATATGAGTGGCTTTCGCTTCAATAATGCAAATAATGAAACTCCCTAACTTTCGCAAAGGATCATGCATGGGGTAGAAGACGGAATCGCATAAAAGTCATACCTTTGATGCACTTACCTCACATTGCTATCGTCGGGCTCACCCCGACCCTAGAAGTGGGTTGACTACTCGCTCCTCATCATGCACATCATCATCATTGTTATTGAAAGAAAGCTACTTTGAATTAAAACTCCGAAAGAAAGTACAACCGAACAAGCCACTCCGCTCTCGCTTTACAACTCCACTCGGCCACTCTCTCTCTCTCTCTCTATTGCAACTGAATTGTGTCTCAACTGAATTCGGAATCTTCTTCCTTTTTTTTGAAAATTGAATACCTAAACTCAGCCCTATTGGCTTCTATTTGTAGATGACGACAAGGACTCGAAACCTTATCTTTATTCTCTATGATAAATAAAATAAATAAATAAAAAGTAAAAGCTAAAACTTCATGGTGAAATCAGCCTCCTCATGATAAATCTGATGTTGATGATAGGAAATCTCGACCTTTGGATAGATATTGCAAGCATTGGATATAATTCTATCAAAATCGGAGTCGAATTCCTCTGCTGGCATGGTCGATATCGACCCTTCCACTCGATATCGACCCCTCCAAAATCTTATCTCGAGCTTCTCCTTCTCCTACTCGACTTCTATCAACTTGGTCGATCTGGCAGCATCGATATCGACCTCCAGACGTCGATATCGACCTCTTCTGTGTCGAGATGCTCTGTTTCTTTCTGCTCGATTCCTATGTCTCGATGTACTCGATGTCGAGGTCTTCAGTCGATTTCGACCTCTTCAGAAGACTTCGAGTTCTTTTTCCGCTCTTCTGAATTCATCCATTTTCATCCTGTTTTCTGCGAAATCACATGGAAACTCGTGCAAACCCATATATTTGATATTTAAGCATAAACTACACTATTCCCATGTTTTCCCATCAATGTGCATGCAAAAGACAACAAAATGAATTCATATGTGCATAGAAAATATGGCAATATGCGCGCACATCACTGGTCTGGTCTGTATGGCTTGTCTCGACACTCAGAAGTCATGTCGAAATCCAGGGTCGATATCGATGTCTCTAGTCGATATCGACCTCTTCTCAGCTTCACTTGGCTTGTTCGTTTTGACTCCGATTTCATCGAATTCCTGCATGGTTAGCTCAAAACTCGTGCAGACTCTATTTCTTATACTTTAGTTCATTCTTACACAAGTTCATATACTTTTGAAACTTTTCTTTGGAAATCGAATGAAATATGAAGTCAAAAGATGCAATAAACAAAGGTACAAGTATGTACATCAAGCAGACCACACCGGGGCAGATGGACCGAGCTGCTATCTTGGAGGTCTTGCGAGAGTTTCTTGGGGAGTCACAGTCTGCAGCACCCGAGGCCCAAATCCCGATCGAGCCGCCTATAGCGCCTGAGCCCGCTCGAGGTGTCCCTATGGCCGTTGCGCGACCCGAGAAGCGCATCGACTGGGTGAAGGTCATGGGGCAGTGTAGGCCGCCGCAGTTCTCAGGGGGCGCTGGAGAGGATGTAGAGATGTGGTTTCGTCAGCTTGACGAGATCTTCGACCGTATCGATGCGCCAGCTACAGAGCGACAGAGGCTAGCAGCAAGACATCTGCGGGGGGACGCCTTTGATCGCTGGTCCATGTATAAGACGGAGCAGACCGAGTGGAGTTATGATGCCTTCCGAACCTTGATGTTGAAGGAGTATAGTCCCCCGGGGACTCAGATTGCCCGCGAGGTGGCATTTTATCATGGGACCTACAACCCGTCCCTCCCTGTTGCTGATATTGTCCGCCTGTTCAAGAAGGAGTTGGTTTACTGCGCACACCTATGTCCCACTGACGAGAGTCGCATCCGACTGTTGTCGATGAGGTTGTCGCCAGATGTACTACTGCATGCTTCTAGCCTTGGCGCAGTCTCGTTCGATCGTTTCTTGGAGGTCGTTCTTCTGTATGATCAGCAACATATCTTATCTGATGCAGCCTATGCATCATCTCATTCCGACGGGAAGAGATCAAGACCTGTCGAGCCTAGATGGGATGTAGGGCCTAGAGGATATGGAGGAGGATTCAGAGGAGGTGTACCGAGGATGCCATCAGTATCGTCTGCTCCGAGTAGGGATGTCCGAGCTAGAATTGTTACTTGCCATGGCTGTTACGAGGACGGACACACTCGACGACACTGTCCGAGGAGAGCCGCTATATGCTTTGCATGCGGGGCCCGGGGACATCGATCACACCATTGCCCCCGGACTAGAGGGACTCCATTCGCACCAGCACTTAGACTTCCAGAGGCTCCTAGGCCACCGCCCCGTGTCCATCAGATGAGCGCAGAGGAGTATCTCGCCCCTCCTACTGCAGGTAGTGTGGTTCCGCATAATTGATTCCATGTTCAATTTGTTGCTTGATTGTGCCTATCTGGTTGGCAGTGATGTGCAGATTTCATGTTTTTTTTATGATCTGTTAATGATGTGTTCTATTGTGTTGATAATTGAGATTTGATGCTATGATGAAATTTGATAGGATGATGTTGATTATGTTGAAATATTGATGTGTAATGATGTCTTTGAGCTGATCTGCCGAGATTGATCTTGAGAAAAGCACCTAGGAAATGGAATATGGGATTAGCCCTTAGAAGTGAATGTTGCCACCTCTTGAAATTCTTAAAATCTGATAGACTTAAAATAAGAGAAATGATTTCGATTTTGAAAGACCAAACGCGATCGAGAATTTGCTTGATTAACTTGAAATGAGAACCCTTTTGAAACTTTCCGACCCAAGTTTACATTATAATGTCCCACGAAGTGGATACAAGCATTTATAGGGGCACTTATAGATTGTTTGCTAAGACCTAGTGGAGACGTTATGATTCTTTTGAGTTATACTGTAACCAAGAAGTCGGGGTAAGGTTTTGATAGGGGCCCATATCACATTCTTGCTACGACCAATTGGGAATATTATGATCATGACGAAGATACTGCGAGGATCTCATAGTGGCACTTATAAGGTACCTACGGGATCAATGACGTGATCCTCGGACTCACCAATTTCGAACAAAACAACCCCGATTGATTTCAAGCACTTCCAACAAAACAACCCCGATTGATTTCGAACACCCAAAATCGAAAACAACTAGGAGTTTCATCCATTTTTATTCTGTAATGACCTAGATTTTTAAATAAATATTTTTATAATTATAAATTTGATTTCGATAAAAATTTATTCAATTTCCGAGACTCCGAAAAATTTTAAAAATCTCCGTTCTCGAGCCAATAACTAATTTAAATTCTTTCGAACAATTCCGACATAAACTTGTGACTCAAACATGAAAACGAATAATTCCGCTTTATTTTTTTTCCAAGGCTTAAAAATATTTTTGGCTTTCGTTATTTAATTCGGATTCGATTAATTATTTGAAAACGTGTCGGGTTAAGGTCGGAAAACGGGTTTCAGGATTTATTACCGGGTATAATAGTTGACTTTCACCAATAGCCACCCTAAACCCCTACCACTAGCTAGGTAGTTCCCCCTTTCCCACACAATAGCAGCTGCCATCACCTTTAGCCCTCACCTACACCTTCCCTCCCTCTCTCTTTCAAATCCTACTGCCTTCACCTATTCACCTCCATCCCTCACTTCCATTTTTTTTAGCTTGCACCAGTGCCCCCTCTCTTCCTTCATCTCCTTCAGCTCGTTCAAACACCCGCCAGTGCCACCACCACCTGTTCACATCACAACTCACCACCACCGAGGCGCAAATCCCTCCCGTTTCACGCCCCTGTTTCTCGAGGCCACGCCATACGTTCCACCATCACCACCACCAACCACACCTCCCCACTCTTTCGTCATCATCACTGTCTCATCCCTCCTCCTTCGTCGGAAGACAACAACAGAAGCCCAGAGCGCCGACGCCGGCCATCGCAGCCCGAACACAGCCGCATCTCCCCTGTTTTCCGTCCAAGGTCGGGTTACACTTTTCACATTCGTTTTTTACTCAAAAACTCGTAATGGTGAACCTTCATTCACTTCCCTCTCTTCCCAGGCCAAGAACAAGGGGATTCCACCTTCGTCGGAGCCGAATCGAACCCAACGGCCATTTTTCCGGCGAGAGCTCCAACCTTCGGTGAGCTTCCTCTTCCTCCCCCTTTTGGTTTGTTTTGAGTCACTTTGTATTGTATGAGGTCGGGAAAAGGCAATGAGGGCGGTTGGGTGAGAGCCGGCGACCAGAGCTCCTCTCTTTCCCTCTTCTTCTTCTTCTTTTGTTCGACTGCAGTGGCGAGGTGGGGGAGACGGGTTCACAAACCCGGTTTTCTTTTCTTTTCTTTTTCTTGTTTTGAGAACTAGTTCAGGCCTTAAAATGGGGCCGGTTCATTAAACTCCAGATCTGAGAATTGGGTTGGTGTTTTGGATCCGGGTTGGGCCGGGTATGGATCCGGGTTTTGGGCTAGAGGATTGGGCCTTCTCTTTGATTTGGAAAATCTGTTTTGTTATCTTATTATACATTATGATATATATAGCTAGTATATAAATTGTTGATTATTATTATTATTATTATTATTATTATTATTATTATTATTATTATTATTATTATTATTATTATTATTATTATAAGTTGTTTGAAAAGTAGAATTATTTGGGATATAGTAAAAGTGAAATATTCTAAGTATTTAAATTATTATTGTAAGCTATTAAAAATCTGATTTTTAAGTATTATTTAGCTATTCGATTAATTATATTATTTTAATGTGTGAAGGTTATTTAAATACTTCACGGATTATGATTCTTTCTATTTCTATTGATCCTTAAAATGGGTGATTTGAGTTGTTGGGTTGTTTATGAAGATTTCTAAATGCTGGAATCGTTTTAATAACCTGACTTGTTGAAATGTATTTAAAAGGAGGTTTTAATATTTAATATCAAAATTGGCTAAGCATTAATTTTAGAATAAATGGTTAACTATTGAATTGACTTCCTTGAGATTTAAGGACTTCAGAAACTTTGGAACCAATTTACTTGAGTTGACTTGATGAACTGATTAATGAATCTTACTTGTAAATTATATGAGTTATGACATGAATATGAATATATGTGAATTGAAGCATGATTGGACATGGTAGAATCTTGAATTGAATTATGGAAATTGATGATATGAAATATGATGATATAAGATGATTGAGATAGGTGGAAGTGATGATGATAATGATGATGATAACAAGGATGAGAGAATATATGATGGAATATGAGATGAGACGAGACTATGCGATGATATGGCTTGATGATGATAAATGAGTTTCTCTTAGCTTCACTTAGTTCTGTGTAGCGGTAAATGGGTCCTTTTGTGCTTAGACTTATAATCGTTGCTTATTAAATTGTTAGGTGATCCGTGACGTGATTAGCTTACTCTGCTGCTTTACTTTGCTGTTCGGCGCCTCCAGGTAAGTCCTCCGGGGCTTACTCAAGTTAGAACTTCATGCCTGATGTGTCATATAGTATGTAGGCATTATAATAGCATGTCATGTAGTAGCATGCCTAGGTTCTACATTAACAAATGAGCATATGTATTCTGAATGCGATTGGTAGAAACGACCGTAAGTCGTGAGTATAGGGTCTTTGCTAGGGTCATAGGACGACCCAGCCAAATCGGGTTCGTACCTAATCGAGTCTTGTCATATGAGTCTGATTATATGAGCATGATGATGGATATTATGGAGATATTTACATGAGCATGATATGGACATTACCTAATCTCGGATATGACCTGGTCTCTACGCCTAGGTATGGGCGCAGAGTGGCCTCCACCCTAGGTATGGGAGTGGACGAGTCGCCACCATAGGTATGGGCGTGGTTTTCGAGTGGGATATGCCGCTTGGCATTCTTTGGGCCATTTACAGCATTTTTTTTGGAAATTATATATCCTGCCAAATTGCTTGCGTGTTTAACATTCCAGTATTGCATTAGATCATTCTCATCTAGGATTAGAACGTATTATATGTCCTCAGCGAGGTCTTCAGGGCCCGCATGAGTGGCTCGACCTTGACTTCGTGGTTAGTTTCAGTTACCCGTACCCTTGCTTGATCATGTGTTGTTGTGGCAGGGGATATCTTATGGCGCAGTGAGAGGGAGAGTAAGACCGACTTGAACTCCACACTTTTGCTACTTATTTCCTCGTATTTGGTTTTGACCCGACCATGTCGTGGCAACTTGTATAATGATATTTCCTTCTTTATGCTTTCGAACTTAAAACGTTTTGAGCGACTTAGGCAAGTAGGATGGGTTTGGGGGACCTAACAGCCCTATCGCGAATTTTAGGGTGCGAAATCCCTTCTTTGATCACTAAAACTTTGCTTTAAAACTCAACCTGTACTCGAATTGCAAGATCCGAACGAAGGTATCCAATCCTTCGAAACGTAACCCGAATATTTATATTTGGGCCGTTACATATTCCTATTTCTACTCATTAATCAACACCCACAACACACAAATTAAAAACAATCAAACAAAAACTATAAACACTTATCGATTTCATTCATTTCAATTCTAATTTTAAAAAAACCCTAACTCAACTTCATAGAAAAAACCTCAATAAAACCCAATTATAATCAAATGTCTTTCTTTCAATTTGATTGATCGAATGAAATCTCTCTGAAATCTGTCGCAAACTCTAATCAATGGGATTCTTCTTCGACTTCTTGGGGTGATCAACCTCGTTAAAGTACATTGATCTTCTTCTTCGATCAAGGTCGCTTGTGGTAATGGGAGCTCTTGGACCCCATTGCAATTTTTAGGAAAATGGGAAGAATTTGTGTGTAATTTAGTTGAAATCGTCTTGTCAATAGTCGTTTTAGGATATTGCCTAAAGTCTTTACATAAGGGCTTTAGACAAGATGGAGAAAGGGATATTGTCAAGATAAGTTCACCTAAATTACACAGGTCCTTTTCATTTTTTTCAAACAATTGCACACAAAGTCCTTTCTAACAAAAATCAATCTCCAACCCATCCTCCATGTTAGGGTTTGAAATTGGAATTAAAATTGATGAAATTGGTTGTTTTTTGTGTCTTTTCTTTGATTGTCGTTGATTTGAGTGATGTTTGAGTTGAAATATGTGTACAAATTGGAACGAAAATGAACGAAATTGGTTGATTTGTTTGCGATTTGTTAGGGTTTGAAATTGGAATTAAAATTGACGAAATTGGTTGTTTTTTGTGTCTTTTCTTTGATTGTCGTTGATTTGAGTGTTGTTTGAGTTGAAATGTGCGTACAAATTGGAAAGAAAATGAACGAAATTGGTTATTTTGTTTGCGATTTGGGTGCGATTTTTGACGTCGTTCCTTTCAGGCATAAATCTCGTGAATTGTTGTCTGCGTCGAGCTCAGTTCATGTCACCGAGGTGATGATGGAAGCTCATTTGTTGTCACCGAGCTTATGATGGAAGCTCATTTGTTGTCACCGAGCTTATGATGGAAGCTCATTTGCTGTCACCGAGCTCATGATGGAAGCTTAATTGATGTCACCGAGCTGATGATGGGGGCTTGGCTTCTTTTACTGAGGATTTGATGATGGCTCGGCTATTGTTACCGAGGGGATAGTGTTGGCTCGGCTACTGTCACCGAGGGGCTGATGGTGGCGCTGCTGTCATCGAGGGGGGCTGCTGTTATAGGAAATGAGTAAAGAATGCACTAAACAAAGCTAACAAATTAAGTAAACATTTAGTTTAGCTAGAACTACTCTAATAAAAACATCTGTTGCTATTTACTCAGACTTAGGTATATTTATATGATAACTGCTAGTTAATAACGAGTGTCATATAGATCTGCCAGTGTGGAGATTCTCAACTTCTCCTTGAGTTCTTCACAAATCATTGCTTTATAGTGTGATTTTGTTCTCTGTTCTTTTCCCTCTATTTTTGTAATTATGTTATTTTTAACTTTATTAATTAGTTGAACTTGTCGAATCTAAATTTTGAGGATAGGTGGGAAGTGGCCACTTGAAACAATTACTGAAAGATAAAACATTAAAATATGCATTAATCTGTTTCATGTCTGCTTAAGAACAACTAATTTGCTCTTTAGATAAAGTTATGATATTGATTTAGTCATTGAGAGTTACAATCAGAAGTGGGGAAAACAATATTTTCTAAACTAATTTAGTCATTTAGTCTGTTTCGTTCTTATAAACATATGAGTTTGCATTATAACAAGATCCATCACATATACCTCTACACAATTTAATGAATTTATGCAATACGTGTGAAAACAAATTTCTAAATCACAAACCCTTGACAACAGAAGCTGAGGGAATTTATGAAGCTCGACTTAAGTCAATGAGGCTATTTCATAACCTCACCAATATCCACCGAGCTCCCTCATTAACCTCACTCAATGGAGCGGAGGTTATTTATTTAGCTCGGCTTAAGTCAATGAGGCTTTAGACAAAATCTTCACAAGGGGTCCTTATATACCACGGATAAACTAGACGAGTCTCCGTCATACCCTCGTTTTGATGCACCGAGGTTACTTATTCACCACGTTTTGATGCACCGAGGTTACTTATGCACCTCGTCTACATCTGCTAAGCTCCTTCATGTAACGAACTTCGACGATTTTTTCGAATGAAGACCACAAATCGCCATTCGATAATCATGTAAAGCGAGCGATATACCAATTCGTGTGCGATCAGTTGATATTTTGATTAATTTCATCGATTTTAGGTTGTTTTCGATCAAAACAATTCGTTCGACAGATTTCGGTTTCGATTTGAGAAAATAGAGTTTTGGGCCTTTTTGCAATGTGATCGGAAAAAATGAAAAGGACTTGCATGCAATTTACTTGAAATTATCTTGTCAATAGCCATTCGGACATCTTGCCTCTAACCTCACTCAAGTCTTTAGATAATTTTAAGGGTAAACTGCAGAAAACCACCCCTTAAATACTCAATATTTCCCAAAACCACCCATTAATGCATAATTACTAAAAACCACCTTTTAAAAGACTTCCGTCAGCAATTGACCACCCCTTGGCATTGTTTCATCAGTGGTCGTCAACCCTTCCCCAACATTTCATTTTCTATTGTTTTCTTTTGAAAAAATTGAGATTTTTTTTTATTTTTGAAAAATGGAAAAACAAATTGATGAATTAAAAAATAATTAAAATAAGACAATTAGTTCCAATCTTGAATCGATCTATTCAAAATCAAAAGTCTCTGTTCAAAATCAAAATCAAATTGGGGGCATGGGATGACATGGATGGAGATTGTAAAATGCAAAGTGAAGAATTAAATTCGCCCAGTTATTCCCCTTTGAAAATCAAAGGCGGAGTGGAAGGAGCGGTAGGGCTCAGAGACCGAACTCAAAGGCGGCGTCGGAGGAGCTCCAAGGCTAGTGGATACTGCAGTTGTAGCCGACAGTGGTGGCAACAGGCTGGCGGTAGCATAAGTGGGTGGCGGTGGTGGTGGGTCGTGGTAGTGGTGGGTCGTGGCGGCCTATAGAAGACCGAAAACTTGCTGGTGGAGGCTGAGTGTTGTCGGCGACGGTGGGAGGTTGCATCGACAAACCCTTGTGGTGGCGTTGGTAGACAGGACGAGGTGGTGTGAGGATGAGAGTTGGCCTCAGACACCTGGCGGCAAGCCAGAGAGCAATTGCTCTTTTTTTTTACCGGCCCTAGGTTTCCCTGCCTTTTCTTTTGGATTTTGTTTTGGATCTGTGTATAAACGAAGGAGGTAAGTAATCTTTTTAAAAAAATTTGTTTTGAAGTCCTTCCTTAAGATGTTCTTATCATGCCATGTCATAGTCTTCTCTTTGTAGTTGATGGCGTTGTTATAAGCATCCGATCTAATTTCATCCAATTCTAGAACCTAGAGCTTATGAAATTTGTCAACCTCATCAATTCTGATATTGCATTCCTTCACCGCCCAATAAGCCTTATGTTGAAGCTCCACTGGAAGATGGCACGCCTTTCCAAATACCAATCCATATAGTGACATATCAATAGGTGTCTTGTATGCTATGCAATATGCCCAAAGAGCATCATCCATGCGTTGACTTTAATCCTTGCGATTTGGGGCAACAATGATGAGACCCGAGGACCGGGATCAACCAAGGCTCGAGCTTTCGATCACTCTTTTTGTGGGGCTAATTTTTGGACTTTATGGAAACTAAAAAAAGGCATATGCGGAGCAAGATTCGCAGGCCTCTCACCCTTGAATCCCCTACACTCGATCTCAATCCTCTCGGAATCAAACTCTAAGGATCTCGACCCTTTGACACCTTCTCCTCTCAATAGGGTGTCACCCTCGACCTCTCACCAAAGGGTTTGCTCTTAGCTTCTCACCAAGAACTCGATCCTCAACCCGGAATTATAGGAAGCTATTAGTGGCTTAACCTTTAACTCAACTAAACTTGACTTGATTCAAAATGAAGTTCTTACAAGCAATATATAAGCTGAAAATATAGCCCCCAAGCATCTATAATCGATGTGGGATTTATTTTGATAGAAATAAAAGCATGAAAAAACGTCTAGATTTGAGCTGTTGGAAATAACGTCCAATTCTAGCATCTTCGAGGCTGATTTAGGGGAAGTGTTCTTCATGGAAGTTGTATCCACTTAAAATAGCATTCCAAGAAGTGCTTATCGGCTTCAATCGGAATTTTATACAGCCCGAAAAAGCCAAAATACCACGGTGTCGCCATGCTATTTTCTCAAACGAGAGTTGATATTTGGCTCCAGCGACAAAGCTTTGTAAGATAAATAATTCGAGCTCATTGACCACTAGGATCACATCATCCTCCTCCCCTTGAAAAGGATTCGTCCTCGAATCCGTGACGGAAACGGGCGACTTCTTCGAACATGCCTCTTCTTCCTTAAACGGATCTTGAATCCCCTCTTCTTCTTTAATCGCGAAAGGCAAGCAAGACAGAATGAATGGGGTCGCATCCAACCACTTAGTTGACATGGAATTCAAAAATATAGGTACCTCGGTTGGCGTCTGTTTCTCCTTAATGGAAAGTGCAACATTAGGAAGTTGGATGATTTCCTCATCTTTCTTAAGCTTAGGCATGACCGTTGTAGTCTCAATCGGAACATCCTTGGACTTGCCTTCTTTAATCTCAAGTGCTTCACCCATGATGGTAGAGGATGCTGTCTTCGAATAGAGAGGTGGTGGTGTTGTGGGCTTCGATGGCGTCGACCCCAATGAGATGACGAGTTTTCGAATTTCCCGTACTTGTTGCATTGAGTCTTCCACGAGCTTGCGGATCTCTTGCCAAGGTGGTTCAACCTTCTTCTTATGCCGAGCCTCATCCTCTCGGGCCCTTCTCCTTCGATATCTCCTCCGAAGCTCGTGATCAACTACATCATATGTAGCACCATCCATGTCACTCCAACGAAGATACCCATCATCATAGGCTCGAATAGCCCATCGGATGTACTCTTCGGACAAAGGCTTGGAACTCGATTTCTTGAACATTTTGACTATGAAGAAACAACTCGATTATCGAAAGTTCGATGGACTCGAGTCGATTAGCTCTTATACCACTTGATGAGACCCGAGGACCGGGATCGACCAAGGTTTGAGCTTTCGATCACTCTTTTTGTGGGGCTAATTTTTGGACTTTATGGAAACTAAAAAAAAGGGATATGTGGAGCAAGATTCGCAGGCCTCTCACCCTTGAATCCCCTACACTCGATCTCAATCCTCTCGGAATCACACTCCGAGGATCTTGACCCTTTGACACCTTCTCCTCTCAATAGGGTGTCACCCTCGGCCTCTCACCAAAGGGTTTGCTATTAGCCTCTCACCAAGAACTCGATCCTTAACCCAGAATCATAGGAAGCTATTAGTGGCTTAACCTTTAACTCAATTAAACTTGACTTGATTCAAAATGAAGTTCTTAAAAGCAATATAGAAGCTGAAAATATAGCCCCCAAGCATCTATAATCGATGTGGGATTTATTTTGATAGAAATAAAAGCATGAAAAAACGTCTAGATTTGAGATGTTGGAAATAATGTTCAATTCTAGCATATTCGAGGCTGATTTAGGGGAAGTGTCCTTCACGGAAGTTGTAACCACTTAAAATAGCTTTCCAAGAAGTGTTCATCGGCTTCAATCGGAATTTTATACAGCCCGAAAGAGCCAAAATACCACGGTGTCGCCATGGTATTTTCTCAAACGAGAGTTGATATTTGGCTCCAACGACAAAGCTTTGTAAGATAAATGAGTCGAGCTCATTGACCACTAGGATCACATCAAACAGTCTTCTCTAAAATCCTCTTGATCTTTCTGTTGGATACTTCGGATTTCCCATTGATTTAGGGGTGATATGCGATGAAGACACGATGAGTAACATGATACTTCTTTAGAAGTGCAACCACCGCCTTGTTGAAAAAATGAGTGCTTCTATCGCTGATCAGGGCTCGTGGAATGCCAAACCTAGTAAATAACTCTTTAAGAAAACCTGAAATAGTCTTAAAATCATCGTTCTAGTGGTCTTTGCCTTCTTCCATTTGGAGACGTAGTCCATCGCTAACAAAATATAATAGTTCCCAAAAGAGTTTGGAAATGGTCCCATGAAATCAATGCCCCAAACGCAAAAAATTTCACAAAATATACTTCAGGCTTGTGGCCTTTCCTTCCTAGGTGCAATGTTCCCTATTTGTTGGCATCGATCATAAGATTTGCAAAATGCATTGGCATCACGAAAGATTGTTGGCCAATAGAATCCTGAATCAAGTACTTTCCTAGCAATTTTATTTGGTCCAAAGTGACCTCCACAAGCATAAACATGGCAGAAACAAAGGACATATATTACCTCATTATCTGGAAGACATTGTCGAATTACCTGGTCTGCGCAATGCTTCCATAAGAATGGATCATCCCAAACATAAAACTTGGCGTCATGGCGAATCATGTCCTTCTTAGCTTTTGTGAACTTCGGAGGAAGTTCACCTGCCACTAGAAAGTTAACCATATCTGCAAACCATCTTTGATGGTAATCAATATCCATAGGCCATGGTTTGCAGATATGGTTAACTTTCTAGTGGCAGGTGAACTTCCTCCGAAGTTTACAAAAGCTAAGAAGGACAGGATTCGCCATGACGCCAAGTTTTATGTTTAGGATGATCGATTCTTATGGAAGCATTACGCAGACCAGGTAATTCGACAATGTCTTCCAGATAATGAGGTAATATATGTCCTTTGTTTTTGCCATGTTTATGCTTGTGGAGGTCACTTTGGACCAAATAAAATTGCTATGAAAGTACTTGATTCAGGATTCTATTGGCCAATAATCTTTCGTGATGCCAATGCATTTTGCAAATCTTATGATGGATGCAAATAAACAGGGAACATTGCACCTAGGAAGGAAAGGCCACAAGCCCGAAGTATATTTTGTGAAATTTTTTGTGTTTAGGGCATTGATTTCATTGGACCATTTCCAAACTCTTTTGGGAACTATTATATTTTGTTAGCGATGGACTACGTCTCTAAATGGAAGAAGGCAAAGACCACTAGAACAGTGATTTTAAGACTGCTTCAGGTTTTCTTAAAGAGTTGTTTGCTAGGTTTGGCATTCCACGAGCCCTGATCAGCGATAGAAGCACTCATTTTTGCAACAAGACGGTGGTTGCACTTCTAAAGAAGTATCATGTTACTCATCGTGTCTCCACCGCATATCACCCCCAAATCAATGGGAAATCCGAAGTATCCAACAGAGAGATCAAGAGGATTTTAGAGAAGACTATTGCCCAAATCGCAGGATTAAAGTCAACGCCTGGATGATGCTCTTTGGGCATATTGCATAGCATACAAGACACCTATTGATATGTCACTATATGGATTGGTCTTTGGAAAGGCGTGCCATCTTCCAGTGGAGCTCCAACATAAGGCTTATTGGGCGGTGAAGGAATGCAATATCAGAATTGATGAGGTTGACAAATTTCATAAGCTCTAGGTTCTAGAATTGGATGAAATTAGATCGGATGCTTATGACAACGCCATCAACTACAAAGAGAAGACTATGACATGGCATGATAAGAACATCTTAAGGAAGGACTTCAAAACAATTTTTTTTAAAAAGATTACTTACCTCCTTCGTTTATACACAGATCCGAAACAAAATCCAAAAGAAAAGGCAGGGAAACCTAGGGCCGACAAAAAAAAAAAGAGCAATTGCTCTCTGGCTTGCCGCCAGGTGTCTGAGGCCAACCCTCATCCTCACACCACCTCGTCCTGTCTACCAATGCCACCACAAGGGTCTGTCGATGCAACCTCCCAACGTCGCCGACAACACTCAGCCTCCACCAGCAAGTTTTCGGTCTTCTATAGGCCACCACGACCCACCACTACCATGACCCACATCCACCGCCGCCCACTTGTGCTACTGTCAGCCTGTCTCCATCACCGTCGGCTACAACTGCAGTCTCCACTCGCCTTGGAGCTCCTCCGACGCCGTCTTTGATTTCGGTCTCTGAGCCCTACCGCTCCTCCCACTCCGCCTTCGATTTTCAAAGGGGAATAACTGGGCGAATTTAATTCTTCACTTTGCATTTTACAATCTCCATTCATGTCATCCCATGCCCCTAATTTGATTTTGATTTTGAACAAAGACTTTTGATTTTGAATAGATCGATTCAAGATTGGAACTAATTGTCTTATTTTAATTATTTTTTAATTCATCAATTCGTTTTTCCATTTTTCAAAAATAAAAAAATCTCAATTTTTTCAAAAGAAAACAATAAAAAATGAAATGTTGGGGAAGGGTTGATGACCAGTGACGAAACAATGCCAAGGGGTGGTCAATTACTGACGGAAGTCTTTTAAAAGGTGGTTTTTAGTAATTATGCATGTAAGGGGTGGTTTTGGGAAATATTGAGTATTTAAGGGGTAGTTTTCTGCAGTTTACCCTTAAAATTATCATAAAGACTTTAGGCAAGATCCTAAAATGACTATTGACAAGACGATTTCAACTAAATTACACACAAATTCTTCCCATTTTCCTAAAAAATTGCAATGAGGTCCAAGAGCTCCCATTCCCACAAGCGACCTTGATCGAAGAAGAAGATCAATGTACTTTAATGAGGTTGATCACCCCAAGAAGTCGAAGAAGGCTCCCATTGATTAGAGTTTGCGACAAATTTTAGAGAGATTTCATTCGATCTATCAAATTGAAAGAAAGACATTTAATTATAATTGGGTTTTATTGAGGTTTTTTCTATGAAGTTGAGTTAGGGTTTTTTTTTTAAATTAGAATTGAAATGAATGAAATCGATAAGTGTTTATAGTTTTTGTTTGATTGTTTTTTATTTGTGTATTGTGGGTGTTGATTAATGAGTAGAAATAGGAATAAAAATGGATGAAACTCCTAGTTGTTTTCGATTTCGGGTGTTCGAAATCAATCGGGGTAGTTTTGTTGGAAGTGCTTGAAAGGTGATGTTGAGGGAGAAACGAGCCTCGATGCGGCAAGGCGAGGAGACGGTAAAGCCTCGATGTGGCTGGGTGAGGAGACGGAGAAGCCTTGATGCGACTGGGTGAGGAGACAGTGAAGCCTCGATGTGGCTGGGCGAGGAGATGATGAAGCCTTATATCTGTTGGTCGAGGCAACGCCAGAGGCTCGTCTTTGTTGGTTGAGGCTCACCACTATCTTCGATGTTTTCTTCTGTTCTCATTAGTTGTACTCTTTCTCTATACCGTTCGATCTTAGCTGTTTATTGTGCATCTAGGCTAGTCATGTTGCACTTGATGTGTGATACAAAGGAGTGAAAGCTCATTATAGGGAGGATAGTGAGATCTATAAATTTATGATATCATATTTTCACAATACTTCGAGAAAAATGTTAATTGCTATGTTTAGGGCCTTGAGGCACTTTGGCCTGATGAGATTTACTTAGGTTTTTTATGTTGCTAATGCTAAATACTCCGACTATAAAATAAATTTCATCCCACTCCATTGAAGACTTATACATGTTCATCATGGTTTCTTGAAGTTTGGATAGACAATGAACCATCTTTCTTTTTTATGTCGGTACCTTAAACTCTTAAAGATATTCGGTTTCCCTTTAAATCTTCAAAAGTATCATCACCTAAAAATTTATTCAATAGATTTATTCGAAAAACATCACATATGAGAGTGATGGCATTTCATAACATACTAAAGGTGTAACTAGTAACTTGATAAGTTTAAGGCTCTTGGACAATTTTTTCATTTTAACCTAGGTTCTTGGGTATTAATTAAGTCGAGAAGTAGCTCCAGTTCTGCTATTTTGAAATTAAACTTGGTCTGCATCAACGAGGAAATGCATGAAGCTCGGCTTGCATCAACGAGGCTAATTCATACCCTCGACTTTTTTCGTCGAGCTCCCTCATTGAACTCGTTCAATGGAGTTGAGGTAATTTATTTATCTCACCCTCTCCAAGCTTCGATAATTTTTCAAAGAGAACTACATAAGCTGTAAAACATAGTAAGGAAGTCTGTTGGTATGTAGGAATTCATAATGTTTAAATTCAACTAGTACAGTCCCCGCGCCACGGCGCGTATTTTTCTTTTTTTAAAAAATAAAAATAATATTTTGTAAGTATAAAAAATTACTATTATAAAATGGAATAAACTATTACCATACGTTATCATAAAATAGGAAAAAATAGATTTGATAAATTAAGTCAAAAAATAATATTTATGAAAAATGTGTAAAAATTACATGAGTTTAAGATTTAAGAAGAATAGGTTGGTTGAGTGGAAATCGTAAAATAAAGCTACTTATAAGTTCTAACACCTGATAAAAAAATGCTTACGGTTTATTAGTTAGATATAGATAGATTAATTAAAGAAACTTGTCCAAATTTTAATAGTTGGATTTTTTTTATAGGTTCAGGTGATTGGGAGAAAATCATAAAATTAAGGTGATTATGACATCTAAGCAAAAATATTTATCATTTAATAGTTAAAATAAATAAATCCCATTGGTTAAAAAATGTTTAAAATTTTATCATGTATTTTATATAGATTAGGTTGGTTGGGTGAAATTCCAAAAATTAATGTTATTATAAAAACAAAATTAGTTTTCATTATATATATAGATTGATTGCTCCAAAAAATCATATATTTGGAATGTACTATATATATATATTTGTTAAATTCGTCCCATTTTTTAAAGAAAATAGCTTGAAAGGATATTATATAATTAATATAGGCTGAATAATATTGTATAGTCAATATTAAATTTATTAAAAAAGTTTTGAATTAATCCCATTGTTTTAAAAAATATAGTATGAAATGATATTGTGTAATTAATATGAAATGGAACAATATTGTATAGTTAATATTAGTATTACCTTTATTTTAAAAAAAGTTATGAATTAATCCCATTGGTTAAAAAATGTAGAATGAAATGATAGTGTGTAATTAATAATAGAGAAAAATAGGATATATGAATGAATATATATATATAAATATATTTATATAAATGAAAATGAAAATAGATTATATCAAATATATATTGCAAAAAATAATATTTCAAAATATATTCAATATAAAGGTTGCCAAAAATAACTTTGCGCGAGGGAACGACACATGGCGTAGGTGCTTTGGTTTTAAGTAATATATAGATATAGATTGGTTAAAAAATGTAGAATGAAATGATAGTGTGTAATTAATAATAGAGAAAAATAGGATATATGAATGAATATATATATATATATATAAATATATTTATATAAATGAAAATGAAAATAGATTATATCAAATATATATTGCCAAAAATAATATTTCAAAATATATTCAATATAAAGGTTGCCAAAAATAACTTTGCGCGAGGGAACGACACATGGCGTAGGTGCTTTGGTTTTAAGTAATATATAGATAGATAGATTATATAATTAATATAGGCTGAAATAATATTGTATAGTCAATATTAAATTTATTAAAAAAGTTTTGAATTAATCCCATTGTTTTAAAAAATATAGTATGAAATGATATTGTGTAATTAATATAAAATGGAACAATATTGTGTAGTTAATATTAGTATTACCTTTATTTTAAAAAAGTTATGAATTAATCCCATTGGTTAAAAAATGCAGTATGAAATGATAGTGTGTAATTAATAATAGAGAAAAATAGGATATATGAATGAATATATATATATAAATATATCTATAAATATATTTATATAAAGGAAAATGAAAATAGATTATATCAAATATATATTGCCAAAAATAATATTTCAAAATATATTCAATATAAAGGTTGCCAAAAATAACTTTGCGCGAGGGAACGACACGTGGCGTAGGTGCTTTGGTTTTAAATAATATATAGATGGTTAAAAAATGTAGTATGAAATGATAGTGTGTAATTAATAATAGAGAAAAATAGGATATATGAATGAATATATATATATAAATAAATATATCTATAAATATATTTATATAAAGGAAAATGAAAATAGATTATATCAAATATATATTGCCAAAAATAATATTTCAAAATATATTCAATATAAAGGTTGCCAAAAATAACTTTGCGCGAGGGAACGACACGTGGCGTAAGTGCTTTGGTTTTAAGTAATATATAGATATAGATTGGTTAAAAAATGTAGTATGAAATGATAGTGTGTAATTAATAATAGAGAAAAATCGGGATATATGAATGAATATATATATATATATATAAATATATCTATAAATATATTTATATAAATGAAAATGAAAATAGATTATATCAAATATATATTGCCAAAAATAATATTTCAAAATATATTCAATATAAAGGTTGACAAAAATAACTTTGCGCGAGGGAACGACACGTAGCGTAGGTGCTTTGATTTTAATTAATATATAGATATATAGATATAGATTGGTTAAAAAATGTAGTATGAAATGATAGTGTGTAATTAATAATAGATAAAAATAGGATATATGAATGAATATATATATATATATAAATATATCTATAAATATATTTATATAAATGAAAATGAAAATGAAAATAGATTATATCAAATATATATTGCCAAAAATAATATTTCAAAATATATTCAATATAAAAGTTGCCAAAAATAACTTTGCGCGAGGGAACGACACGTGGCGTAGGTGCTTTGGTTTTAAGTAATATATAGATATAGATTTGCAATATTACCTTTGTAAGAACAAATTTCCACATGGAGCTTCATATTCTATCATTTTGAGGATTTCGGCCATTTGACCATCAAATGGATGATTTTCCACACTCATCCTCATGATATTTTCTTTACACATGCATAACTTCATCTTTAATCATTAAATCAGACATCCCAACAGAGGTGTCCTAATATTGTACTCCCTCCATTCTTTTTTATTTGTCTTTTTACTATTTAGACACGTTTTTTAGGTGATAAAAACTATATAAAATATTTATTTTTTAATAACTTTTTTTAATAATCTCGTACTTAATAGTATTAAGTTTAATATTATTAAAAAAATTGAAGAAAAAAAATAATATTTATATAGTTTTTACCATTCTAAAAAAACGTACCCGATTTAAAAGTGTCAAATATAAAGGAACAGAGGGAGTATTACATTATTCCTCGTACACATACATTGTCAACAAGGAAATCAACGAGGGTACGAGGGTGGCTCGACAGATTTCGACAAGGGTATGAGTGAGGCTCGACATATTTTGGCGAGGGTACAAATGAGGCTCGGCGTCTATGGGCGTGGGCATGAGGGAGGCTCGGTGATATTGAACGAGGTCACCTCTCCCATCTTCGATAGATTTTTCAAACGACAACCAAGAACAATCATCAAAAGTCATTCGATAATCATCCAAAGTGATCGATAGATCAAAGTAAATATTGATCAGTTCATTCATTGATAAATTTAACTGATTTTAGCCTATTTTCGAGCACAATAGTTTATTTGACAGATGGAGTATTTGGAAAAATACAATTAGATTTTTTCTATTTGCCCTGATTCATAGATGAGAGAGTTTTGATCCTATTTGTAATTTGTTTGGAAAAAATAAAAAAACCTGTATGAAATTTAGCTGAAATAGTCTTGACAATAGTCGTTTTGAGATATTATAGGCTCACTCTAAAATTGCAGTTTCAATTGGGCCGACTCAGGCCCCGCTATTATTTCCAACTCCGTTTCGATTCTGTCAAATTTTGGCATCCCCCAACCCCACACGACATTTATAGAACAGAGAAGCAGAAGACGCCTGCAAACCTTGAATTCTCCAATCCCTTCTTCATTTTCTTTTCGCGCTAAAATAAGGTCTAGGGTTTAATAACTCGGAACATTCTCAACTCCTGCTAACTCAGTTGCTTTAGCAAATGGAAGTTGATATGGATACCTCTCCCAGCTACTTCGATCCCGAAAACCTCAGTGTTAGAGAGCAGTTTCGTCGATACGGGTAAGTTCATCTATTGCCATCGATTTCAAGATCATCAATTCCTTTCCGTTTTCTCTGGATTTGTATTGGTTGCACTGTTGGAGCTGTTCTATTTGTTCCAAATTTCGTTGCACTTGTGCTGCTTTTCATGTCAGTACATAAGAGGCGGATCCTTCTCCCAGTGGACGAACCATTTATTGGGAATCTGAAAGGAAATTAGTGTACTCGTAGATCGTGGACTAAGCAGAGTTGTGAATTGAGAGTACTTAGTTACAATGCGAGGTCTTTGTATTTGATGTGGGAGTGCACTCCGTTCCATTCCATACCGACCTCTCAATGATTGGTGTTCTAGGGTTTTGGTGAAATTTCTTTGGGCATTTTTTTTATAAGTGAGCAAGTGGATATATTAGAAAGTTAAAAAGTTACATATGGAAAATTGACGGCTTCACTTACATTGGACTTAAATGGGGGAAAATTGTGCAAAATTCTTGGCATGATTAAGATTATTTTCATGTTTTCCTGTCCATAGGGCTCAGGCAGTTGCGTTGTGCTAAGTTAACAAGTCACATTGTTCCAAACTTATATGTTGGATCTGGATTTTGATGCTTTTATCTACATATTGGGGGATTATTTTGTGCATATTCATAATTCATCGAGATCTCTTCTAGTTTGCGAATATTGGTTTCTAATTTTTTTTTAACATCATTTATATCTACTCAAATACATGAAAATATGTTTCTTTTTAATCGAGAAGTTTGCCATTCTATTTTTTTATAAATGATAGATTTGTCTTGCCTGGTTCAGGATTGGTACAATTTAAATATTTTTTTTCATTTTTTTTTATTATACTTCTGTAAGCTGGATAGTGTTTTGTTTAAGCACAGGAAGAGACAATCAGGTTCTAGCATATCTCCGCACCTTGATAATTCAGCTTCAAAACTCAGTGAAGGAAGATGGTCCAACACAGCACTGTTTCTGGAAGACATTAAACAAGAAGTTGATAGCCTTGATTATCGTGATGGAACCCCTTCAAGGTCACATTCAGCTTACAAAAGGAGATCTCCTGATAGCCATTTGCTGTCTGATTTTGATCCTGGTACTGATTTTGCTCGTCGAGGTGGAAGCTATTCTCTAAAATCTTGCAAGATTGATGAGGATGTGTGTTTGGATTCCAGGGAGACAACATTTGCCTTGTTTGCAAAACTTATTGATTCTGCACTTCAAGGTTCTTACATGAAGATATATTGTTTATCAGCTGCTTGACAAGCATGGTTCTTTTAGTTTTTGTATATATTGTGATGCACTAAATTATTAAATGAATTTAACAAGAATTTCCTACCTACTGCAGACTTTATGAGTTTTCCTGATCTAATTCTGCAGTTTGAGAAAACATGCCGTGATGTTTCAGAATCGATAAGGTGTGTGATAAGAAATCTACTTAACAACCATTTCGAAGTTGCTACTCTGTTGGAAAATCATATCTTGTCTCTCCTTGTATCATTGGCTGAATATACCTAAGCAATATTTTTCATTTGTATTGGAGTGTAAGATATTTCTTCCTATATGTTTGACATAATCAAACAAGACTTGATGAAAGCATTAGAGCAACCGTGGACGATCAGATGCTGGTCATCATATTCTAATTCTAATCATATTCTAAAGCGCTTCATTATAGCTGGCATTTGCTTAAGTTACATGGATAACAATGTGTGTTTCTACTCGAGCAGAATTCTTCATGATGCTGGAAGTTCTCATCTATTGTTTGTTGTTCATCTCTTATTGCATTCATTTTTCAGGTATGGTTCTGACGGGAGGCATAGGATTGTGGAAGACAGGTTGATGCTGCAAAAGGCTCAGTTTTTGCTTGATGAGGCTGCTTCTTGGTCACTTCTTTGGTATCTCTATGGAAAAGGAAATGAGTCTTTTTCGCCTTATGCTGTATTTATGCATATCATAGTTTATTTTGAGTTTCATACTTGTCTTTCATTTCGGGGTGTGTTAGTGGTGGCGGTGGCGGTAATGGTTAAAGAATTACATTGATACTTGTCAGTGACTAAATTGAGAGGGACGCAAATGGTAGGTTGATTGGAAACAAGTATTTGGAGATAGAAAAGCCCGTGGGAAGGACCTTACATCCAGATTATTATTTGTTAATATAAATTACCCATTATTAGATTATTTACATTCCAAAAAAATTCCATCTAGTCATGCAAGAATGACCCTACTTATTTGACCAAGTATATAAAGGTGAAACCTCTAATTTATTACATATGATTCCTTTGTATTTCATCTACTAGCATTTGGACGTAATTCTTAATTGAGCCTGGCTACTATTATGAGGCAATGACCTCAAGACTGTGACTTGCTTTCCAGGAAGAGAGCTCATTTTAAATAAAACATTCCTGCCCTAACATTTCCCCACAAGCAATAGACCTGTTCCCATTTCGCTTGCATTGATTTATTTATCTGAGCACATAGCATTCCATACTTGATTTACTTCTACTCGATAGCTTAATACTTGATCCACACAAAGCTTCACTTTGCTTGAGGGTCGTATTCTGATTCACGGGATTTTAATGAACAACAGATCTGGGGGAGTTCTGCTATCCACCATGGAGTTATGGCCTATGCCATCCCCAGGACTAGGAGAGTGCAGCACCCTTTCCTCTAATGATGTTTGACCATACTGCTCGAGGTGTTAGGATTCTGATATATTTGTTGGGTTTCATGGCATGAAATTGTTTGTTCCTTCTGACAGTATCTCATGTCTGATAGAACGACGATGGATCATTTGCAGTGCTATATTAGTCTCCAATGTTTAGATTCCCTGAGTCTCGATAATTGACTTTTTTGAGTTTCAATTGAAAGAATTTTCTGTCTTTTCAGGAATTGAAGAGATTCCAGAAGATCTGTTGTGGTAATGGGTGCTTGTAGACCAATTCATACCGTTTTACTTTTTGGAAAAAAAGCATTTCTTTCTTCTTTAGAGTAGAATTATTGACTCACTGTTATGAGTTCCCTTATGACAGCTCCCAACAACATCACATTTGGAGGCATGCCAATTTGTTTCCAAAGACATAACAGCACAGTCGTGCCTTCGAATTGTTCAGTGGCTAGAAGGTTTGGCGTCTAAAGCTCTTGATCTTGATAACAAGGTGATCATTCTACTGCTTCAGTAACTTAATTGGTTCAAGATGTATCTAGTGTTTCTGAAAGACACATAAGATAAGCTGTTTAACTGACTGTTCACTGTATTTGTATATTATTTCTTCACTTTTGTTTGTTACCATCAGGTCACCGACTTTCTTGACCTTCTGCTCTAGAGCTTTCCCTTCACAATCTTCTAATTCATAGGCTCCTTTTCCTAGGACTTGTCTCACTATGTAAGGACCTAGCCACATAGACAAAAATTTTCCTTCCCCCAGCTCACCCTGTTTATTAAGAAGTTTGTTGCAGTTTTTTAGGTTACCAAAGCCTGTTTAGAAAGAAATGAGGCCAAGCACTGTATGTTTAGTACAGTGGATATAACACAGAAGCTGTAAAAAATTTGCATCTTCTTTTCTTGACCCAAAGGTCTAATTACTCACGTGTCCATTTGGGTGCCATTTAAAAGGCAGTCAGGAATTATCAATTATGTCATGCTTGATTTTTGTAAATATTGAAATCTCTGTAGATATTGGTTTTGAGTCAAGTTAATTAAGTGATTATGTTTGTGATGAATTATTGTGCAGGTGCGAGGATCTCATATTGGAACTTATCTTCCCAATTCTGGAATCTGGCATAACACTCAACGGCACTTGAGGAGGGGCATCAGACATCAAGATACAGTTTCCCGGTTGGATTTTGATGCACCTACACGTGAAAATTCATTGCCTCTGCCTGATGACAGAGTATCTACCCAAACTTCTTTTGTTCATTCGTCTATGTTCGTGCTGGGTCTATTTTCATACAGTTACCTGTTAAACTTGATATGTTTTTGTCATATTAAATCAGACAATGGGCATCGTTCATATTATACCTTGTTTCTCTGCTTTCTTATAAATTTCTTTGTAAACTTGGAACTCTAGTCGACTAGTTCCTCCCATATCGCACTAATTTCAGTATGCTACGTGTAAACAATTGCATTTGAAGTGACGGTGTAAACAGTTTGTCTCTTTATTTATGAAGGCAAAATTTCGGCAAGAAGCTCTATGCTGGCTGGGCTGGACACTCTGAACTTATACCACAGAGTCTCCTTGGTTTTCTTAAATTTATGAACAAATATTATAGATAACCTGACATACCAATCCATTGCATCTTAGGGCTTCTGTGCATATGTTTTCTACTACCATTCATACATTTATTTGATGATCCAATCTTGTTGTTTTGAGTATGTTTAAGTGTCCGTTATTTATTTTGTACCATTTTATATTTTAAGCTTTTAAAAACAGCTGCTGCGCATTTTTCTCGGCAGATATTAGATGAAACTCTGCTGGAAGACATTTGGACCCTCTTACGGGCTGGAAGGCTTGAAGAAGCATGTGATCTTTGTAGGTCTGCTGGACAGGTATTCTTCACCTTTCTTATTATTCCAGAGAACTGGAAAAAGAAGCTGGAATGCATATTGTTAGTATTTAAATTAAAGTGCTGCTGTTCAGGCATGGAGGGCTGCAACTTTGACCCCATTTGGAGGGTTGGATCATGTTCCATCCATTGAAGCCTTGAGAAAAAATGGAAAAAACAGAGTCTTGCAAGCTATTGAACTCGAAGTGGCCTTGGTAGGCAATGGCGCCTTTGGAAATGGGCATCTTATTGTGCATCGGAGGTAGCATTATTCCAGGCTCGTCGTTGTGATGTTTCTCTTTTTGTGGGTTTTGATAATAAAAAAAAAAGAAGAGAAAGAGTACTGTGATTCGTGAGCTGGGATTGGTTTCTGATTGGGTTTTGTTAGTTATTTGCTGGTCCTATACTCCTATATGCAATGTAGATTTTGGTGGTAAACTAAGATGGCTACTCACTTATTCCTCTCTTTTCCAATATGATAAAGAAAATTGCAGAGCTGGAGGGTGGCAAATATGAGACAGCTATATATGCAGTTCAATGCAGCAACTTGAAGCGCATGCTGCCTATATGCAGAGATTGGGAGGTAAGTTTCTGCTTATTCTCTTTTTGCAATGTTATGAGGTTGGGTTCGTTTGGTGCACCATCATTATTCATTATCAACAATTCCTGTGCATTTATTTTCTAACGTTTCCCCTTTTAACATGACAAACACAATTGCAGTCAGCTTGCTGGGCGATGTGCAAATCTTGGCTTGATATCCAGGTTGATATGGAACTGACTCAGATTCAGCCTGGACGAACTGATCAGGTCAAGAATTATGGCGATGCTTCTGATGGGAGTCCAATGTTAGCAGATGGTTCCTCACAGCAAGCAAGTGCTCCAGAAAATTGGCCTTTGCAAGTTCTGAACCAGTAGCCACGGGATATTTCTTCTCTTCTTCAAAAGCTTCATTCTGGGTATTGAAACGAATCGGTCCTTTGGTTATTTATTTATTTGCTTATGATGGAAGACTGCAACTTGACAATGTGTGCATCTTCCTTTATTCAGTGAGATTGTGAACGAAGCTGTTATGCGTGGATGCAAGGAGCAGCACCGGCAGATAGAGGCAAGGTCTTTTATGTTTTTGTTGCCGTATTTTAGATTCCTAACTAGGCAATTCTTGTCCTCTGACGGATTATCTCTGTGAAAAAATGATGTGCCGGAATTAATGCAAGGAAATTTTATGTTCGAAAGAAAAATGATGTATGTATGTGAACAATTTTGATGCTCCTTGAAGGAGTTACTAAATAAGTAGGATATAATGACAGGATCTTGTCAGTTTTTACACAGTTGAACCTGATGAGTGATTTGAAAATGATATGTTTGTCCTGGATCTAGTTAGTTAAGGAATAGTTCATGCAAGTTAATTTATATTTGTTTCATAACATGACCATCTAATTTCTGGTATTTGCAATCCTTGAATTGATGACGACTATAAAGACACTTGAAAATGGCTGTCATATTCACAATTGGTGTGATGCGATGCATATTGTATCTGCCCTATATTTCTATGGTTCCTTCATTCAATCACATGGTTTTGTTTAATTTACGCTTAGACGGGAATGTTGTTAATTGTTTCATATTTCCCGCCTTGTCAACTGCTTGTTTACTATATCACCCAATCCCTTCTGTATTTTACTTAGACTTTCTTTGAAGAGTCCTAATAGCTTTTCTAATCTAAATGGTCTATTTTTGTTAGTCAATACAGCTGTTAGATGAGTCCCTAGGTTAATTAATTACTGATGCATTGTCACTCTCATTAGCTGTATCTCTTTATTCTTTTCTGATAGTTTCTAGGAGTCTTTATTGTCTTCTCATAGTTTCTAGGAGTATGTTGAAGTGTCAATCTCTCCTTTTTAATTATAAATATCAGGCTTATCCTGAGAATAAGATTATGCCTTTCATCTTCAATCTCTCTCATGGTATCAGAGCTCTTGAGAGATCTGAGTTTTTAAAACCTTTGGCTGCCACCTTTGCCGCCTATCCACTACCTATTTTACCATCAGTTTGGCCCCCACCTTTGCCGCCTATCCATCACCTATTTTTGCCATGACATCTTATTCTTCTCCTGCCAAAATCGAAGGCGAAATCAAATGCCTGCAGAATGTTTTGAAGGCTTTTGAATCTTCTCCTCATTCGGTGTATTGTGAGTCTTTGGCTCTCACTGGTACCCGAAATCATCTTTTTGGCAAGCAATGGATTCTGGACAGCGGTGCAACAGACCATATGACGAATGATCGAGCCCTGTTCTCTTCATATCAGCCCTTTACCTATCAGAAGCAACTCACAACGGCCAATGGGACCTCATCACCCATTTTAGGTATTGGCACTGTTACTGCCAGCTCCTCCATTCCTCTTTGTAATGCTTTATTCATTCCCAATCTCTCATCTAATCTTATATCTATTAAGAAATTGGTTCATGATCTTAACTGTAAAGTTGTGTTCTCCCCATCTGGATGTGTAATAAAGGAGTTGGTCTCGGGGAAAATGATTGGACGTGGTAAAGAAAGTGGAGACCTCTACTTCTTAGAGAAACTTCATGGTACTACCAGTCCTAGCACCGCAAATTCAGCTACTACCTGTCTAAGCACCACAAATTCAGATAAACTTTGGCTCCAACACCACCGTCTAGGTCATCCTTCTATTTCCTTGATGAAACACATTCTTCCTAGTCTTTTTATTGGCTTAGAATCAGAAAACCTTGTTTGTCCTACTTGTGAAAAAGCCAAACACAAACGTGTCTCATTTCCTCTTCGAGATAAAAGATGCCTCGTTCCTTTTGAGGTAATCCATAGTGATATTTGGGGTCCTGCACCAGTGAAGAATATAAATGGGTCTAGCTGGTTTCTTACTTTGATTGATGATTGCACCAGGGTTACATGGTTGTTCCTGCTCAAACACAAATCTGAAGTGAGTACTATTATTCCTGCATTTTATGCTATGATTCTAAATCAATTTGGCAAATCCATTCAACGCTTCCGATCTGATAATGCCAAAGATTACTTTAATCAAACCCTTTCCTCCTTTTTCACCACAAAAGGCATCATTCACGAGTCTTCTTGTGTGTATACACCACAACAAAATGGCCTTGCTGAGCGGAAAAATGGGCATATTCTTAATGTTACTAGAGCTATCATGTTTCAATCTAATGTTCCAAAGTTCTATTGGGGAGAAGCAACCCTCACCGCTGTTTATTTGATAAACCGAACCCCTTCAAAAGCATTGAAGTATCAAACTCCACTAAAACACCTTCAATCCTTCTTTCCCCATCTCTCCATTTATCATAGGTTAGAGCCTAAGATCTTTGGCTGCACTGTTTATGCCCATATTCATTCTCCTGGGAGAGGAAAACTTGACCCTAGAGCTCAGAAATGCATCTTTATAGGTTATTCCACCACAAAGAAGGGTTACAAGTGCTATTGCCCTCTTACCAAACACACCTATGTTACTGCAGACCTTACCTTTGCTGAAAATACTCCATATTACAGCTCCTCGCAGCCTGCTCAAGTCTCTAATAATCCTGAGTGTGGGGACTCCATTTCGGGAGAATTGCTCACCACCATTAGTTCACCAGCGGCTCCTCCTGTAGTGGCCCCCATCATACCTGAACCTCCATCTGATGACATCAGCCCCCATGTACTCCCTGTCACTGCTGCTACCTTCACTGAGACATCCACATCTTTTTTAGACAATCCACCCTTACAGGAGGGTGATGTCCTTCCCAATGAGACTTCACCCCAACCAGCACCACCACAAATTCCACCCTTATCGCAGGGTGATGTCCTTCCCACTCAGACATCACCTCAACCACCACCACCACAAATTCCGCAAATCACCTCTCCTCGATTCGACAAGAAGTACTTTAGGAGGGTCTCCTTTTCTGGCAAGCCTGTTTCAATCTCTGATCCGGGTCCTATACCTGCTGCACCTCCATCTACACCTGACCTGCCAATTGCTCTCAGTAAAGGATCAAGGGCTTGTACAAAAAGACCCCTTTACCCCTTGTCCAATTATGCTTCTCTTGACAGATTTTCTGATGAACACCGGAAATTTTTGACTGACCTTGATCAGATTCGAATTTCTAAGAATGTTAGAGAAACATTCCAATTAGCTGAGTTGAGAAATGCTATGAAGGAAGAGATGGCAGCTCTCGAGGCTAATCATACGTGGGAGTTAGTGGACAGTCCACCGGGTCAAAACATTGTGAGCTGCAAGTGGGTCTATGTAGTCAAGTACCATGCCGATGGTTCTCTTGCTAGGTACAAAGCCCGTCTAGTGGCTCGTGGCTTCACTCAAACTTATGGTTTGGATTATCAGGAGACATTTGCTCCGGTTGCCAAGATGTCTACTGTTCGCTTGCTTCTATCTATTGCTACTCATCTTGACTGGGAGTCGTTTGATGTGAAGAATGCTTTCCTCAACGGGTATCTCAACGAGGATATATACATGAGCTTGCCTCCGGGTTTTTCCTCTAGCTCTCCTCATCATGTTTGCAAGCTAAAGAAAGCCCTGTATGGTCTTAAGCAATCTCCTCGTGCCTGGTTTGCCAGATTTAGGAGTGTGATGCTTGCTGCAGGATATGCTTAGAGTCAGGGTGACCATACTTTATTTGTAAGGCACTCTAACTCCGGGGGAGTAAGTATCCTTCTTGTTTACGTGGATGACATTATTATGACCGGCAATGATCCTGCTGAACAAGCTCGTCTGAAAGCTACACTCACTCGAGAATTTGAGGTAAAGGAGCTTGGTTGGTTGAAGTACTTCTTGGGAATTGAAGTAGCTCGATCCAAATCTGGTATATTTATCTCCCAACAAAAATATACCAAGGATCTTCTCGAACTGGCAGGGATGGAAGATTGCAAACCAGTGTCTACTCCTATTGACTACAACCAGAAAATTGGCAAAGCTGAAACTGAACCGGAAGTGGACAAGAAATTGTAGCAGAAATTATGTGGGAAACTGATATATCTTTCTCACATCGGACCGGACATCGCTTTCTTAGTAAGTGTCATCAGTCAATTCATGCAAGATCCTAGAGAACCGCATCTCCAAGCTGCATATAGGATACTCAGGTATCTTAAAGGTACTTCAGGGAAAGGTATATTGTTCACCAAAAGTGACAAGCTTCTACTTGAAGCTTATTCGGACGCTGACTATGCCGGTGACATTGTAACCAGACGCTCTACTACAGGCTTTTGTGTATACCTTGGTGGGAATTTGGTTGCTTGGAGAAGTAAGAAGCAAGGAGTTGTTGCACGATCAAGTGCTGAAGCTGAATTCCGTGCACTAGCACATGGAATTTGTGAATTATTATGGATGAGAATCATTTTGCATAACTTGAGAGTTCAATGGGAAGATCCTATGAAGCTATTTTGTGACAATAAGTCTGCTATCAATATAACTCATGATCCTCTTCAGCATGACAAGACAAAACACGTGGAGATCGACCGACATTTCATCAAAGAAAAAATTGATGCAGGAATCATTCAAATTTCTCATGTTTCCTCTGAATTTCAGCTGGCAGATCTTCTCACCAAGGGGCTTCATCCTGGTAGATTTCAGTGGTTAATATCCAAGCTTGGCATGGATGATTTGTATGGCCAAGCTTGCGGGGGAGTGTTAGTCAATACAGCTGTTAGATGAGTCCCTAGGTTAATTAATTACCGATGCATTTATTCACTCTCATTAGCTGTATCTGTTTATTCTTTTCTGATAGTTTCTAGGAGTATTTATTGTCTTCTCATAGTTTCTAGGAGTATGTTGAAGTGTCAATCTCTCCTTTGTAATTATAAATATCAGGCTTATCCTGAGAATAAGATTATGCCTTTCATCTTCAATCTCTCTCAATTTTAATACTTCTTGAGCAGATGAGTCTTATGCTGGGACGTATACCCCACCTGCTGGACCTTATATGGTCATGGATATCACCATTAGATGATGATCCATCTCTTTTCAGGTTAGTGTAATTGAATTTTTTAGGGCCACTAGTTATAAAAGAATTCAGATTGTTCTGTATGTGCGGTGCCTGCTTTGCAACTTGTGTGAACTCAAAATGCAAGCTATTGGATGAAGACTGCCTGCGTTTTACTGTTTTCTATATGCCTTTAAATCAACCAAATTGTAGGTAGCTTGGAAGATAGATAGCTAGATTACTTCTCAATTGTCATCGTTGTATATATCTGCATTTTCCTGAAAACTATGAAAATATAACATCTTACCTACAACAGAAGGCTGATTACAGTTTTGACTTGGGTTGAGTTTATGGTTTCCCCCCAATTTCATTCCACATTTTATATCTGTCTAAATTTCTTCGTATTTATACATGTACATTTTTTTCGCAACATTCTTTTTTTTTTTTAAAAAAATAAATACGAGGGTCAAAGGGAGTTGAGACTATGAATATATATGACTTGTTTGATTTTTCAAAGAAAGTTGTGAATTTTTCCTAGAGTTAACGACAGGCATCTGCTTTGACTAACAGTGAATGGGCTCATGCTGTCTTTCATCTTGTCAGGCCTCATGGGGATCCGGAATTGATTTGTTTTGGCGCTCATCTGGTGCTGGTTCTGAGATATATGTTAGTTGACCATGTACAGGATGAATTCAAGGAGAAGATGATGAATGTTGGTGATCTTATTATTCAAATGTAAGTTGTTTAAATGTACTTTCCCTGTCTTGGCTTGAACCAGGATCTTTAATCATGCTCCATTCAGAAACATCCTAAAAGCACAGTGTTTCCAACTTTACTTTGATACTTTTTTTTGGTAGGTAAGAGGGAGGTTTATCTTATGTTGAAGAGATTTTTTTTGGACGTTGAATTCCATTTTGTTTTATTGTTAACCTTCAGTTTCAATATTTGGTTTTCTGGACGCCTTTTTCATCAGCAATTTCAATGAATTGTAGGTATACAATGTTTTTGTTTACTAAACAGCGAGAGGAGTTAGTTGGCCTCTATGCTTCGAAGCTTGCACGTCATCGATGTATCAATATTTTTGTGCACATGATGGAGTTACGGTTGAATGCTAGGTTTGCCTCTTTGTCCTTCCTTTTTTAGTTTTTTTATGATGTAATAAATAGTTGGGCATAATTTTCAACTATTATTTCCAATATGTGCTTCTCCATGCTAAGAGTATCTGGTTTTCCATTTTTTCCTTGATATAATTCTTTGATGAATACATGCATGGATTTTTTTTAAGCATCAATTTTTGGCATCATAATTCTTTAAATCACCCTCATCTTCCGCCCTTCAAGCACACAACACTTAACACTCTCATAGTCTCATCCCTTTTTTTCAAAAGGAGATACATTTGACAATGGTTTATTTTTATCCTCTTTCCATTTTGCTAGTCTTCATGTCAAATACACATTATTTCTCTCTGCAATGGAGTATTTACCCTTTTCCCCTGGAGATGATGATCCAAGGGCCAGCTTAGCAGAAATTATTGAGAGGTATTTGCATCCTTTTTTTTTTTATAATTAATGATCTGGTACAGTACACAAAGAAGGCTTTTATGGATTGTTTAGTGTCACATTTTAATCTCAGTGTCTTGTTAAGATCACGAGAAATCAAATTTGGCGAGTACGACAGGTCCGTGGATGTTGCAGAGCAACATAGGTTACAGTCTCTGGAGAAAGCTATGGTCATACAGTGGCTTTGTTTTACGCCTCCCTCCACAGTTAATGATGCTCAGACAATTAGTGGCAAACTTCTTCTCCTAGCACTTATTCATAGGTAATCACCTGATCATTATTGTGTTTTACTGCATATGCTAAAATGATCATCATGTTGTCTGTCAATTAATGCATTGATTTGCTTAATAAAACAAACTGAACATATATTTTGTTTTTTACATTTCACAGCAACATACTATTCAGGGAGTTTGCTCTGATATCGATGGGGAGGGTGCCAGCAATGCCCATAGGTGCCCACAAATTGCTAAGTTTCCTTGCCGAGCCCTTGAAGCAACCACCAGAAGATCTTCTGTATATTGAGGATCATGATGTTTCGGACTATTTGAGCGAGTTCAAAGATTGGGTATTCATTCAGATTTTGTAGGGATGATCTGATTATTTATAATGACTTGCATTGTTTAAATGCTCTTTCCTTGGTTGCCCCTCTAAACTAACAACAATCTCATGTTTCTGAATGACAGCGGGAATATTACTCTTGTGACGCAACATATCGCAATTGGCTGAATCTTGACTTACAGAATGCAGAAAATCCTCCCCATGATTTGTCACTTGAAGAGAAACAAAGATTCTCAAAAGCTGCAAAAGAAATGCTCAATTCTTCTTTGTTACTTCTGCAAAGTGAGTTGCTAACTGCATAAATATCAGGGCACTGGGAAAATAAACACTTGGATCTTTTAATTCTTGACGGATCAATGATCTTCTAGATTAATGTTGCATGTTTTAATCAAATCCTACTTGGAAGGTTTCTTATTAATTGATTATACCAAATTATCCTCTATTTACTTATTTATTTTGTTTTCCTTTAAACTATCAGGGAATGAAAATCCTTGGTTGGTGCCCATTGAAGATCATGTCCTTGATGCTGTAGAATCTGTATTCCTTGAGTTGCATGCGACAGCCATGGTATGTTTGCCTTCTGGGGAGTGCCTGACTCCGGATGCCACATTATGTGCCACGTTGATGAGTGCACTTTACTCTTCAGTGTTTGAGGTTGATGTTAATAACCGGCAACTGATGGTACGTATTATCAACTACAATATGGAGTCTATGACTATAATAAATGAAAGTACTGAATAAGAAGGATATTTTTGTAGGGTGGTTTTTATGTTCAAAACCGACAACTTATGTCATGTATTAATGTTGGAAATATGATAGAGTTACTTTTCTTGTAAGTTGTGTTAAAAATTAGGCAGAATAGAAGCATCCCTAGTCTACTTTTAGAGATAATTATTATGTTTTCTAGGTATTAAATGCAATTACTCCTTGTACTTTAAGATTCTAACCTTAAACGATCCGCAACCATGGGGTAATCTCTTTCCCCCTTTTTTTCTCATCTTCCTATCACAAATTTACAACTCATTTATTTTTTTGTTTAAAATAATTTTCATTTTTTCTACCTCTTTCTAAAAGGTTTCCTCTACAACCATGGGAAACCTCTTTTACCTCTTTTCAAATTTATTTTCACTTTTTCTTTTCTTTTATATATCTTTTCCTTTATTATATGTGTATCATCATATATTATTGTGAAATATTTTTATTTATAATTTTATAAATAAATAAAGGCATTTGTAACATCACTTGAAATTGAGGATTGTTAAGCATTTGTAACATCACTTGAAATTGAGGATTTTTGAGAAGATTTGGATCAAAAGGCATATTTGGAATGGGTGGAGTATTTGGATTATTGTGATCCATAGTTAAGAAAATAGGTGCAACTACAATAGATCAAGATGGGGTATATATAGGGTAAAATTGGGCTCAAATTATAGAAAAAAAATAAAATTAAACCAATGGGATATTTTATTTCAAAAAATAATGAAATATAAATATATTTTTATTTCATTTTAAACACTATTACAATTAATAAATCTAAATGGAAAAGAGAAGATCCTACTTTATCATTAAAAAAAAGAAAATAAAATTAGAAAAGAAAAGAGGTTACCTCTCTCTACCAAGGTAACCCCTTCCTACCCCTTACCTTAAAGGTAAACTCCACAACCATGGCCTTACCTTTTAGCAACCTTAAGGCAAGTAAAACCCATGGTTTCTCATGCTCTTAGACTTCCTTACTCTCTTGTATTTATTCTGGGTTTCTCCCTTTGTAATACACTCAGAAATATTATCTCTCGGTAAAACTAACATGGTATTAGAGCAGTAGGTTTTTCGTAAGCTTTTTCCCCCTTTCCATTGTTGAACCCCCTTTGAGTTATGTAGGTTTCTTTCTTCAGCCTTCATAGTTGAGAAAGTTAACCTTTCACCGGCCTTCTTTGTTGTGAAGGATATGCCTGAACAGCTAAACTCATTTGTCTTCTTCCTCATCAGTCCACACATATTTTTTTTAGCCTTCATTGCCGAAAAGCTTCAACCTTCCTCTCTCTAGCCTTCATTCCTGAATTTGTTTTTTCAGCCTTCATTGCTGAAACTTTCTGGTTTCTCAAGCCTTCATTGCTGAGAATCTTCTCCTGTTTTCTCAGCCTTCATTGTTCGAAAATTTCTTCTGTTTTCAGCCTTCATTGCTGAAATACTTTGTTGTCTCTCGTGCCTTCATTGCCGAGACTTTTAAACCTTGGGAAATTGGGTTTTCTTCAACTCACAAATTTCATCTTCCTTAAGCTATGAGTGGGTATCAAGGATTAGTTTAGGCCCCAAAAAACCTCTGGTTCAGCAGATCACTATCCCTAGCAGCACTTTCAAACTTCTTGTGGTAGATGGACACTTCATCCAGACAAAAATTCAAGGTGGATCTTCAAGATAACTCTCACATACCAACACAATAACTTGCAGATTTGTTGCCCAAAAAGTCTTGCTTGGAGATGTTTTCAAGAGCTTATTCCACGCTAGATTTGTAAGATCTTTTCAAACCCAGCTTGACGGGGAGTGTTGGAAATATGATAAGAGTTACTTTTCTTGTAAGTTGTGTTAGGCAGACTACAAGCATCCCTAGTCTACTTTTAGACATAATTATTATGTTTTCTAGGTATTAAATGCAATTACTCCTTGTACTTTCAGATTGTAACCCTCAGACTTCCTTACTCTCTTGTATTTATTCTGGGTTTCCCCCTTTGTAATACACTCAGAAATATTCTCTCTCGGTAAAACTAACAATTATAAATTACAATATAGATTCTGTAGACTATAGTGAATGTAAGTACTGAATAACAAGGATATTTTTATAGGGGTGTTTAAGTAAAAGTTGGAAATGATGTTTCTGAATTTGTAAGTCGGAATGCTCTTGTAAGATTACTTCTCCCAGTTTGGACTCTTGTTAGCTATACCTATGGGGTGTGTATTCTTGATACCTGTGGGGTGTTTATTCTTGATTGCTATTTTAGTTCATCTTGCTAACATCTCACATGTTACTGAGTCCTCACTGATTTGATTGTTTATGTCTATCTCTTGGAGTTAGATAACCGTTACTATTTAGACTCTTGTTAACTATAACAGGAAGATTAGCCTACCCCACTAAGTGCAATATCTCATGCATTGCACGCATGTTATTTTCTTGCACTTTTTATGAGCTAGCTGATCAGTGATGTCAAGGTTGCATTAGTCTGGTTTTTGAAAAAACTTAGGTTTGCACTTCAGGACACCACTTCTTGAGTCAGTCAGTTGTATTTAAATAATGATATAAAGCACAGGCTTTTTGTATTGCTTGCAATGCCAACAACCTTTTCCTTGTTATTAATTTTGTGGCTAGTCTAATCAAATGCTAATTTTTACCATATATTGTCTCAAGGCTTTTTTCATCCACACTGTTTTCTGTGCTCAGGTGAATGTGTTGGTTTCACCAATGGACTCTAACTGCCTTGAGGTTGTGCTTCGCTGCTTGGGAGTAGTGGGTGATGGACTTGGGCCTCATCAATCTAACGATGGTGGCATTCTTGCTGCTGTGATGGCTGCTGGTTTCAAAGGTAAGGGGATTCAGAATCTAGTTGATACAAGTTTAGGTGGGAAATAGTAATTAAGAGAAGGGGATGTGAAAGATAATATCTTCGGTTATCTTTTCTTTCTACTTTTTTGAATTATCCAAGCACAATAGATCATGAATAAAAAGAATTATACAGGTGAACTTTCTCGTTTTCAAGCTGGTGTTACAATGGACATATCACGGCTAGATGCTTGGTATTCTAGTGCTGATGGTACTTTGAAAGACCCTGCTACATATGTTGTTCGGGGCCTTTGTCGCAGGTGCTGTCTCCCCGAACTGGCTCTTCGTAGCATGCAGGTATGTGCTATAAAGGAGATCAAGGATCAGTTTTATCTATTTGATGATTTGCAGAATTTGTGCATGAGTTGAGCCATTCTGCGATAGTCGATCGTAAAATGCTTTTAATCAGTGGAGAGTCATGCTCAGCCTTTTGACCATTATTGTTTTATAAAGGGAACTCATTTAAAAAGATAGTCTATGCAGAGAATATGGCTTTATTTTGAGTTTCTTAGCTGACAAAGAACAACTTATGAACGTTTTATGAGAATGTGTGAACTTTTGTTCAGAATTAAATCTTATGGAGATGTATTATTATGTTGGCTGCCAGAAATATTCTTATTGAAAAAGTGGGTAGAACCTGCGGTCTGCAGAAATCTTCAGTGATGAAAATGTCTGCACACCTTGAAATGGCATTCATTTTTTTTTCTAAGTCTTTCTTTTGTGATTGAATTCGTAGGTTTCAATTTCACTGGTAGAAGTGGTGGGTGAACCACCAGAAAGGCACGATGAGTTGATCGAACTAGTTGCATGTCCTGAGACGGGATTGCTCCCCCTTTTCAGCCAGCAACAAATGCAGGTGTGTATACTTGCATCATTTCCCCCGTGTTTTCTTTAGATCTGTGCATAATCACTGCTATCATGCACCATTTCTGGCAAGTAAAAAGAAGAAAATTACTTCCCTTGTCAGTATTTTTGTAATCGCATACTAGTTGTTTGATGAAGTTAGTTCATCACATATCCAAGTAGCAGCAGCTTGAATTTAAGGTTTTTATTTTATACTCTCAACAGGAATTCTTGTGGTTTGAGAGGGAATACTCAATACGGCAGATGGAACTTCTGGAACAAGAAGGCCTATACTGATTACGTCTAGGGATGAACGGTTTCATTAGTGTGGTTATAGTAGTAACATAAATCTCTCCATCTGCACTCCAATTAAAATGTTGTGAGTGCGAAGTTGCAGCTTCATCTTTGCCTCCAGTGTGGTCGTTCATTAAATTCAACAGCTTCCCTCGTAAACAAGCGGGTCGTCATGATGTTATAGTGCATCTCAACGTCTACTAGCAGTCCGACTGATCAAGGTATGGCTAGAAACTGTGGATGCTGAAAGCTGTTCCATCCACCAAGCAAAAATTATGTGCAGTTTCAAATTTGTATTTCGTTAATTTGGTGAGTTTCGAGTCCTTTAGTGTGTCTAAAATACACAGCCAGTATCCTTTGAAAATTTAAAGCAAATGCTCCTGATTATTTTTAAAAATTTCCATTGTCCATTTTGTATTTCAAGAAACATCTTCTCAACTTGTCCTTTAGTGTTGCTTGAATTTTATTTTTTGGGTGGGCACCGGTGGTGGTGTATGGGGTGCTTCTTAGCTCATCTCTCTTCATTGATGAAGCATTGTTTGCCCCTTTCATGTGGGGCACTACTTGTGATTTTTTTTATGCAGGTAAAAATTTGAATAGGGTTAACTTATTAGAGCTGATACTTGGAGCGGCATATGTAAAAAAGGTTTGTAATGTTGGTTTGCACACTTATTGATTTTTCGGAAGCTACATGTGAATCTCCCCTTTGAAGATTGAAGTAGCAGAAGGAAATGTGTGAAAAAGATTTTGATTTTCTATGGGCATTCCCAACAATCTTTGAGAGTATTGATTGCGATCAAGATATCGCCTTCCATTTGAAGTTCGGATAATCCAAGCACCTTCGCCTTCAAGATGCACATCTTGAGACCCATTGCGTTTGTCATAAGTGTAGAGCGGTGATGGAGTTGCGCTCCTCTACAATCTACCATTGTACCACGGTGGTACTAAGTTTGATAAGGCAATGTTGGATCATTGAATGATATTAAGTTAGTGATTCAACTAAGTTTGATAAGGCAATGTTGGACTATTGAATGATATTAAGTTAGTGATTCAACTAGAGGATCGCTCTATTGTTTACCCTAAAGCAGGGTAGTGTCAATGTTCTAAGGGGTCCTGTGCCAAGAGTATGACAAAGCCCTATTTATATTGTTGATTATTTTTATTTTAGGAAAGTTTCGCTAAATAAACTATTTAACTAATCTAATGTCACTTGAATTATGTTTTTTTTGTTATAAAAAAAACCCCGACAATGATTTCATTTATGCTTAAAAATGTATATAAAAGACATTAAATAACTACTATATTGACGAAACTCAAGCCTGTTTAAATTAATTTAATAAAAATATTTAAAAATAAAGCGACAATTTAAAATTTTATAGATATTTTTAGCAAAAAAATGTTTTAAATGATTTTTTGAAAATCTTAAATACATAGTATAATTTAATTAGTTAATGATAAAAGAAAAAAAAACAAAACAATGAATTTTAACAAAGGAATATAATTTTAAAAAAGAAAGGGAAGATAGCTTGGATAAAAAAAGAAAAGTTTTTAACTTTAGTGGGAATCGAACACAGGCTAAATAAGAGAAATTGGGTTACTTTACACTATTTTTCCAACAAGTTATAAGGAAATATTTGAAACAAAATTAAAACAAAATCATTATATAACAACTCCTAAAAAATATTGGGCCCCTACAAATTTAGAGCTCTGTTCCGTTGACCCATGTGCACATGGGTGTTGCACGGGCATGCCCTAAAGTTATTGTGGAAGATGTCATAGTAATAATGGACAACTTTATATATCCTGTTTATTTATTTGTTTTGAAAATGGATCCTGCTAATCAAGATACTCCTATTCTCCTAGGAAAACCCTTTTTAAAGACAACCAAAACACAGATTGATGTTTATTCAGGTTCACTTATTATGGAGTTTGATGGTGAGAAGGTTGAATATAATATCTATTGATTGACAACCCATCTTTGTATTTCATTGATGTAATTGAACTTATTGCGCATGATTGTTTTGATATGACTTGTACAGATGATTTGCAAGGGCTTTAGAAGCTCCATTAGATGAGCTTTCTTTGGTTATTCTTTATCATCTAACCTAAAAGAGACTGTGATGGAGTTGGATGCTCAACTTGAATTTCACTCCTCATATGGGGAGGATCCCCTTGCATTAACACTTTTTAGCGAAAAACTTTTACCTTCTATTATGCCAACACCTAAGATAGAGCTCAAGCAAATCCCAAACCACAAGACCCCAAAAGAGTACAAGGAAGCACTAGGATGGACCATTACAGACATAAACAGAAATCAGTCTGAAATCGTCTATGCATAGATCTTACTGGAAGAAGAGGCCAATGCTTGTAGCCATAACAAAGACTCAACCCACCCATGATGAAGGTGGTAAAGAATAAGGTATTGAAACTCCTATGGACAGGCATGATTCCCCCCCCCCCCCCAACAGTAAATGGATGAATCCTATGCAGGTCGTTCCCAAAAAAAGGAGGTATCACGGTCGTAAAAAATCAACAAGAAGAGTTGGTTCATACTAGAGTTCAAATTGGATGGACGTGCATCGATTATCGCAAACTGAATGTAGTACCTAGACATAATCATTTTTTTTTACGTTTTATTTGCCAGATACTTGAGCGACTTGCTGGTCGTTCCTTCTACTATTTTTTGGATGAATAATCAGGATACCTTTACCCATAGCTTGAGACGATCAAGAAAAAAAAATGAAATTCATATGCCCATTTAACACTTTTGCATATCCTATGATGCCTTTTAGGTTATGTAATGCACTTGAGACATTCTAACGATGTATGTTAAGCATTTTTTTTATATTGAACATTTTTATTGAGGTGTTTATGGTTGATTTCATGGTCCATGGGAATACCTTTGATGCATGTTAGAACCATTTGTCACTAGTGCTTAAAAGATGTGCAGAGACTAATTTAGTCATCAATTCAGAAAAGTGTTATTTTATCGTTGAACAAGGCATTGTGTTAGGCCATATTTTCTCATATAAAGGTATGGAGGTCGATAAGGCAAGGGTTGATATCATTCAATCCTTTCCTTAGGGTGGTAAGTTGGACACTCGTAAACGCACGTGGGGTGCGCGACACCCGCATGTGCATATAGGGTGAGCACTCGGGTGTCACACACTCGTGTGCGTTTTCCCCATCCATCCCTACACTATAATAGCAGAAGCAATGTCTCTGCAAAAGAATTTGCCACGTGTCTAGACTAATTTCTAGCATTTTAATTTTTTTTTCCTGCTTTTCTTTGTTCTCTGCTACACGTTCGGGAATTTGGGGTTTTGGTAACCGCACTTTTGATTTTGATCAGTGGTTCTGTGCACGTTCTTCACAATTGACAGTTTAATTCATGAGAAGCTCAAAACCGTCCCTTTCACTTCCCCTTTATCTGCAAAATCAGTACGCCCCCATCATCTAATTGCAAAGTGGAGCGTATCCGCCAGTTTGTTTGACATAGGTGTTTCTGCGCTTCTGAGAGCACCGTCAAAATCAGAGCCCTGTAGCGTCGTTGAAGGGCGGAGCACGGAGCGAGTCTGAGTAGAGGAGGACGTACCCGCCATGGACGCCGGAGGCCCGAAGCTCAGGTATGGTATAGGGTTATTTTTTGTCCTTTGCGAATATCAGGACCAAATTTTCTATTTGGGTGATTCTAATCGTGTGCTCAAATGCTTAATTTATGAGTTTTAATCGATTTCTGTTTGTAATTTTTTGTTTACTGTTGCGATTTGTTCAATTTGGAGCTTTTCGGTTTGGGTATTTGAGAGACAAATCAGTGGTCCCGGCCTTTCCTAGCATATGAAGAACCAGTGTTCAATTTCTACGCCATCCCACCTTCTTTCTCTGTCGCTATGGAGTTAAGGTGTCTCGCCCTGTTGTGCTACAAATAGTGAAGAAGCAGGACTAGCAATCAAGTTTGGAAGCGAATTAAGCTCACCTCCGGCCGCAAGCTCAACGCCAAGAAGCGTCTTTTTTTTGGCAGGTCTCACTGTCTTCTCCTCTGAAATCTGTTAATTAGGGTTTATGTTTTCCTCTTGGTATCATCTTAACTGCTTTTGATTCCTTCTTCAATCGTTTCTTGTGCTTGCAGATGATCCTTGAGGTGCAGTGGATTTCCATCTCTCTCTAAAAAAAAAAGCAAGCTATCTGCAATGGAGAGAGTTGTAAGTGCTTCAACTTTTTTGAAAAACATTTTACCTCTATGATAAGTACTGAGTTTGGAGAATACTGAATCATTCTTATTCCTAGCATTGAATCTTATGGTGATGTAATGTGATTGATTCTCATAGCTTAAATTATGTGTTCTTAACTTATGTGTAATGTGATTGATTCTCATAGCTATGGTTGATCTCTTTGCACCTTTGCTGTCAATATATATAATTTGTTGAATGAACAAGATATACATTTATCGGATTTGAAAGTGGAGCAATTTCGTGTGATCTATAGGCTGTGATATAGGATAATAACTATTCTTTTATTTTGTATTGCTGGTCATCTTGGAAAAAAAATGGAGCAAATATTTTGGATCTGGCACCTACTACTCCTTCAGAATGATTTTGTCAAGTATATACGTTTTCTCTTTTCTGATGTATTGAGTGTCTTGGCAAAAATAGAGAACTTGACAACTTTGTTTTCGTTCCAATTTGATACTTCTAGATATGGGTTTGATCAAGTTTCTATAGAGAGCATTGGGAGTTTTGATAACCTCACAAATTAGGGATAGGATTAGAGCTTAACATCAGGTTCTTTTGATGATGTAGCTGTTGTTAAATTCGGTGAAATGTTGAATTGTTAACTACTAATTGATTTAACCTTTGTTATTTGTTATTTATGAAATATGCAGAGTTTTAGGAAACATCTCCTGGATGAGCTTGAACAGGCATTCTCAGATGAAGTGAAAACTTATAGGGAGATTCGTGCTTTGTCTGATGAGTTTTGATTGCGAATTAGTATGTCACTTATAAATAATTATGATAAATAACAACACTAAGAATATTCCTTCTAGCATCATTTATAATGGATCATGTTATGTATTAATTTCAGGATAGTGAAGCGAGCTGTGGATTTTTTTAAATGGTGTAAGAATGATATTTCCACGTCGGCGTCGAGTATATCATTAAGTGCTAATGTGCTGCCCTTCTAGCATTTATAAGGAAAGCTTGTGTTTAGAAGATCACGCAAGAGGGGAGTTGTGAAGAGGATAAGAATGAGAAACAACGTGACAAATTTGAGCAAGTGGATGTCTCTGCTAGGTATGTTTCGCATCTTTCATATCCAGAGGGGTATGGTGCTGCTGATGTCAATGCTGCTGCTGCTAGACAGGACACAATCGAGGGGTTGCGCCTCCACGAAACCCGAAAAGTATAGGGTCAAAGTGCAATCTGGGGGATGCTTGTGAGACAACAAATTCGGGTGCACAGGGGGGTCATTCTATGACAATCTGGGCTGATTTGCAATGTGCTACTACTATGCTGCTATGTTGTGCTTCTGCTGCTGGTGGGGAGCCATGACAAGGAGGTGATTCTAATCATGTTATAGTAGTAATAAAAATTGATTCAAAAGAGAAAGAAAAGGCGCCTAAGAACTCAGCGTTTGGAGCACAAATGACAGCAACTCAAAACAAAGAGATTGGTGGGTCTACAACAGGTATGGGCTCCAGAAAATCAAACTGCTAAGGTTGTAGCTTCTAGTATTCACCAGGAAAAAGATATGAAAGATGGGGAGAAAGATAGCACTATAGCAGCAAAAACGAGTGCAGCAAAGGAGGCTGAATTTGTGAATGAAAACTCATGAAAAGGGATGTCGGAAGCAAGTATGACAACATCGTATCAACAGGGGAATTTGAGTGTTGTAGGAGGAGCTGCTGTTGGCGGGGATTGCAGTAGGCAACAAGGGATAGAGTTAAAGAATAAGATAAAGGAGTATGTACAGCGGCTTACCACCACAAATGATAAAGTAGTGTGATGTTAATGGTTTGAAGTTCTGGGTTGTTGCCTTCATACATCACTCAACTCATTATCTTCTTGGTTCCTTCGTAGGTGTTTGCACAAATTTTTTTATTCATGGAAAACATTTATACGCCCTTCTCTCGATCTTTAAAATGATCTAATTTTTTAGATTTTTGTCATTTGTTTTTATCAAGTCCAATTTGACTTCAAGATTACCAACACTAAAGAAGTAAAAAGCATAAAAGAGAACATCCTAATGAAATTGGGATTTGAGCGGAGGAGATGAAAAAGTTGGTAGTTGGTCATCTTTCGAATGTGATATTAGGATAACTGCGCCTCAGTTTAGACACAACGGGGTCGTCAGGATCAGTATGTTTGGCTATCTTCAGTGGTAAATAGGTTTAATGATAATAAATCGGTGCGTTAATGTTCATGCCGCCATAATATATAGCTAAATTGAATTAAATTTCTTTGTCTTTTTTAACAGCAGTGATGATTTACTTATACTGTTGCATTTAAGAGATAAATGGTTGGATGATCCCACTTATATCTCTTTCTTTTTATGCCCTCAGTGTTTATAGCAATAGAAATCTGATGGCCATATGTGCACTCATCTAAAGGAACAAGGACAAAAAAAAATTACTTCATACACCATACATAAAACATCTTAAGATAAATGTAGACAGGTAGTAGATTGCTTGTAGCAAAACAAGAGCATCAACTACAAAGTAACTTTATCAAACGTTTTCTGTCATTGGTGGAAGTAGTGGCTGAGTAACTGAGGACTCGATGTGGCGGGCTGTTTTGTTTCTCCCTTGCTCCGCTATGGACACTGGGTATAATCCTGCAATGATTAGTACTGCTCCAATGATCCTGCACATATGAAACCTTGGGTGTCTTATTAAATACAGTATGACTCTGCAAAAAAAAAAAATCATCTTATCTGTTACATTTTTTATGTAATCAGCTTTTAGATCTTGCAAAACATTGCCTACTTGATATAATTGATACATCAGCTATTCAAATTAGAAGTCTGAAATGGATGGTAGTTTGAGGAGTTCGATAGCCACAAGCTTAAGTTTTCATGATTGAACTTGTCATTGGTCCTCAATTTACAATGTTTATATAATATGATATTAGGATAAAAAAAACCTATGTCCTTCACCAAAATGAAATGGTGAGAAACATTGAGATATGATATTAGGATAAAAAAAACAGTAGAGACAATAAAACAAGGCGTGACAACACCTATCTTGACCAACAACCTCTCGACCAAGAGTTGAAAATACATTTTCATCTACGGCCGGTAAAGGACATAAATTGAAGGAAAATTAAAGAAATCGAATACTCATCCGGGAAACATTATATTTTTTTATACATCATTTCAAACGCATTGATTAATATGATAACATCCGAAAAATAAGATGAGTGTATCTAAATTAATTTTAAAAATCCCGTGTGCGCACGGGCTTCATGCTAGTTATTATATAAAACTAGTACAATACCCATGCCATGGTGCGACTGTGCAAGTTTTTATAAATAAAATTTTAATAATATAACAAATTAATATTATAAAATATTAATAAAAGTTAGGATAATGTCGACTTGAAATCTTTTAGAAAATTGTAAAAATGTTTACCATAAATTTATCTTAGAAATCTTTCAAAAAATTATTTAAAAAATATCTTATAATTTAAAGTAGCATACATAAATATAGATATTTTAAAGGGCAATTTGCTAAACTAGCACACTTTAGGGGGATTGTTTGTATTGCTAACCTGCTCCGAAATTAAATTGAAAAAACCGGATAGTACCATAACCGGCTGGGCAGGTGGTAGGTTGATGTGAGGTTTACTGTACTGAAAAGAAAGGAAAAAGCAGAGAGAGCTGAGAGGAGAGAGACAGTGTTGAGAGAGATTGTGGGGGTGTACTGTACTGAAAAGAAAGGGAAAAGAGATAGCTGAGAGGAGGAGAGAGAGTGTTGAGAGGATGAGAGATAGTAGGAAATGGTGGAAAAGTCAAAAGTATAATTAATGAGGGGAGAGAGTGAAAAGATGAGAGAGATATGGGGAATTAATTAGGAGAGAGAGAAAAAGGAGGAGAGAGGAAAAGAATGAGAGAGTGAAAAGTAAAAAATGATTTATAGATGGGAGAGAGGGAAATGAGGAGATGGAATTGTTGGCATATCTCTAGTTGACACATGTGCACCGACATGAAAAATACATTATGTGGCATGACTACAATCTTATGTCAAGTAAAATAGTAAAGAGTGACATGTAAATTCGGTATGAGTGACGAGTAATTATAGTTATTAGCACATTGTTTGGTTACAAGGCTGTCATTTGGTTTTTATTTCTGGACACTAATGTTTTATTACTTGTTAGTAGTTTGTTTTGACCTTCTACCTCATATTGTGTAATATTGTCACTTGTACATTTTATAATGCCATTTAGATTGCGTATGCTGGGCAAAACGATGATATCCCTTGGTCCCTACACTTGTATTTATAGATGACAATCTCTCTTTTTAATGAAATAGGTGACAAAACGTTGGTATCTACGTTATAATCCATATGTTCAAATTGAATTCAAAACAAACCCAAAATGTGATCGCAACTCCGAATGATTTTTTTTCTTCAAATTATATATAATAAAAGGCAAAGGGAACCCTTGATACGCTCTTTTTCACATCTTTTGATTGATTATATATATAAAATGGCAAAAGGCGTTAGGGATAACTCGTTTAGAGCTTTTGATGACTACCAAGTCTAATGACCTCCTTTTCTAAATGTTACAAGTCCTCCTTTCTCTCCTCCTTTCCCTCTCACCTTTATGTGTCATGTAAAAATAAACTAATGATATGTAACAGTCTATAGGCGTTTTGTCATCAACTATATTTTACATGCCACCATATAGTCCTTAACATGTCACATAATGTATTTTACATGCCGCCTAAACGATTTTACATGTTACGTGAATTGTTTTACCTGACGGACCTTGTGAAGTGTGTTGTTGGATCACTTGATTGTTTTGCAACCGAGTTTCTCATCGACGGAAATACACTCAGCCTTGTTTCAGACGAACTACAAGGAAAAGGTAAGAAGGGGGAAAAAGATGAATTAGACACAACAGTTGCCAATAGTTAAAATCAAATGTCCACTCTATGATTTCGTACTGAACACCTTATGGTTGTCTACTTGACATATAGTCCGCTAACGGATTTGCGAATTGAAATGTGAAGTTTCGTTGGGTTAGAGAAGTCTCTTGTTTAGAATAGGACACTTAGGCTTTAAAAGGTTTAACTGTTAGTTGTGAGATAAAATGGACATTTGATCAATGCCTTGATCGTTTTTTTTTTGGTAATGTGATCAAAGCCTTGTTATATAACATTTGAGTAACACTAAAAAATTCAGAAAAGAGCTTGTACATTATTTCTTCCCTAACTCTTGATTTGTTTACAATTGCTCTTTTATTTATAAGAAGAAACAACATTAGTATTATAACAAACTTCAGTCGATGCGATAGAAAGGCACAAATACACCACACACACAGGCACAAGGAAAGGTAATGACAACTCACACTTGTACTCTTGTCACCCAATAGGATATACATGACGCCTATTCGATTATACATGACAACCCAGTAGGATTTACATGACGCATGTTCGTTTGTACATGTCATAAGTAAATATTGAGTACAATTTAAGGATTTCACCTTGCCTTGTTTTATTACCACCATCATCTAGACATCTACTCCATAATTCATATGTTCAAATTGAACTCAGAATAAAATCTGAATCAAATCAGAGAAACACAAATTCTAGATCAAAGAGAAAATCTGGTAATGACTACAATTGAGGGGTGCTCCATGTAATACACCGGGGAGATTGGTTATATGACATGTGAAACCTTTTGTTGAGAGCTTTTGATCACTACCTGGTCTAATGGATATAAAAAAAAATTAGAAAATGAAACCTTTTGTATCCCTTCTTCTCTGGTTGAGACTCTAAACTCTCGACATCTTTATCCACTTATCTTGTCGAGACTCTAGACGTCATTGATCATGTGCTTGATCATGAGACTCTCGACATTTTTACTCTCCTCTCTTTTATTTTTTTACGCAGTACATTGCAACCCATTCGGGGTCGGGGATAACTATGACATTGATTTACTTGGTTTGAAGTTTTTTCAAGTTTTCATCCTTCACTTCTCGATCTTCTCCTCAAATAGAAAATAAAAGTTGGTAAAGGGTGATCATGTCAATAGTAAAAATAATCTGTCCACCCTATGATTTTCTACTGGACACCATTTGGTTGACTACTGGACACGTTTTGGGTTTGTCCTCTCTTCTGGGCTATCGTAATGAAGTTGCACTAATAATGTCTGACAATATGTACACTATACATGACAACAGTTAAATCCAACTGCCCACTTTATGATTTTGTATTGGACACCTTATGGTTGTCTACTTGACATGTAGTCCACTAACGGATTAACGAATTGAAATGTGAAGTTTCGTTGGGTCAAAGAAGCCCCTTGTTCTGGAACAAGCCCAATCATTGATGAAGTCACAATTTGTATTGGACACCTGATGAAGTCACAATTCGATACCCCGACCGAATCGGATACGATGGATACGGTGGGGGTATTTTTGTAATTATATTTTATAAATGAAAATAGTAAAAAAATATCATTAATCTTATTTATATTTTGTAGTTCAAAAATATGATTAATCTTATTTATTTCTAAAAAAAATGTAAATGACTACTTTTGGGGGGTAAAAAAGTCTGAACAGGTTGCCTTTAAATCTTACTCCGTATTTAGTTAATATATATTGGCTCCAGCTGTATTCCATATATTTGTTCCAAATTAATTACACAGCATTTAATACTATTCATTCATCTTCTTCGCTTCGCACACTTTGCCGCCGCCTCGTCTTCTCCACCTTTACCCCAGACAACAGCACGCCGCCTCGACTTCTTCGCAATTCCTCGTCCATCAAAGCGGCACACCTGAGATTCGATGGATTTACCGTATCGATACGAGTATCGGTCCGAATCGGACACGAAGTATCGGATTCGTAATTCGTAGGGACGTGTCCCGTATCCCGCTTCAATGGCCCACAACCTCCTCTTCCACCACGGAGCCGCCTGGGAGAACCAAATCCGCCGCTCCGCCACCCCGCGCAGCCCCATCGCATCGTTTCTCTCATCGCACCAGCAACCTTCTTTTCTTCTCTCCACGGCAGAGCCGCGCCACCGTCCTCGCCGCCCTCTACTTCTCCCTCAACCACCCCCGCTCTCCTCCCCTGACGCCGCATCCCACGCCTTCTACACCACCACCCACAACCTCCTCTTCCCCCGTAGAGTTGCCTGAGAAGCAACCCCCGTCGCACCATTCTCTCTTTCCTTCTCCACTCTCTCTTTCTCTCTCCTAGTCAGCCGGTTAGCATGTTTTGATTTAACCGGCTAAGATGCAATTTTTTATAGAAGGGTGTTAGCCTTTGCAAATTAATGGGTTGCCTGCCATTTCAGCAAAGATTTTCGGATCAATTGCTAGTTACTATAATTCCCTCTATTTTAAATCACTCAATTGGTTAGTAAAATGAAGAAAAATTGATTATCATTGTAAGTTCGATAAAAAAAAACTTTACTAACAGTGATTGTATAAAATAATTCTCATCTAAAATAGTAAATCATTATAACCTTATTTTAAAAGATTTAACAAAATATAATTTGATAAAAATCAATAAGAGAATAACATTCATATTGAAAAAATGCTTTAACTTAATATAATATAAAAAAGGTTTACATATAGATACAAAATACGGTATATATTAAGTCAATGTATTGAATTAAACTCATTTGTTAAAATTCATCATAGAGATCAATGATCCCTTGCTCTAGTGGTAAGAGAGAGGTTGCGCCTTTGAGGTCAAATGTTCAAATCTCACTCCTTACACACTTTGTGTAATTAGTGGCTGCTCAAGCCGGCCTTAATTGGATTGGGTGAGCTTGTATTGTAGACACTATATTATATTGATATAGATTATTTTAATATATAAGGATTTAAATATAGATTAATAGTAGATATTAGATTTAAATCAATATTTTGAATTAAACCCATTGGTTAGTAAGTGAGTAAAAAATAAAAGGAAAAAATGTAAATATATGTTACGAGGAGGAAATCGAGTCTAATAAATATAAATATAAATCAAACCGAATCCTAGTCCACACAAATAATTACAAGACTTCCTCCCGCTGTAGTAGAAGGGAGTCAGGATCGATCCATGAGGAAGCGTGTCAGCGGGATCCTAAAGGTCTTTGAAAGCTAACGTCTTGATCGACTAGAAGCCTCGATCTCGAGTAGGTTACTCGACGTCGACAGGGTCCGTCGATTTCTACTGCAATAGAAGACATGCAGAGACAAAAACAAGCAGTCGATATCGATCAGATGTGTCGATATCGATGTCAGTAGCATAAGTCGACCTGGCTCAGAAAACTGCCAATCAACACAGGGCACTCGATCTCGAGTATGGGACTCGATATCGAGCTCAGCAGTAGGAAGAAGGTGCGTCGACACAGAAGACCGTCGACGTAGACTGGATGGGTCGATATCGACCTGGTTGATCGATCTCGAGTGGTTCCTGCGATTCGTTAGTTGTCGACAAAGAAGGCCAAAGACAAATAGGATGGAATTCGAATGATGAACAGAAATGACAGATTTTTAATGAATAAAATATATATAAAATGGAAACTCCTAAGGCTAGGGTTTACCAAAACGTTAACCAATGCATGCGTAAGATAAATAAGACGGACAATTGCGCTATCTCACCCGAGGGACAAGCTTTCGCCGTACAACAACGATTAGGAATACTCTTACAAATAAACCTAATTGTCTCTACCAATTTTATGTTTATAAGCCAAGTTATTAACATAAATCCCTTTTCTTGCATTAAGGACTAAACATAGAATCGTAGGAGATGATTCAGACACAACGATATCAACATCAAGTACTTACCTCAAACACGCATGGCTAACGTCGGGCTCACCCCGACCCTAGAAGCTTTGGGGAACTACTTGCACTTCATCGCAGCAAACACCATTGATGTAAAAGAAGAAACTTGCATTAATATAAACTCCAAAACTTTACAATCCAACGCCGGCTTTCGTAAACGCCAAACCCTAAAGCTTCTCTTTACTTCTCTAGCTATTGTAAGATATGATCTCTTTGATTGAATTAATGAAAGACCAGCCCCTAGGGATTTATTTATAGCCAACTAATCCTTGCTAGCCAAGGAGAGTAGTTCTAATCCTACTAAAACTTCTATCTAAAATTCTATCCCAAACAAGTAGGATAAATCTTTATTAAGGTAATAACTAAATAACTAATAAATATCCTAGGGTAAAAAGGCAACAACCCTAAGACATAATCTATCTTAAAAGATATGATAATCCGTGGCTTAGTGGATAGATCTTCAAATCCGCGTCCTCAATCCGCATAGAATCAGCATAAACTTCCACTCGATATCGACCTGATGACTCGATATCGAGGTTTCTGTTTTGGCTCGATCTGTCACACTTCCCTTGAGCTCTGGTGCCACGTCGATGTCGACACCTTCACTCGACACAACGTCATGTCGAGTGTTCTGTGTAGCTCTATATGGTCTGTCTCGACGCTCAGTGTCCACATCGAGTTCTCCAGTCGATTTCGACCTGTCTGGTCGATATCGACCTCTTCTCTGCTTGGCTTGACTTTCTCGTTTTGACTCCGATTCCACTCCAATTCCTACACATTTAGACCAAAACTTGTGCAGACTCTATTTCTTGCACGTTAGTTCATTCTACATAAATTTGTATTATTTTCAACCTTTACTTTAGGAATCGAATGAAATATGAAGTCAAAACATGAAAATCACAAGACTACAAATATGTACATCAAAATACCTCATACTTAGACTTGCTTGTCCTCAAGCAATAACCAAGCAATAACCAACACCTACAACACACCCTTCAAGTCTTCGCCCTTGTCAAAAGCAACATCATAAGTGGTAGCGAAGCAAAGCAAGTGAATTTAACGTCATCACACATATATGAGCGATCCACATGCATAGGCAATATTTAATCCAACCTCACAAGGATAATGTGTTTCACTCAACTCTCATGTGTTTAGGATATGAAGATCAACTCTCAACTCAATTCCATATACAAACTCATAAACATTGTAATTTATAATAATCCACTTCGCAACCAATAATGTAAATGCAACAAGAACCATCAGGATGACTTTCGCTCAATGGAAGACTTCAAAGAAGACTCCATTTGGAGGGGTTGTAATGGGGCTTGATAAGAAATAAAGGGTATGGAATTATTTGGCTATGTGGTGCTTTATAAAATTCGGGAATCAAAACTCCTAAACTTCAACACGACTTATCCAAACCATATCTCCTAAAATGATGCACTTTCAAAACTTGCTTTCCATGATGAAATTCAACCTTTCTTTCAAATCCTAATATGCTCTCAAAAATATAAATCTTGTAAAAATAAAAGAACTAAGGAATAAGTGGCTCATGCACTAATATAATAACTTTTTTTTCTTTTTCGGATTTTTTAAGAACGAAAATGAAATAAATAATATAAATAATATGTGCATTTATATGGTGAGCCAAAAATCCTTTTACAATATGTGACAAGATGCAAATATGTACCAACCCTTAATTCTTTGCTCAAAACTAAAAATATGCACTTTCTTTCCACAATGCATTATTCAAACCATTCTAAGTCTCAATTCCCAAATGGGGGTCAAGCTCAATTTGGCTAGGGATAAATTTATGGAGTTAACAATAAAAGGCTCAGGCTAATGTTTTGGCTTCAAGCAGAGATAATGCAGGGTAGGTAAAGAGAGGATAAAAATGGCTTAAAAGACGCCTCCATCATTTAATTCCCATAAACATAAACATATACATGTATTGGCTTTGAATAACTATCACAACATTTAGAGATGCATAGGAAGAGTAAATACACTCAAGAAAGCAGAGGGATTTTTAATGTTTTCCCTATAGGCCAAAATTCTCATTAGGACAATTTTGTAGGATTTGCTTTTTAGCCTAGGATCATATGTGCTCAATTTCATCACAAGTTCACAAGCTATATAAAAACAATTTTAAGGACTTAGGCTAAACTATCCAAATATGCCATAGGATTTACATGATCAAGTCAGCTATTGAGTTCTTATCATTGGACATCTAACTAGGGTTTAAAAAAACTAAATAAGGTAAATATGCATTTTTTTTATTTTTGCATTTTTAAAAAAGTAAAAAACTAAGAACATAAACTTAAACATGAATGAAATGCGAATAAAAGAAAGCCAAGTTGTGACCATAAGACATGTTTCATCCCCACCATATACTTAAAATCAGGGACGGAGCTAGAAACTTATCGAAGGGGGGAGGGGGGGGGGACGAAGTTTTGTACAAATTATTGATTCGTTTTTCAATAGATTTATTTATAGTTTAGCAAACCAAAATTATGATATTTTAGATTAAAAAATGATATTTTCGATTAAGACAATATTTTTTTAGGCCAAAACATAATTTTTTTGTTCAAAACGGTGGTGTTTTAGTTTAAAACTGTGTCATTAGTTCTGATATATATATATATATATTTTCTCTTTAAACGAAAAACTGATATATTTTAATCTATAACAACATTCTTTTTATCTAAAAATATATCGTTTGAAATCTACAAAGTCAATATGTAACTTGTTATTCTCTTAGCATGCAATAACGTGTAACAAGTTATACAAACTTTAAACTCTCATAATTTCTTATATAATTATCGAATTTAGTAATATAACCTCTTGTTTCGAAGCTCTTGGGTTGAATTATATTACAAAAATATCAAATTAAGTAAAATATAAAAGCATTGTAATTTATTAAAAGACATTTGAAATATACAATGTCCTCACTGTATTAAAAGAAAAACAAGGGTGAAGAGAGAAACTCACAGAGCAACCTATGAATGGAGGTTGATTTCAGGTTTCTGTCGATGTCAGGAGTCGATGTCGAGTCGGGTAGTCGATGTCGACCCTAGATTTCGACACGACTTCTGAGAGTCGAGATAGGCCACACAGACCAGACAAGAAAGCCTCGATATCGACATACATGCATCGATATCGACCATCGTCATAGACATCGACTGGAGCTGGACAAGTCGAGCAGAAACACAAGCATCGATATCAACCTCTGGTGTCGATATCGACCCTACCTCGACAGAAGATAAATCCGATTTTGAGACTCGGATTGTGAAGTCTATCATCAAAGCCATGAGTTATCTCGTTATTTTAGATATTAGCAGCTGTTTATTATCTTTTCCTTTAAGTTTTTATCAAAATAAAAGACCTATCCTAATTGTCCGGATAGGGTTCATAGTTTAGATAGGAGTTACAATCCTCGGATAGCGAGGATTAGTAGCCTATAAATAAAGCCCTAGGGGCTGATTTGTTAGATCATCCATTGATCCAAGGCAAGAAGAAGACAAAGACAATAGACAATAGATAGTTAGAGTTTTTGAGCTTTAAAGTTTCAAGCGCTTAAGATAGTTGGCGTTGAGATTGTTAAGATTCGAAATTTTCCATTTATGCAAGTTATTTCAATTCAAGACATGTCTACAATCAACATGAGTGAGTAGTCGCCCTTTCTTCTAGGGTCGGGGTGAGCCCGACGATAACCATGATGGTAAGGTAAGTACGTCACTATCGAATGTATCTTTTATCTCCCTCTACCTTGTGCTTCATCTTTAAATGCAAATTTAAGGAACTCATGTTGTAAAACTTGGGTAGTAATTAGGGTTTCTATTCGAAAGATTATAAACTCAATTATGAAAAAGGTAGACACAAATTAGGTTAAGTAATTGAAAAATCTCTTCTCCTATTTGTCGGTTTAGGTGAAAGCCTTTTCCTTTATGATGAAAGTATGCATCTTTAGTTGATTCTTACTTCTTCTATCATGGTTGTCGTCGCGGTAATCCTTGGCTTTGGAAGACTTTTCCTTTATTAAGTTTACATTCAAATTTGCCCGCCGTTCATTGAGTCATCGAAAAACCCAACACCCTTGCTTATTTCTGATCATTGCTTCCTTCCCATTCTTAATTCTTCGGCCTTTTCTTTGCCGACAAAACAACTAACTCACTGCAGGAAGACATCGATATCGACAGCAGAGGTCGATATTGACCGAAACTGATAGATCGACGGTTTTCTGAGTCGATCTCGAGACTCCTGGAAAACTTCTGCAAGCATCGATATCGACCCCCTTGTGTCGAAATCGACCCCTCTGTATCGACTGGCAGACTTCTGAGCCAGTCGATTTCGTGGACTAACATCGATATCGACCCCCACCAGTCGATATCGACTACTGTTTTTGTTTCTGCAGGTCTTCTGTTGCAGAGAACATCGACAGCCAAGGTCGACATCGAGGCCTGACATCGAGATCGAGGCTTCTGGTCGAACATAAAGGACGTGTCTTCAACGCTACTAGGATCCCGCTGACTCGCTTCCTCGTGGATCGAACCTGATTCCCTACTACTATAGCGGAGAGTCTTGAATTTATTTGAAGAGGCTAAGAGTTGTATTGCTTTATATTTTATTATATATTTCGATTCAATTCTCCCCACGTCACGCTTGATGTTTTGTGAGATATTTGATGCGCTTGATGTTTAATGAGATATTGCTTGTGGTGGATTATGTCTCCATGTGGGTGGAGGCAAAAGCCACCAAAACTGATGCTTCACGAGTTATTGCAGGGTTTTTGAAGGGTCTCTTTTCTAGATTTGGTATACCACGAGCGTTGATAAGCGACAGGGGGACACATTTTTGCAATAAGACGGTGAGTGCCTTACTCAAGAAATACCATGTAACGCAAAAGGTGTCCACCGCCTATCACCCCAAACCAATGGGCATGCCGAGGTGTCAAATAGCGAGATTAAGACAATTTTGGAGAAGATAGTTGCCCCTAATTGTAAGGATTGGAGTTTGCGATTGGACGACGCATTGTGGGCCTATTGTACGGCATACAAGACCCCAATTGGTATGTCACCATACCGATTGGTGTATGGAAAAGTGTGTCACCTTCCAGTCGAGCTCCAACATAAGGCTTATTGGGCGGTGAAGGAGTGCAACATGAGAGTCAATGAAGTTGGTGAGTTCCGAAAACTCCAAATTCAAGAGTTGAAGGAATTGAGATGATATGCTTATGACAACGCCATCAACTACAAAGACAAGACAAAAGCTTGGCACGATAAGGATATATTGCGGAAGGATTTCAAGGTGGGGGATAAGGCCCTTCTCTATCAATCGTGCCTTACACTTTTCCCAGGAAAGCTCCGCTCTCGCTGGGCAGGCCCATACACCATAGTCCATATTTTCCCCCACAGAGCGGTGGATATCAAAGATGATAAGAGCGACGCCGTGTTCAAGGTAAATGGTCATAGGCTTAAACTCTATTTTAATGGATTCTCCACAGATATATAAGAGGAGATGGCTCTTCAAGAGCTAGCTGAACATGCTCAGTGAGGAGCCACACCGTCAAGCCAACGACGAGAAACGAAGGCGCTTCTTAGGAGGCAACCCGAGTAAGTAGACTAAACTTCCTTTTCATTAATAGTTATTCAATTTTTTTAGCTTAGTTAGGACTGTTTTAGAGTTTAGGTAGTTGTTTTTCGGCATATTGGGCTAACATTTTAGGGGAAGAAAGACGGAAGAAGGAAAGGGAAACAAACTGGAGAAGTCGCACCCGCGGCCAGAAAAGCTGCATCCGCGGAAATTCTGGGGAAGCCGCACCTGTGGCCAGCCTAGCCGCGCCCGCGGCCTTGGATCTGACGAAAAAAATAATGCCTGAAAGGGCTGCAGATTCCGTGGGCCCACCTGTGCTCTATTTTGACCCAACCCTTTGCATGCTATACATTCAAAAAAAAAACCACCACCCTTTACATATTTTTGTCTAGCTTCTTCTACTCTTTCCTTTCTTCTTCCCTACCAAACCTCCATTGAAGCACCTCCAACCTCCAACACCATCCACCACAATCTCCCTCATTCCATCCTTTGGTTCCACCACCCACAACCACAATCTATCATCATCCCCCATAACTTTCCCTCACAAAACAACCCAAATCCATCCATATTACGATGACCGGAGTTTGTACACACATCAAACCGACGAAGTTTCATCTTTCGTCCCAAAATCTCAAGGTTCGACGCTTCAGCACCGACGTCGAAGCAGCAAAAGAGTAGTCAGAGCCATTCAGAAAAGCCGCACCCATGGCCCAGAAAGCCGCGCCCACAGCCATTCCAGTAGTTTGCCTCCTCAGCAGCACCCGCAGCCCTAAAAGCAGCACCCGCGACCCTAAAAGCATCACCCACGGCTTTGTCTTGCAGCTTCCTTTTGGATCATCTTTGACGCTCTTCCCTTGTAAGTGCCTCTTGATCCATTATTTTTAGTTGATTGTTGAGTGATTAGAATGGCTAGACCTCATGGTTTGACGAGTGAGCAAAAGAAGAAGTGGACGGAATTTGAGGGACGTGAGTTGTTGTCAACCAAGTTTTTCGATTTGCCCACTTTACGATTGCTTGGGCTTAAGCAAAATGTCTGCCAACTTTTGGAGAGGGGGGTTTGGCAAACTTTGTGACTAAGAATGCACCTACTAATCCAAGTTTGGTCCGGGAATTTTTGTGCACTTTGAGAGTAAGGGGGTGGCGACATCGAGTTCAGGCTTAAGGGTAGGGCTCACCAGTCGGATAGAGAGAGGTTTGCTCGTGCTTTTGGGGTCTTCAAAGAGGCCACCGCATCTTGGTTCTTGATTCCCAAGATGGAGGCCCCTTTTGATTTATGGCATGCGGCCACGGGATGTGTTATGCAGCCGAAAGTTGGAGAATACAATTCCAGCATCCTGCATCCGTCATTGCGACTTTGTCACAAGGTGTTGAATAACACCTTCTTTGGTCAGGCGAAAATCAACAAGGTGTCCTTACATACCTTGTCCTACCTATGGTGATTGACCCCTGAGAGGGAGGATGTGCCAGATTGGGTTGAGTTATTCCTAACCTATTGTAAGGAGATGATGGGTGAGGAAAAAAGGAAGAAGGCGGCACCTATTGGCTTTGGAAGCTTTAGTACATTGATTGCATGGGAGCATAGAGTTGACACTTCCGACCTCCAGGATTCCCTTGGTGACCATTATTGTCTTGATTTGGCCGCTTTGAGGAGGGCGAGTCACTTAGTCGGGAATAGACCTCCTTTTATTTGGTAAGCTGGAAAGAACAATGTACACAAGATCAGGCTACCTAGGCCCCTCCCTTTTGGACTGGCAGAAACAGATTTCTTTATCCCTCATGAGGACCCTCAAGGGTACCCTGTCCTTGGATATGGGCCGGACTATGATGAGCAGGAGGAGGGTGAGCAGGAAGAGGATGAGTAGGAGGAGGATGATCAGCCAGGAGAGCCCATGGATTTCCAGACAGGACCATCTAATGGGGGTGTTGGTTCTTCAGACACTTCTAGAGGGGATGAGCCTTTCTTATTGGGGCTTAGTAGACAGCTGGAGTCGATGAGAATTGAGCAGCATGGGTTATGGGAGAACCAGCAGGACTTACAGCAGGAGTTCTCCTATTTACATCAGGATGTGCAGGGTTTGTCAGTGGATATTACCACAGTCCATGACCGTTAGGCAGAGCTTGCTCACCATCAGGCTGAGTATTGGCATCATCAGGAGGAGGCTATGGTGCTCATGCAGGCTATGCAGCGACATCAGGAGGAGTTCACCGCTATGCTTATCCAGGGTTTCCATAATACCAGCCCCCACCTCCACCTCCGCCATTCCAGTGAGCTCGTGAGTATTATTTTCCTTCTCCCCTATTCTTTTAAAATTTTTGTTGTCTTTGATTTCATTGGGACAATGAAGGTTTCAAGTGTGGGGGAGGGGTTTAGTGTACATATTAGAATTGTATTGCATATTTAAGCATGTTTCATATTAGTTACATGATAATGCATATATTCCATTTTAGTTGCATGATAATTTCTTAGTTTCAATTTAGTTGAGTAAAATGCATATTGTCTATATAAAAAAAAACAAAAACTAAAAAAAATAAAAATATCAAGCAAAAAAAAAAATCATGCATTTGCATAGAATATGTCATTATCTAAACAACCATCTAGCCTAGTGGTCTTCAAAATCTATTTAGAAGTATGATCATACAAGTCCCATGACATGTTTGAATTGTTCTAGCCTTATCCTATATTTGGTTTTTATGTGAAACATAGTAAGATAAACATAATTAAGCATGTATAATCTAAGTTCCTAGGCATGACTGAAATCCAACAAAAATTTACCCTTGTGAGTTTATTTTTGGCCTTATTGGGTCTACACTTCATTGAGTCCGTTTGCTTTTGTTCATGTGTGTGAATACTCTCCAATGCTTCTACCTCTTACAATTGATTTTGTTTATCTATGTCCTTGTTGCACTATTATGTTTGTTATTGGTGAGTTTCATATGATTGAGGCATGTTTCTTTTTAGCCTTATATTTTCCATATCTAACTTACGTTATTTCCATTGCTTGAACCCCTTTTGAGCCTATTAGCCTATTCTTTGTAGCTCCATGATGTATATATTTATATCTCCTTTTATTGCATCATTTGACTTCTTATTTCATTCGTTTTCCAAAGAAAATGTTCAAAAGTATATAAACTTGTGTAAGAATGGGCTAAAATGCAAGAAATAGGGTCTGCACAAGTTTTGAGCTAACCATGCAGGAATTCGAGCGAAATCGGAGTCAAAATGGAGAAGCCAAGTGAAGCTGAGCAGGGGTAGAAATCGACCCCCAACATAGATACATCTTCTACCACGATTCATCCCTCAACACTATGATTCATCCCTCAACAGTACGCTAGGGAACTCAAGCAGCGGCTTGAGAACCTCAAGCAAGGTTCCGGGAGTGTGGAGGAAGCATTCAATGCCATGCAATTGGCTATGGGAAGGGCAAACGTGGTAGAAGATGAGGAAGACACCAATGCTCGGTTCTTAAGAATCCTACACCCTTACTTGGCTAGAGAAGTTGATTGTTATCCTTATAATACTAGCATTGATCTCTTACATTTAGCCGTGAAGGTTGATAGGAAATTGAAGGCAAGAAGCTTAGGAGCTCAAGGAAACCGGAGCTCGGGAAGCCAAAGCTATCAAGGCTGCCAAGTCACACCACCCTACGGAAGAGAGCCCTCGGTACCGAGGCAAGGCCCCGGGCATAGAGGGGAAGCGAGAACCGGGAGTGGATACCGCAGAGCGCCAAGTCACGCAGCCGCGAGCGCGGGAGCGATGAATGGCATTCGGACACCGAGTAACACCACAGGTAACACCAAGGGAGGTAACCCTAAACCTTCCGCTTCTAGAAATAGGGAAATTGTGTGTTTCAAGTGCCAAGATAGAGGCCATATGATGAAAGATTGCCCACATAGGAAAACTCTTATACTAGATCACCAAGGCAACACTTGTGAAGATGATATTGAGCATGATGAATTTGATGAGTGTTTGCATGATGATTGTGATGCTAATGTGAATTCCTATGATGACTATGATGATAATGATTGCATTGAGTATGAACATGGTGAATGTTTGATTGCTAGGAGAGCCTTGCATGCTAAACCAACCCCATGTGATGATACCCAAAGAGAAAATTTATTTCATACAAGATGCTTAATCAAGGGCAAGGTTTGTGATGTAATTATTGATGGTGGTAGTTGTTGTAATATTGCTAGTGTAGAAATGGTTGAAAAATTACAACTTCCTACTATACATCACCCTAGGCCTTATAAGTTGCATTGGATGAATGATTGTGGTGCATTAAAAGTAAACAAGCAAGTTAAGGTATCTATTAAACTAGGACATTATGAAGATGATGTGTTATGTGATATAGTGCCCATGCAAGCTTGTCATATTCTTTTTGGTCGTCCATGGCAATTTGATCGCAAGGTCTTACATGATGGTTTCACTAACTGCTATTCTTTTGTGCATAAGGGAAAGAACATCACTCTCAAGCCCATGACACCCACGCAAGTGGCCGACGAGTTTGAGAAGAAGAAGGTAAGTGAAGGAAAGCCACAAGGGCCGGCTCCATCGAGCTAAAACACAAGCCCTCGAGCCCCAAATGTTATCTTTGCATCAAAGGGAGGATTTGAGGACGAGTACTTGGATGGGGAAACAACACTCATGCTCTTATGCAAAAAGTTGAGTTTGTTAAGTGAGGAGCTTTGAGCCACCTTACCCCCACGGATCTTGGCCCTGCTTGAGGAATATAGGGATGTATTCCCCGAAGAGATCCCAACCGGCCTGCCCCATATCCGAGGGATTGAGCATCAAATTGATCTCATACTCGGGGCTTCTTTGCCTAATAGGCCGGCTTATAGGATGAATCCTACCGAGACCCAAGAGGTCCAATCCCAAGTTCAAGAATTGTTGGACAAGGGATACGTACGAGAGAGCAAGAGTCCTTGTTCCGTTCCGGTGTTGCTAGTGCCGAAGAAAGACAACACATGGAGAATGTGTGTCGATTGTCGAGCCATTAACAACATCACGGTCAAGTATAGACACCCTATCCCTCGTCTAGATGACATGCTAGATGAACTATATGGTGCTACTATATTTTCTAAGATAGATTTGAAGAGTGGATACCATCAAATAAGGATGAAAGAAGGGGATGAGTGGAAAACAGCCTTCAAGACCAAATTTGGTCTATATGAATGGCTTTTTATGCCATTCGGTCTAACTAATGCTCCAAGTACATTTATGCGTCTTATGAATCATGTGATTAGGAATTTTATAGGGAAATTTGTTGTTGTATATTTTGATGATATTTTGATTTATAGCAAGTGTCCCGAAGAACATGAAGCACATTTAAGGGAAGTACTCTCTACACTTCGATTCGAGCACTTGTATGCTAATTTAAAGAAATGTGAATTGTGCACTAATCAAGTCTCTTTTCTTGGTTTTGTAGTGAATAGCAAAGGACTACAAGTGGACGAGGCCAAGATCAAGGCAATACAAGAATGGCCTACACCTAGCACAATCGGCCAAGTTAGGAGCTTCCATGGCCTTGCAAGCTTCTATAGACGATTTGTGAAGGATTTCAGCTCAATTGTCGCGCCTCTCATTGAAGTAACCAAGAAAAGGAGTGAGTTTCAATGGGGAACAACTCAAGAGAAAGCATTTGACACCCTCAAGCAAAGGTTGACCGAGGCACCACTCTTAGCCCTCCCGGACTTCACCAATCCATTTGAAGTGGAATGTGACGCTAGTGGAGTTGGAATAGGTGGCATGCTCATGCAAGAAGGTAATCATGTGGAGTTCATCAAGGAGTTGCACGAACGTACGAGGCTAAAGCTTGAGCAAAAGGTCGAGTACAATGCCACAAGAGCTAACAAGGGACGGCGTCAAGTGATCTTCCAACCTGGAGATCTTGTGTGGGTTCACCTAAGGAAGGAGAGGTTCCCGGAGCGTAGAAAGAGCAAGTTGTCACCACGTGGAGATGGACCTTTCAAGGTGCTTCTACGAGTTGGAGACAATGCATACAAATTGGAGTTCCCGGGAGAGTATGGTGTGAGTGCCACATTCAATGTGGCCGATTTGGTGCCTTATCTAGCTATTGATGAAGACTTAGGTTCGTGGTCAAACCCTTTTCAAGAAGGGGAGGTTGATGAGGGACCATCCGAGCCTAGGCCTCCTCCAAATGCACCAATGATGACGGATGGGCCAATGACTCGAGCTCGTGCCAAGAAGCTTCACCAAGCTTTACTTCATCTAGTGAGTCATGCTTTAGCTAAGGAGGACTCGGAATTGACGCAGCCCAAGCCGCGGACCCTTGCTTGGATTAGTGCCGCGGCCATACCGAGTGATGCCGCGCCCATACCGAGGGTGCCATAGCCGTTGCCAAACAGCCAGGCCGAGATCCGGGCGCCCTACTAGCCGTTATGGCTTCCTTTGTCCTAGTCTTTAGGCTTGTCCTAGTCTTTAGGCTTGTCCTAGTTTTTAGGGATTTTATTTGCAATTTCTGAATTTGTTTTATTATCATTTATTTTCTAGCTTTTTCTATTTCCATCCAAGCTATAAAAAGCCTCCTAGGCCGGTTGTATTAGACACAACATTGATCATTTTATTCATCTTATGAGCATTGCTTTGCAAGCTAAATTGTCTTGAGTGTTTCAAGATTGCCGAGAGTTCTTGGTGTTGAATCCGCTTGGTTTGTCTTGTGTGTGTCGATCTTCGCTAGTTGATTGGTGCTATCAAGCTCCCACGAGCCCCCTTCTCGTGCTCCTTGGATACGTCCCTGGTTGTGTGAGATTGTAGAGATTGGTTAGCTAGTCGTTGGTTTGGGACTTTGATCAATCGGGATCAAGGGTCTTCTCCTCGTTCTACCTAGACTTTCTCATCCACTTATCTTTACTTTGTCGAGTCATTTGAGTTCTATCGAGTTCTTTCTCATCTAACTTGTGACCTTTGTGTTTTGTGCTTGTTGTCGAAAGATCGGGACATCCACGGCTAATCCCCGTATTAGATTTATGAATGGTTTGTTTTGCTCGAGGACAACTAAAAGGCTAAGTGTGGGGGAGTTTGATAATGCATATTTAGATAGGCATTATAGAGTAGTTTTAGGGCCATTTAGATGTATATATTGCATAATAATTGGTTAGTTTACTTGTTTGCTCATTTGGTGGTTAAGTTCGGAATCTACACAACCGTATGGAGGTGAGATTGAGGAAGGAAAGTCAAGTAAAAAGCATAGGGATGAAATGGGAAGCACAAGGAAGAGGAAAAGGAACACACAGATGAAGAGCCGCGACCGGCGGCTTAGAGAACAAGGAGCCCAGAAAACCCACACCCGCGGCCACCAAGGCAGCACCCGCTGCAAGAAGAAGTGAGGCTACTGTAATAGCCGCACCCACGGCCATGTCGCGGCCTGGTCACGACTTTGTTGGGCCGGTTCAGCGCCGAATCTCTAACTTTCCTATGTTAGAATCGGTCTTTGAAGAACATTTTTAGGGTTTTATGACGGTATTTAGGGTTATATAAAAGACCTATTTTTAGTTCTTTATGTTATCTTTTGACTTTGAAGAATTGAGAGACGACGTTTGGAAGCATGAGCAACTAAACTCATCTTGTTTTGCCTACGGTTAAGACTTGGTTTCGTTCAATTGTGAGTTTTGAATTCTAATTCATTTCTATTATCTACTTCAACTTCTTTGTGCTTAATTGCTTGATGGTGTTGATTCTATCTTGATTCGCGACCTTGTTAGAATTACATCATTTCTAGAGTTTTGATTCATACGTTTGTGAAGCGTAATCCAAAGTAGCATACACATTTAAGTAGACCTCATAGGAAAGCTTGAATGTGTAGGAAGTTGACTATAGGTTAAATGTTAGTTCTTTAGGGAATTAATATTGCTTATAAGCTCTATAGATCTTGATACTTATTGCTATTCCTAGGATTAAACCTTGATCCGTGATTAAGATTGCTTAGGAATAAGGGATTGTTAGAACTCATAGGGCTAATAATCTATTTAAATCAAGATAAGATTGGATGATAGAAAAAAAACAACTAGAAGGACGAACAATGATCAAGTAAACGAACCAATGTTGAGAATCGTAGGTGAAACATCTCATTAATCATTGTCTACAATCATCACCATAATTACTTCTTTAATTCATTTTCATAGTTACATCTCTACTCCCCTTTGGTTACTCTAGTTAGTGGTTACAACACATAAGTTCAAAGTAGTTCCCTGTGGACCGACTCCGTACTTACTAGCTATACTAGTTGGTTGGTTTGGATATTCTTTTGATAGGAAAATACAACGATTTTGTCCTGTCAGTGATCGATCTTGATCACAGGAGTGGCTCGACCATAGGCAGTCGATTTCGATCGGCCTAGTCGATCTCGAGTGCCTCTGCAAAAACTTCTTTTCTTCTTCGTCATTCCTTTTGCTTTGTAACCTGAAATTCTTGTTAAATCATAATAATAAAGCGACGAATTATCAAAGTTTCAAAACCAAACTCCAAAATTTAAAATCCAACATTTAAAATCCTAAAAACCATCTAAGCGGAAATTTAAAGTGTTTATGTACACGCTCTAGATTTTTGAGTCGCTAAGCCGACTTCTCCATCAATGCCTCATGACCCTTTGAGGTAGGGCCCCTTCAAGCTTGTTTCCTCTCCTGGATCATCTAGGTCCTTTTGATAGTAGCTAAGTTCAGTGACCAAGGCTTCTTCTTCATTAGGTTCTTTATTGAGCACTTTCCTTCTCTTTCTTGACCTCACTTTGGATATATGGGCAAACCAAGGAGCTTTGAACCTCCCATTAGTAGAATTATCAGTAATGGACAGAGGAGGGTTAGGGATCATACATGAGCTTACCTTTTCGTGCCCTAAACAATGATCTTCGGGATGAGGGTCAGTCGATCTCGACATGGTGAGGTCGATCTCCAGTACTGGAGTCGATGTCGAGTGGGGGTGGTCGACATTGGCATCGGGGACCCATACTTAAGCTCCTAGTGACTCGGTTGATTATCAGAGTCACTCGATATCGAGTAAGGGGGGGTCGATATCGAGTATACAAGTTGATCTCGACTGGGTGAAGTCAATCTCGACTCTCTTTCCAGCTCCGTCCTTGCAAACAAAAATTTGCGAAGCTTCTCCTTTGATTGTGAGAGCCCAACTTCTTCTAGCCACTTTGTCTCGCTCATTGTAGGGTTGAAGTGAAATTCAACGACCTCATTGCCGATTGTGAATGTAAGGGTGCCATTCCTCACATTGATGTTGGCATCAGCTGTTGCTAAGAATGGCCTACCAAGGATGATAGGCACAATAGTATCTTCTGGTATGTTCAACACGATGAAGTCCGTGGGTATGAAGAACTTTCCCACCTTGACAGGGACATCATCCACAACCCTTGTTGATCTCACGAAGGAGTTATCCGCCATGTAGAGCTTAATGTCGAGGGGCTCTAATGCTTCTACGCCCACTTGTTGCCATATCGACAGAGGCATTAAACTAACACTAGATGCAAGATCACAAAGGGCTTTGAATTGATGCTTACCTATCCCTACCGTTACCGTAAACTTGCCTGGATTGACGTCTACTCCTTAGATTGATGGCGGCAATGTGCCCGGCTTGCCCTTTAGGATTTGCTTGTGGTTGTCCTGGGAACATGCCGGGTGGCTTTGGGATTTGTGCCGCTAGTTGACCCAGTTGGGTCTCAATGCTTTTCATCCAAACGTCCATCTCCCCCAAGCGGGTGGTAAGATGGTTGAGCACTCGTTTGTTCTACGCATGGTTCCGCCTCATCTCATCGAGGATGAGATGGACATTATCCCATTGTGGCTCTCTTTCCGGGTGGCGTGGAGCTCGGTAAGGCGGAGGATCCATAGGGTTGTATTTGGGTGGTTGATTTCTCCAGTTTTGGTACCTCTGGCGATTGGGATTCCTCATGTACCTCACATTCTGACGAGTCTCCTCTAGATCTACTTGCTCCGTGTGGGGGCAAGCGGTGGTGATGTGCCTCTCGGAGCCACATTTGGCGTAGGGTTGGTTGGCAGAGAGGAATTTGACTTGTTTCTGAAGCCTCTTGAGTTGATCTTTCAGGAATTGTTCTTTGACATTGGGATCAATCTCCTTGGATGGTTCACAGAGTGGCATTGGTGGGGCAGGCCTTGAGTCGGAGGCCGCAGGAGTCCCATAGGTGTTGTCAAATTCTACTAACCTCTCTATAGTATCCCAAGCTTGTTGTGGTAGGAGCTCAAGATACCCATAGGAGGTGTAGGTGTTGATCCTCTCCTTAGTAGCTACGTCTAGGGCATTGTAGATGATCTCCTGGATGACGTAGGGTGGTTGCCCATGCGTAGGGCAGGACCTCAGCAGCTCCTTGAATCGCTCCCACACTTGCGTCAGGGTCTCATGAGGCTTTTGTTTGAAAGCCATGATCTTCTGAAGTATAATCGCCATCTTGGATGGTGGGAAGAGCTCGTTGAGAAAAGAATCCTTGACTTCATCCCACGTACGGAGCGATCTTGGGACTAGGCTCTCCAACCATGCTAGTGCTTTCCCTGCAAGAGACCAACGAAAAACCTTTAGTTTTACGTATTCAAGGCTTTGTCCATCAGCAATAGTATCACACAAATCAAGGAATGTAGTTATGTGCTCTAGAGGGCAATCATTAGGTTTTCCCTCAAATTGATGTCTCCTAATTTCAGTTAAGAAGCTAGGTTTAATTTCAAAATTGGAGGGAGGGATAAGAATGGCCGATTCAGGCACTGAAAGCACAAGGTGCATGTATTTCTTGGCATTCTAAGGGAGGGTGTTGATTTGGGCTTCATATTGCCTTCTCGCTTCTTCCTCCCTGTCGGCACGCTCTCGTTGTGCCGCCTATCTAGTGGTGAAATCCTCGACTTGCTTCCTTAACCGCTTAATCTGCTGAGCTTGGGTCTCTTGGTCTGCCATAATTCTATGTACTTGGGACCTTAGATAGAGATAACGTTCAGGTTCTTCTACTCATTCAAATTTAGGCGTACGATCGGCACGTCGCATACACCTATAAAGCACAACTTAAAAACAGACATGAGATAGACTACTAGGGCGCGATTGATCGCTTCCCTGGCAACGACACCAATTTGTTAGGAGGAGGAAATCGAGTCTAATAAATATAAATATATATCAAACCGAATCTTAGTCCATGCAAATAATTACAATACTTCCTCCCACAGTAGTAGAAGGGAGTCAGGATTGATCCACGAGGAAGCGTGTCAGCGGGATCCTAGAAGTCTTTGAAAGCTTACGTCTTGATCGACCAAAAGCCTCAATCTCAAGTAGGTTACTCGACGTCGACAGGGTCCGTCGATTTCTACTGCAACAGAAGACCTACAGAGACAAAAACAAGCAGTCGATATCAACCAGAGGTGTCGATATCGATATCAGTAGCACAAGTCGACCTGGCTCAGAAAACTGCCAGTCGACACAGGGCACTCGATCTCGAGTATGGGACTCAATATCGAGCTCAGCAGTAGGAAGAAGGTGCGTCGACACAGAAGACCGTCGAAGTAGACTGGATGGGTCGATATCGACCTGGTTGATCGATCTCGAGTGGTTCCTGCAATTCGTTAGTTGTCGGCAAAGAAGGCCGAAGACAAATAGGATGGAATTCGAATGATGAACAGAAAGGACAGATTTTTAATGAATGAAATATATATGAAAGGGAAACTCCTAAGGCTAGGGTTTACCACAACGTTAACTAATGCATGTGTAAGATAAATAAGACGGACAATTGCGCTATCTCACCCGAGGGACAAGCTTTCGCCGTACACCAACGATTAAGAATACTCTTGCAAATAAACCTAATTGTCTCTAACAATTTTATGTTTATAACCCAAGTTGTTAATATGAATCCCTTTTCTTGCGATAAGGACTAAACATAGAATCGTAGGAGATGATATAGACAACGATATCAACATCAAGTACTTACCTCAAACACGCATGGCAAACGTCAGGCTCACCCCGACCCTAGAAGCTTTGGGGAACTACTCGTACTTCATCGCAATAAACACCATTGATGTATAAGAAGAAACTTGCATTAATATAAACTCCAAAACTTTACAATCCAACGTTGGCTTTTGCAAACACCAAACCCAAAAGCTTCTCTCTAATTCTCTAGCTATTGTGAGATATGATCTGATGCGGGACCATCCAAGACACCGCCGAACACGCTCTTTCATGTTCGTGAGCTATAATCTATTCTCGAGCGATTGAAGACTTACCTATGTTCTTCTGTTGCTGTTGCCCTCGGCACCGACACCAGAAGCCTCGACGCCGAGACCTGAAGATGTTCTTCACTTACTGTTGGTGTCAACGCCGACACCAGAACCTCGACGCCGAGACCTGGAGCCTAGTTTCACATATGGGCCGAATTCTCTAAGTGTTGGAACCCTAATTTTCATTGTTATTTTTAGTATCTCTTTTACTTGAGTTATTTTAGGTAATTTTAGGCATTTATTTTAATTATTCTTTTAATTAGTATTCTCATTAAAAAAAATCATCCCTAGGGTTTTATAAGAACGACTGATCTTCCATTGTCAAACTGAACACGTACAATTCTATTGAAAGCTTTCTCTTTTGTGTGAAACACATTGAGTGCAAAGATAATCGATTCGAAGCGTTGCTCATTGATTGCAAATTGGTATTGATTTCAGCTTGGTTTGCCTTGTGCCTGTCAATCTCGCGAAGCTTGGTAAGTCTTGGTATCCACGAGCCCCCTCCTTGTGCCTCCAAGTAGTCCGCTTGGTTGTGTAAGGTTGTAGCAGTGGGTTATATAGTCATTGGTGTTGGTTCCTACCCTATACAGAGGCCTGAGGTCTTCATCTTGTTCTATATAGATCGACTCACCCAATCTATCGGTCTTTACATTGTTATTGTCGAGTCTTTCTTTCAATTTCAATCGTATCTTATTGTTCTTTATTGAGTCTTGTTGCGTTCTTGAGTTCTTGATTAAACCTTGATGTAGTTCTTGAGTTCTTGCTTATTTCTTGTTCAATTCTTGAATTAGAGTCTTAATTGTCGAAGATCGGGCCATCCTACAGCTAACCCCGTATCAAATTGGCATAAGAGCTTATGTTTTCGACATCAAAGTTGAGTCTTTCTTTTGTTCATCATAAAAACACAAAAACCTACAAAAAAAGTTGAGTCTAGTTGCAATTTTTGGTCTTTACTTCTATTTCATTATTTTGATTATTACTAACCTTGTTTGTGATTGTTGTGGTTGCGATCATAGCCTAAACACATAGCCAGCCGAGACCTTCACAAAGGGCAGCCGATCTCACATTGGGACAACCGACAGTCTTGTTCAAAGGCAAACCCTAATCGGCAGCCTTAAAAAAAACCTAGTTCTATCTTTTATCTTTTATCTATATTTGATCTATTTTTTTACCTATCTATTTTGCCTATTAAATTCTGAATTCTTGGTAGATATAATCACTTTTTATCTATCTTAGATTATAAAGGCATAGATAGAACCCTACTTACCAAAATTAGCCAAAACCCTAGTTTATTCTATCAATTTAGGGCTGAATTTTATTTATTTCACCATTATCTTTAATTTCCATTTTTCCCTTCATTTTATTTCAGATTTCTTGCATTAGGACTGTAGAAAGTCAGAAAAAAAATCAGTTCGAAAATTCAAAAAAAAAAAAAAAAAGAGAAGAAGGAAGTTGTTGATCGTCTTTGAGTTGTTGTTGATCTTGTGATTGAGTGTTCACCTAGTGCAAGGGACCTTCTTTGTGGTGAAATTCAGCCCTAGATCGACACCTATTGCCTCCTAAACACAACCTTGAAACCCTACCCTTGCAACTACAACATCCTTACTTAGGGTTACAATCAAAAGAGGTAAATTGATCAAAAGGTTGTTTCTTTTCTCTTCTTTTTCCACAAAATCAGTCTTTACATAATTCTACCTTGCTTGTCCTTAGACGTTGTCGAGTGCCTTACTTGCTTGTCGAGTGTGCAGTCCATTGATTCATTCATTCTCCTGGATCTCTCATAGTATATACCTTGTGTTGCTAAGTCCTAGCTTGGGTATTGATTTGCCCAAGGCGGATTGAAACAACAAGTGATGCGGGACCATCAAAGATACCTCCGGAACCTCCGGATACATCTATTCTCAAATGGGGTTCAATTTCAAGAGGAGTCGTTGAAGACTTACCTATGTTCTTCTCTTGCTATTTCCCTCGGCGCCGACACCAAGAGCCTCGACGCCGAGACCTGAAGATGTTTTTCACTTACTGTTGGCCTCGACGCCGACACCAGAACCCTCGACGCCGAGACCTGGAGCTTAATTTCATATATGGGCCGAATTTCTTAAGTGTTGGAACTCCTTTGTTACTATTTTTAGTACTATTTTTACTTAAGTTATTTTAGGAAACTTTAGGAGTATTTTAATTATTTCTTTTAATTATTCCTCTTAGTAGAATCGGCCTGGCCTAGGGTTATATATTGCCGATTCAGCCTTGTAGAACATCACATCTCTTGCTTATGAAAATTTCAGTTTTGTGTGAAACACAATGGAGAGAAAGTCAATCGATTCGAAGCGTGGCTCATTGATTACAAAATTGGTATTGATCTCAGCTTGGTTTGCTTTGTGTTCATCAACTTCGCAAGACTTGGTGATCCTGGTATCCACGAGCCCCCTCCTTGTGTCTCCAAGTTGTCCGCTTGGTTGTGTAGGGTTGTAGAGACGGGTTGTATAGTCGTTGGTGATTGGTTCCTACCCTCTAAGGAGGCCTAGGGTCTTCATCTCGTTCTACATAGATCGACTCAGTCCTTATCAGTCGTGTCTTTATCAATTTCGAGTCTTTCCTTCGTTTCTTGCTGCGTCGTGTCTTGTTCTTGTTCTTTTCTTCTAGTCGACATCGAGTTCATTGTGTTCTTGGTGTTCTTGTTGAGTCTTGCGTCATTCTTGATAGTTCTTGCTGCGTTTCTTGGTTCTTTGTCGAATTCATGTTCGTTTCTTGAGTTTCTTGTTTGATTGTCGAAGATCGGGCCATCCTGCGGCTAACCCCGTATCAAGTTTGATGATCAGCCATGGATGCACACTTTCAAAGAAAAACGTAAACGGAAGGATAAAACAGTAAGAGAACTTTACAGCTCTGATACCATGTAAAAATCTAGCTTTCTGCTAGATCTGTATTCAGCTTGAGCTTACCTTCAAGCGATGATCATCATATGGAGCAAACAATCAATATTGAGTGAGCTCGTAGGAAATTTATGTGGTTATTTTAGGGTTCCTGCCATTGCAGCCCTTGCATTCTCTCTTACCAAAAAAACTGAAAGCTTACAGGTTTATATAGTAGCTAACAGACAAAAAAGGACAGCTAACAAGTGGTCCTAAGTGGCCTTATTTTACAGAAAATAAACTAAGGAAAGAACATGTAAATATGTATAATATGAGTGCCTCAATAATTTATTCATCCCCAAGCTAAAAACTATAGCGTTAATCTCTCCATTAGTTGGAATTTGAATTAGAGATTTATTTTCCTCCTGAAGAAAGATGGAGGGGTTGCTACGGTGCAGCGCATCCATCTGTCCTTTTGATTTCGTTCCTAATATTGTTTTCCCCTATAATTTGAGTCTCTTCAATGATCGAACGTGAAGAGATCGAACGTATAATTTTCCTATTTCGCCACCTTGTAGCAACTCTATGAAAATAGGAGAAGTTTGTGTCTTTGTGTCTACTGATTTTATGTGCTTATTCTTTGCTCTTTGTTTCCAATAATTCCTTTCAAACATTAATATCGCTTCCGTTTAGAAAAGAGGATTTGTTTTCGGGTAAAAAAACATTATCAAACTTTTTAGTAAATTAAAAAAAATATATATTTTTAATAAATAAAAGAGAAAACGATAATTAGACACACCTATTTAAGGATGCGAAATGGATACTGCACCAATTACTCCTGTAGAATGGATGTATGTTGTCCTTAGGACCAAAAAAAAGAAGAATGGATGTATATTGTAGTATGCGAAAGTCATGGATGATTTAATGGATAAAAAAAACAGGTAATTAGGCAACAAGTACACGAGGAGATTATTACTATAGATATATCATATATGTAGTATGTATCAAAGCTCTTCTCTACGCAGCCCACCAGCGGATACGCGGTGGTTGATGTCATCAACCTCCCTCTGGTCATGGCCGGAGTTTATAGTTTCTCCGGCCATCTTGTTGGGGTCATCGCATCCCTCCTGCTTCTGCTTCTGCTTCACCGTGTCCTTTATCTCCTCCCCCTCGCCGACTTTGCCGGTTGCCTGGATTCCTATTTTTTCTGCCTTCCCGGGCGGCCTATCACTGTCGTCGTCGTCGTCAATTGCAGCCGGGTCGCCCTTTAAGCCAAGCCACTCCCTGATGCGGTACTTTCCCCAGCCTGCCCACCCCTTTGCATTTTCTTTCGTGTTGTCAACCGACTCCTCAGCATGATCCTTGTACTGCTGCTTCACCTCATCCTTAGCCACCGTGTAGTTCCCCGCCACGGTAACCACCACTGCCATAACCACGACCGCTAGCGCCACCGCCCTCCTTCCTACCATCTTTAGTTATTTATTACGTACGTTGTGTTATTGTACGTGTAGGCGGCCAAGTGCGCGCTGTTAATTAGTGTTTTATGTAATAATTGACTAATGGATGGGGGGGATCGATCGGACTACGTACGTCGTTGCATATATACTGTTTTTTATGAATGACTAAAGAAGGCACGTATTATAGTACGTGGATGACACGTGGTGTCCATGTGTAATGACACGTGCTTAGTAGGATTGGGAAGATGTGAAATTCTAGAAAGGAGATGTCATGTATTTTGTGGGCGACGTGTCGATCTCGATCGGCAGCCAAATGACACAACAACAACGACCCTATCCAATTAAGGGTATCTCTAATGGTACTTTGGTGCCCAGAACTCCCAAACTTTATTTTCAATTCTTCTCCCTTCATTTTTCTCTCTTTTCAAAACAATCCATTTTCCGAAATCATTTTTCTATCTCAATTTTTCTTATTATAGGGACCTTATTTTATTGATTTTGGATTTGAGATATTTCTCAATATCTTGAGACACCCGAAAAATAAGCAGGTTGTCTATAATAGTAGGCTGTCCAAATTGGATGAAACAAAGTAAAATCAAAGGTCGTTAGTTCTCCAACATATTAGAATTAATTAAATAGCCAATAATTTAAAAATATTTAGGAGCTAGTCAATTTTTCAAAATTATTTAGGGAAATAGGCAAAGGTAATGACTTTTAGGTTTTTAATTATATAAAGATATCTATTTTTATGCAAAATTACAAATTTTATCCTTAATTTCTTAGATTTAGAAATATTATTAGGAACTTAAGATCCACTAAACACTTATAAATGACTTTTGGTGATACTAACTATCATAAATTGGTAATTATATTATATATTAATAATAAGATTTCGATGGTTTCAAACCAACCATGCTCTACAAATAAAAATGTCAAAGTAGAGAGTTTCGACCGACACCTGGACATAGTTACACTGGACCACCTATCGTTTCTATAGATTCCGACTTTCTAGAGGTGGCTAACCTTCAACAAGGCCTCCTTTAGTCTAAGCACATCACAAATTTGTTTCGTTTCCTACCTTCGTAGTCTCTAATATTTTTATTTTATTTTCATAAGGTGAAAGGATTGGAATCAAGAAATCAAAGTATTCAGAACATAATGGTCGATTAATTATCTTTTCCTTGCTTAAAATAAACTTTTATTGAAACTAAAAGATTACAACAGTCAAATAATACACTTGAAATGAAAGACACTCCAAGACTAAGAACACTCATATCAGAAAAATCGATTGAAAGGTTTTGAATATGAAACACTAGTCTACAACTCAAAGTTCAAAACTCTTCTACTTCTCTTTCTGACTTACAAGACTCTTAAGTTTTTCTCTCTCTAGTTAGAATTCCATGGGAATTCACTTGTGTCTTCTAAGGACTTGGAGGGATATCTTTTTAGGGCAGGTCAGAGAGCATTGGATACCTCCAATGTCTCTATGCATGGCTGACATGGTGACCTGGATTCCACTAATAAAAGTAAAAAGCAATCCGCTTATTGCTGGAGTACAAGCACTCACATGAAAAATAATGCCAAAAGAAAAAGCAAATAAAAAAAGTACAATAATTATGCTGGTGCATCTTATCGTCTTTCAATTATCCGGATTCTGGACTCCTTCTCATATGTTGGCTTCAAGATATATATATCCATCATCATAATCCATTTCCGAATCATGAGAATTATCAAGATCTAGATCGTGCATTAAGAAATCTGTACATTCTTAATCATAATTGATCAGATAATCAATGACTCATTGATGAATTCCTAGAGACCTATACATTCCTCCAATTTTCGCAAGATATTTTTCAATGGATTATGTCATGTTTATAACTTGCTGGACTTCCTTGAGTGTAGGAGAAACTATGAAAGTTGTGAATCTAACTCAAAATATAGTACACTGTGACTTTTAAAATCTCGTGATCTAGTAATATATGTAGAGGAATCTAGTTACTCTTGCATGTCCTACTATTCTTATTGGTGGTATATATATCCTTATAGGATCTTGAAGTGGCCAATAGTAGGTTGGGCTAAAGACCATGATCAAATAATGAGGTGATCAGGTTTTTCCTTTGTTAACCTTCATACAAGCACTAATGGCGTTTACATAGGTAATTTGATTTATTCCTTCCTAAGTTGTCAGTTTTTTAAAGATCTCTATCTAGAATTGGGAAATTATTCAAATAGAAGGTAGCTACTGGGTGTTGGGATTTGAGCCCCATCATATGGATTGGCCTCCCCTCCCCTTCCCTTCCCTTCCCCTCTCCATTACCAACTAAGCCAAGCGAAACTAGTGACACAATATTCTCTCTAGTTTTATTTATTACAAACATCACACACACACACAGTGGTGGAGCCAGAACCCAATGAGGGTGGGGGCACAATAGTGACAAACGACAATGAATAACACAAACTCATACAACACACTGTCTTCAATACTATAAAATAGTGATAAATAATAAATTAAAGGAATTTACTAGAACTTACAAAGAGTTCTTCATTGTTAATTAGAGTTATGTACTGAAATAATTCAACTCGAATAAGGGGTAAATCCATTTTACAGGGTTTCGTATCCTGAAAATGTTAAAGGGTAACCTCATTATCAATGCGTTTAAAAATATCTTTTCAACATAGCAGACTAAACTATCATGGAGAAAATTATCTTCCATCTTGTTGCGCAAATATGGATTTGATAATACTCATATCAGCGAAAGCTCTTTCCATTATAGTTGTTGCAACTAGTAATGCTAAACCCAACTCGATGAGATGATATACCATGTCAAAAGCTTTTTGAATTCCTAACTCAACCATCTTTTTAGAAACATCACCAATATCTTGTTAAATAGAAAATCTGATATTTCCCCTCATTTAAAATTTTGTAACTTCTTACTTAATCGTCGAAATGAGTAACATAACCTCTCATTTCAAAGCTCTCAAGATAAATTATAGTATGTGAATGTCAAACTATAAAAAATAAAAGCATTGTAGGTTATGAGAATAAGATTAAAGTGATTAATATACCTTCAATTCTCAAATATTAATAACTTTTTACTCGGATATCGAATTAAGGGGTATTATATATCAAAATGAAGCTATCGACAAGGAGAATACATATAGAACATTCGTCGGATGAGAGTGGGAGCACGTGACCCCACATGCCCTTGTTTGGATCTCTCTCTCTCTCTCTATATATATATAGTGGATCAAATGTTAACACATGTTATGGTGTTAAATGTTAACAAATCAGAATCGTTGGATAGAAACAAATAATTCTTGATACTCTAACGATTAATGACTCCCAAATTACCGAATACTAACTCTGAACATGTCAAATAATCGAAACTTGACAGACAAAATTTACAACTATTCAAAACTTGCAAAAGTGTGAGTCAATTTTGCAACTATTCGATAAGTTGATAGTAATTAAGTTGATAGTAATTATTCATTAAGTCGAAAACCAGACGAACATTGACAGACAAAATTCACGCACATCCCCAAACAATAGATCGACATTGACTAATTGCTAAAATACACATTAATATTCTTGGCTATTCTCCAATTTAATTTTTTTGTATTTTTTGGCCAATTTAAAAAAAAAAAACATTCTTGATGATTGATGATACAAGCAACATCAAATTCAAGCACACCCCCAAACAGTAGATCGACAACCACGAATTAACAACTCAGGTTTTTATTCAGTATTTCAGCCACACTAGTTATGATGTCTCACGAATTCTTCCAATTAATACTAACATATATCATTTGATGGGGATTAAACGTAGAGATGGGGGTTGGCCAAAAGGTACGCCTCTAGCCTCTTGAGAATGCCCGACAACAACTCCTCCGACTTCTTAATCTTTTCCTCGTCGAGCTCCACTCCTTCCTTGGCATGGTAGTGAGCCGTGTGGGAGCACAACGACCCTCCATCCTCCGTGGGAACCACTTTCCCCTTGTTCACTATCAATTTGATTTTGTCAGCAAACATGTCTCCCTCGAATGTCGTGTACTTGACGTAAAACTTGTCATCGTCGACCTCATCTAACCTCTCTTTCACGTATTTGAACGGGATTCCTGCTTCATTACATGGCAATACCAAAATATAACAAGTGAAAAAAGAATCGCATATATATAAAGTCGATTCCTATATATATCTAGCTAGCTCAATGTGTAAAGATCGAGTTGAGGGTGGATATATATCGCACCTGGGGCGAAATTGACTTGTCTAACGGATCCAATGACGCCTTGTTGGCCTTGTAGGAGCTCAACGTTGTCGATGAATTCAGGGGCGAGCATGGGGTAGAGGGTGTCGGAGTGGTAGATCAAGGCCTTGAAAACCCTGGCTGGAGCAACCGAGATTTTAGAATCTTGTGTGTATGACACCATTTTCCGATCGATGATCAATATTGATAGAAGATCGATGTGTAGGTAAAAAGAAAGTTGAGAGGTAGAGCTTGATATGTGTAAATATGGTGAAAATGCTGGTATTTATAGGCATATACAAGATAATAAAATGGTTGAAAAAATCCATCTAGAGTAAGAATATTTGAAACCTTCATGAATATTGAAATCATCTACAGGCTCGATCACTATCTCTTGACTATATCCTTTCAAACCGGCCATGACTCTTTCCTAGCTATAGATAACGATTACCCATACGTCCATAAACTTTATGGTAATTGCATTGGAACCCTACATTTTAAACATATAGGATTTAGAAACGACACGAACTCGATATATCAGAATTTAATTCAGGCCGACATGTTAGCTGGGTCAAGTCGACCTAGTAGATCTACCTTGATGCATCTATATATCTTGGCTCGATATTGGATACTATAGAATTTGAGAGATATACATATTACCTCGAATAGCGGAAGCGGAATCAAGATCGTCTTGCCTTCGAATTTGATCACCGGATAGATCTCCATAGCCCTAAATCTCGTTAGAGGTTCGGGAATAGGGGATAACCTACGATTCACAACCTACAAACCATGGGAGAGTATTGGATAGGAAAGAGACTCTCTCCACATAGGAGAGTTCTGATACGGGGTTAGCCGAAGGATGGCCCGATCTTCGACAATCAAGACTCTAATTCAAGAATTGAACAAGAAACAAGCAAGAACTCAAGAACTCGATCAAGATTTAATCAAGAACTCAAGAAAGACTCAAGAACGCTGCAAGACTCAATAAAGAACAACAAGACACGGTTGAAATTGAAAGAAAGACTCGACAATAACAATGTAAAGACCGATAGATTGGATGAGTCGATCTATATAGAACAAGATGAAGACCCTAGGCCTCCGTAGAGAGTAGAAACAAACACCAATGACTATATAACCCGCTTCTACAACCCTACACAACCAAGCGGACAACTTGGAGGCACAAGGAGGGGGCTCGTGGATACCAGGGATTACCAAACCTTGCGAGATTGATAGACTCAAGGCAAACCAAGCTGAGATCAATACCAATTGTGCAATCGATGAGCAACGCTTCGAATCGATTGTCTTTGTACTCAATGTGTTTCACACAAAAGAGAAAGCTTTGTATTCAAAAGAGACGTGTGTTTCAACAAGGAGATCAGCCGTCTAATATAACCCTAGGGCTGATTTAGATGAAAATAAATAATTAAAAGAATAATGGAAATTAACCCTAACAATTACCTAAAATAACTTAAGTAAAAGAGATACTAAAAATAACATTGAAAATTAGGGTTCCAACACTTAGAGAATTCGACCCATATGTGAAACTAGGCTCCAGGTCTCGGCGTCGAGGTTCTGGTGTCGGCGTCGATACCAATAGTAAGTGAAGAACATCTTCAGGTCTCGGCGTCGAGGCTCCTGGTGTCGGCCCCGAGGGCAACAGCAAGAGAAGAATATAGATAAGCCTTGAAGGGCTTCTCTTGAAGTTGAACCGCACTTGAGAATAGGACATGGCTCACGAACATGAACGACTCTCTCTGAAGCTTCTTAGCACGAGCTCGAGTCATAGGTCCATCCCCAATTATGATAGGCATGTCCGGAGATTTCTTGGATGGTCCCGCATCAAGTTCTCTGTGGGGTTTTCTTCCCTCGAGAAGAACGTCTGATGTATAGAGGTTCTAGGGTTAGAGATTAGGAGATCAAGGAGTTTCTCCAATTTATCTCTTTATTTTATTAGATAAATAAATATATAACGAAGGATTGTAACTCCTATCCTTCCTTAGGTGCACCCACACAAGATCTCCAGGTCGGAAGACCACAAGCCGCCGACCCTTGTTGGCTTTGTTGGCGTTGTACTCAGCCTTCTCCACAAGCTTCTGGTGTGTTCGTTCATGCAGCTTCTTAACGAACTCAACATGCTTACTGTTAAGGAGGTAAGTCGAGTTCTCAAATTACAAATAATAAAGATGTAAACGTAAATCGACTCCTAGCCTAAGCAAATAATTACAAGACTTCCTCCTGTTGTAGTGGAAGGGTAGTCAGGATCGATCCACGAGGAGGCGTGTCAGCGGGATCCTAGTAGCTTTGGAAATCTCACGTCTGCGTCGACCAGAAGCCTCGATTTCGACCTTGGGCCTCGATGTCGACTTCAGCTGTCGATGTTCTCTGCAACAGAAGATCTGCAGAAACAAAAACATATGGTCGATATCGACTGAAAAGGGTCGATATCGATGTCAGTCACGAAATCGACTGGCTCAGAAGTCTGCCAGTCGACACAGTAAGGTCGATATCGATGCTAGGGGTCGATATCGATGCTCAGCAAACTCCGCAGCGATGTTCGTCGTCAACTCAGAAAACTGTCGACGAACTCAGTGGTCGATATCGATGTCTGGGGTCGATATCGATGTCTTCCTACAGTGGGTTAGTTCTTCGTCGGCAAAGAAAGGCCTAAGATTTGAGAATGGAGAGAGAAGCAATGAACAGAAATAAAACAGAGGGTTTTGGGTGTATAAAATATGTAAAAAACAACTCCTAGGATTATGGTTTACCACAACGTTAACCAATGCATGCGATAAGATAAATAAGACGGACAATTGTGCTATTTCACCCGAGGGACAAGCTTTCGCCGTACACCAACTCTTAGGATTACTCTTGCAAATAAACCTAATTGTCTATACCAATTTTATGTTTATAACTCAAGTTGTTAGCATGAATTCCTTTTCTTTCGATTAGGACTAAACGTAGAATCGTAGGAGGAGAGATAGACACAACGATATCAACATCAAATAGTTACCTCAAGTGTGCATGGCTAACGTCGGGCTCACCCGACCCTAAAAGCTTTGGGGAACTACTCGCTTCTCATCATGGAACTCATTGTTGATTGAAAGGAAGAAACTTGCATTAAAATAAACTCCGAAGCTTTACAACTCAACGTCAACTTTCGCAAACGTCAAACCCTAAAACTTCTCTCTAACTCTAACTCTATTGATTGTCTTTGAACTTTAAAATTGGATTCGTTCTTGGATGATTGAATGCCAGCCCCCTAGGTCTTTATTTATAGGCTACTAATCCTCGCTATCCAAGGATTGTAACTCCTATCTAAACTATGAACTCTATCCAAACAATTAGGATAGGTCTTTTATTTTTGATAAACTTAAATAACTTAAAGGTAAAGAGATAAATAACTCTTCAGCTGTCAACTATCTTGAAAGTGTAAAATAAATCCGTGCCTCCTTGAAGATATAGTTCCAATCCGCATCTCGAAATCGAGTCTATCTTCTGTCGAGATCAGGGGTCGATATCAAGACCAGGGGGTCGATATCGAGGTCTCTGTTCCTGCTCGATTTGTTCAACTCTGGTCGATGTCTATGTTGAGGTCGATATGGGGGTCGATATCGACACTAGAGGTCGATATCTGGGCTGGAGGTCGATTTCTACATCTGCTCAGCTTCACTTGGCTTCTCCGTTTTGACTCCGATTTTGCTCGAATTCCTGCATGGTTAGCTGGAAACTTGTGCAGATTTACTATTTCTTGCATTTTAGCCCATTCTTACACAAGTTTATATTCTTTTGTAACTTTTCTTTGGAAATCGAATGAAACATGAAGTCAAAAGATGCAATAAAAGGAGATATAAATATGTACATCAAAACACCCCATACTTAGACTTGCTTGTCCTCAAGCAATGACCAAACAGTAACCAACACCTACAACACACCCTTCAAGTCTTCGCCCTTGTCAAAAGCAACAACATATGCGGTAGCAAAGCAAAGAAAGTGAATTTAACGTCATAGCACATTTTTTGGCGATCCATAGGCACATGCAATTTTGATCCAACCTCACAGGGATAATGTGTTTGCACTCAACTCTCATGTGTTTAGGCTATGAAGATCAACTCTCAACTCAATTCCATCTACAATCTCATAAACATTGCAATTTATAACAATCCACTTCGCAACCAATTATGAAAATGCAATAAGAACTATCAGGAGGACTTTCGCTCAATGGAAGACTTCAAAGAAGACTCCATTCGGCGGGGTTGTAATGGGGCTTGGTATGAAATAAAAAGGGTATGGAATTATTTGGCTATGTGGTGCTTTTATAATTCGGGAATCAAGACTCCTAAATTTCAACACTTGCAATATCCAAACCATAACTCTTCAATGTTGTACTTTCCAAGCTCAATCTCCTATAATGCTCTTTCCCAACTCATCTTTATATAATATGCTCTAAAGATGCACTAAAAGAATGTAAACCATACTATCAACCCTTCTTCCAATCTCTAATATCCCTCTAAAAAATATAACATTTGTATGAATAAAAGACTTAAGGATTTTGGCTCATGCACTATACATATACATCTCTATTTTTTTTTCGGAAATAATAAATAAATACTAAAGATATGTGCATTTATATGGTGAGCCAAAAAATCCTTTTACAAAATATGACAAAATGTAAATATGCACCAACCCATAATTTCCTTGCTCAAAACTGGACATTATGCTCTTTTCTTTCCACAAGGCATTATTCCAGCCAATCTAAGTCTCAATTCCCAAATGGGGTCAGGCTCAATTCGGCTAGGGATAATTTTTTGGAGTTTGTATTTTCAGGCTCAGCCTAATATTCTGGCTTCAAGCAGGGATAATGCAGGGTAGGTAAAGAGAGGATAAAAATGGCTTAAAAGATGCCTCCATCATTTAATTCTCGTAAACATAAACATATATATGCATTGGCTTTGAATAACTATCATAACATTTAGAGATGCATAGGAAGAGTAAATTCACTCAAGAAAGCGGAGGGATTTTTGATGTTCTCCCTATAGGCCAAAATTCTCAAAAGGACAATTTTTGTTGGATTTGCTATTTAGCCTAGGATCATATATGCTCAATTTCATCACAAGTTCACAATCTACATAAAAAATTTAAGGACTTAGGCTAAACCATCCAAATATGCCATAGGGTTTACATGATCAAGTCAGCTATTGAGTTTTCATCATAGGACATCTAAGTAGGGTTTAAAAACAATCTTAACAATAAACATGCATTTTTTTTTGTATTTTTGACATTTTTTCTATATTTTTTTTGATATTTTATAAAAGTAAAACTAAGAACAAAAATTTTAAACATGAATGCAATGCAAAGAAGAAAACCAAGTTATGACCATAAGACATGTTTTTCCCCCACCCCATACTTAAAATATACAGTGTCCTCACTGTATTAAAAAGAAGAACAAGGGTAGAGAGAAACTCACAGCGCAACCTTGCAGATTCAGGTCGATTTCAGATTTGGTCGATGCCAGAAGTCGATATCTAGGTCAGTGGTCGATGTCGACTGCATCTGTTGAAGTCGAGGAAGAAAATGAAGACAAGGGCTGCCTGATTGGGGTCGATATCGAGTATTAGGGTCGATATTGACCTCTGCTTTTCGCTCCTGAGTCCTCGATGTCGACTTCAGGAGATGGCTTGACCCGAGGGGGTCGATTTCGACTGGCCTGGTCGATTTCGACTGCCTCTGCAGAAGCTTCTTTTCTTCTTCGTCGTTCCTTTTTGCTTAGAAACCTGAAATCTTGGTTAGATTATAGATAAAGCCACGAATTATCTTATCTTTAACAGTTTCAAAAAGCAAAAAGTTAAATCCTAAAAACCATCTATGCGAAAAAATTTAAAGGTTTTATGTACATGCTCTAGAGTTTTGAGTCACTAGGCCGACTTCTCCGTCAATTCTTTATGAGCCTTTAATGTAGGGACCCTTTGAGCTTGAGCCTTCTTCTGGATCATCCAGGTCCTTTTGGTAGTATCTAAGTTCGGCGACCAAGGCTTCTTAGATGTTATGTTCTTCTTTGGGCTCTTTCCTTCTCTTTCTTGACATAACTTTAGCAATATAGGCAAAACATGGAGCTTTGGCCCTCTCATTAGTAGATTTATCAATAATTGGCTTAATTGATTTATCAATAATGGACGGAGGAGGGTTAAGAGTCATACCTGGGCTTACCTTTTTGGGCCCGAAACAGAAATCTTCGGGCTGAGGGATTGTCGATTTCGACCTTGGGGGGTCGATTTCGAGTGCTGTGGTCGATATCGATATGTGGGGGTCGATATCGACCTCTGTGACCCCATACTTAAGCTCCTGGAAATGATCTGGCATACTCGATTTCGACCAAGGGGGGTGGATTTCAATGTTGTTAGTTGATATCGACTGGTTCCAGTCGATGTCTACCTGCTTGCTGTTTCCGTCCTCGCCAACAAAAATTTTCTAAGCTTTTCCTTAGCCGGCGAGAGGACTACTTGCTCCAGGTGCTTTGTTTCGCTCATGGTTGGGTTGAAAGAGAATTCTATCACTTCGTTCCCTATAGTAAAGGTTAGTAACCCTCGACGTACATTGATATTGGCATCTGCAGTAGCTAAGAAAGGCCTACCAAGTATAATAGGCACTATAGGATCTTCAGGCATCTCCAATACAATGAAATCAGTAGGCACAAAGAACTTACCTACCTTTACAGGAACGTCATCAACTATACCTGTGGGCCTGACGAATGAGTTATCGGCCATATAGAGTTTCATGTCCACAGGTTCAAGGGCGCCAATGTTCACCTTTTGCCAAATAGAAAGGGGCATGAGACTTACACTTGCCCCTAGGTCACATAGGGCTTTATAGCGATGTTGGCCAAGTCCCACGGTGATTGCAAACTTCCCTGGATCACTCTTCTTCTCAGGGAAGTCCATCTTTGAGCACTCCTCTGTGATCTCTGCCATGGATCTCTTCTTCCTCAGGATGTGTTTCAGGAATCGCACATAGGCAGGCATCTCGCTTAGGGCTTTTGTAAGAGGGATAGTAACGTTAAGTCCTTCAAATATTTTTACAAAGCGCCTAAACTTACCTTTGGTTGGATCCTCCAATGCTTTGGATGGAAATGGCAACGTCTTCTTTGTTGGAGGGGCCAAAACGGTGGTCGGAGGGGCCTGCTGAACATCGATGTCGACTGGAGTTGGGTCGATATCGACTGGTAGGGTCGATTTCGACCTCTGTCGTGATTTCTCAGGTTCTACAGTGTCATCGACATCGACCAGGGGGTCGACATGGTGGTCGATATCGACCTCATCCTCGACATCGACTGGTCTGTCGATGTCGCCTGGATCTGCTGTTTTCTCCGATTCCGTTCGTGGCTGATGTACATATTTGTACCTTTGTTTATTGCATCTTTTGACTTCATATTTCATTCGATATCCAAAGAAAAGTTTCAAAAGCATATAAACATGTGTAAGAATGAGCTAAAGTATAAGAAATAGAGTCTGCATGAGTTTTGAGCTAACCATGCAGGAAATCGATGAAATCGGAGTCAAAACGAAGAAGCCAAGTGAAGCTAAGCAGAGGTCGATATCGACCTGAGACATCGATATCGACCCTAGATTTCGACACGACTTCTGAGTGTCGAGATAGGCCACACAGACCAGACAAGAAGGCATCGATATCGACATACTACCTCGATATCGACCATCGTCATAGACATCGACTGGAGCTGGACAAGTCGAGCAGAAACACAAGCATCGATATCGACCTCTGGTGTCGATATCGACCCTACCTCGACAGAAGATAAATCCGATTTCGAGGCTCGGATTGTGAAGTCTATCATCAAAGCCATGAGTTATCTCGTTCTTTTAGATATTAGAAGCTGTTTATTATCTTTTCCTTTAAGTTTTTATCAAAATAAAAGACCTATCCTAATTGTTCGGATAGAGTTCATAGTTTAGACAGAAGTTTCAATCCTCGGATAGCGAGGATTAGTAGCCTATAAATAAAGACCTAGGGACTGATTTGTTAGATCATCCAAGAAGCAAGACAATAGCAATAGGCAATAGATAGTTAGAGTTTTTGAGCTTTAAAGTTTCAAGCGCTTACGATAGTTGGCGTTGAGATTGTAAAGATTCAAAATTTTCCATTTATGCAAGTTATTTCAATTCAAGACATGTTTACAATCAACATGAGCGAGTAGTTGCCCTTTCTTCTAGGGTCGGGGTGAGCCCGATGATAGCCATGGTGGTAAGGTAAGTACGTCGCTAAAGAATGTATCTTTTATCTCCCTCTACCTTGTGCTTCATCTTTAAATGCGAATTTAAGGAACTCACGTTGTAAAACTTGGGTAGTAATTAGGGTTTCTATTCGAAAGATTATAAACTCAATTATGACGAAGGTAGATACAAATTAGGTTAAGTAATTGCAAAATCTCTTTTCCTATTTGTCGGTTTAGGTGAAAGCCTTTTCCTTTATGATGAAAGCATGCATCTTTAGTTGATTTTTACTTCTTCTATCATGGTTGTCATCGCGGTAATCCTTCGCTTTGGAAGACTTTTCCTTTATTTAGTTTACATTCAAATTTGCTCGCCGTTCGTTGAGTCATCGAAAAACCCAACACCCTTGCTTATTTCTGATCATTGCTTCCTTCCCATTCTTAAATCTTCGGCCCTTTCTTTGCCGACAAAACAACTAACTCACTGTAGGAAGACATCGATATCGACAACAGAGGTCGATATCGACCACACTGATAGATCGACAGTTTTCTGAGTCGATCTCGAGACTCCTGGGAAACTTCTACAAGCATCGATATGGACCCCCTTGTGTCGAAATCGACCCCTCTGTATCGACTGGCAGACTTCTGAGCCAGTCGATTTCGTGGACTAACATCGATATCGACCCCCACCAGTCGATATCGACTACATTTTTTGTTTTTGCAGGTCTTCTGTTGCAGAGAACATCGACAGCCAAGGTCGACATCGAGGTCTGAGCTCGAGATCGAGGCTTCTGGTCGAACATTAAGGATGTGTCTTCAACGCTACTAGGATCCTGCTGACTCGCTTCCTCGTGGATCGAACCTGATTCCCTACTACTATACCGGGGAGTCTTGAATTTATTTGAAGAGGCTAAGAGTTGTATTGCTTTATATTTTATTATACATTTCGATTCAATTGCTGATGGACAAAGTCTTGAGTATGTCCAACTAAAATCCTTTCGCTGGTCTCTTACAGGAAAAGCATTGCAGTGGTTGGAGAGCTTAGCCCCAAGATCGCTCCGCACCTGGAATGAAGTCAAGGACGCGTTTCTCAACAAGTTCTTTCCTCTTTCTAAGACGGCGTTGATCCGACAGAAAATCACGGCTTTCAAACAAAAGCCTGGTGAGGCTCTGGCGACTGTTTGGGAAAGGTTTAAGGACCTACTACGATCATGCCCGACGCATGGCCAACCACCGTACGTAATTCAGGAGATCATATACAATGCTCTTGATGCTGCCACCAAGGAGAGGATCAACACTTACACTGCCTATGGCTATCTTGAACTCGGTCCACAAGAGGCTTGGGAAACCATTGAAAGGTTGGTGGAATTTGACAATACATATGGGACTCCTGAGGGTTCCGACGCACCATCATCGTCGAGGCCTGCCCCATCTATGCCATTGTACGAACCCTCTAAGGTGATCGATCCGGATGTAAAGGAACAATTTCATAGGGATCAACTTAGAAAACTCCAAAAACAAGTAAGATTCCTTTCGGCAAACCAGGATTGCATCGAATGTGGATCGCAGCGACACACTACCATTGAGTGCCCCCATGCTGAGCAAGTGCAACTAGCGGAGACTCATGAGGAAGCCAACTTCATGAGGGGTCCCAATCGCCAATATTGGGGAGACCAAAGGTTCCAACAACCACAAAGGAACCAGGTTAACCCTAGGGACCCCCCACTCTATAGAGCTCCTCGGCACCCGGAGAGAGACCAAAAGAAGGACGATCTTCAACTTGTGTTGGACGAAATAAGGCGAAACCAAGCTAAGAATGATCAATCCAACAATGCTATCCACTCTCAACTCAATCACCTTACCACAAGGATTGGTGAGATGGATATTTGGAAGAAGAACGTAGAGACCCAACTAGGTCAATTGGCGGCACAAATCCCTAGACCATCCGGAACATTCCTTGGGCAACCAACTATCAATCCTAAGGGGAAATCCGGGTCAGGACACATAGCAGCCATGCAACTAAGGAGTGGCACCAAAGTTCATAAACCACAAAAGGCAACGGAGGAAGAAACAACAGACCCTGTCGACATCGACAAACCAGTCGATGTCGACCCTGGGGTCGATATCGACACCCATGTCGACCCCCTGGTCGATGTCGATGACACTGCAGAGCCTGAGAGATCACAACAGAGGTCGGAATCAACCCTACCAGTCGATATCGACCAACCTCCAGTCGACATCGATGTTCAGCAGGCTCCTCCGATCACCGTTTTGGCTTCTCCGCCAAAGAAGACGTTGCCCTTCCCTTCCAAAGCATTGAAGGACCCCACTCAAGGTAAGTTTAGGCACTTTGTAAAGATTCTCCAAGGACTTAACATTACTATCCCTCTTACAGAAGCCCTAAGCGAGATGCCCGCCTATGTTCGATTCCTAAAAGACATCGGAGCACTTGAACCTGTGGATATGAAACTTTATATGGCTGATAATTCATTCGTCAGACCCACATGTATAGTTGATGACGTCCCTGTAAAGGTAGGTAAATTCTTTGTGCCTACTGATTTTATTGTATTGGACATGCCCGAAGATCCTATTGTACCTATCATCCTTGGTAGGCCTTTCTTAGCTACTGCTGATGCCAATATTAATGTACGTAGAGGATTACTAAGCTTTACTATAGTGAACGAAGTAATTGAATTCTCCTTTAACCCCACAATGAAGGAAGTTAATGGTATGAAAATCAAGTCGGTCTACACTAGCATCATGGATTGCAAAGAACCGACGGAAAGGGCCCTAACTCCTGAGGAGGCCCTAGCCCTAGCTGCAGAGGAGCTTACCGACGAGGACATTGAGGAGTTCCTGGCTACATGCACGAGTGATGAGGAAATATTCAACGATGCTTTATCTATGGAGCTCGAAGAAGAGGTCGATATCGACGAGAAAAGGTCGACATCGACCAAATCACTCGATATCGAGTGCCCTCAGTCGACATCGACACACTCAGTAAGTCAAGTTCTCTCTTCTTCTCTTACAGGCGAAATCGACCAGCCCATGTCGACTGAAGAGGTCGAAATCGACCAGCCGATATCGACATCAGAGGTCGAAATCGACCCTTACCACTTGTCGTCAAACAGCTCCGAGGCCGAGGTATGTGCTGAACTCTCAGTCGATATTGACTATTCATACTCGCCCTCGACTTCTTTTCTGTAGGAATATTTTCAAGAGTCCCAATCAAAGTTGGCATCACTCTATGTTTGGTCCACGCCAACCCCTATAGCTGATTTGGGAACTTCAATCAAGAGAATTGAGACGGATTACCTTGGTGAGATTATGAAGATGGAGGAGGTAGAGCCAATCCTTATCCCACAAGGCCCTTCTCTGATGCTTAAGCCTTTACCCGACACACTTAGATATGAGTTTCTTGGTCCAAATTCTACCTTCCCTATAATTATCAATGCTTCACTAACCACACAGGAAGTAGATAAGCTTATGGAAGTACTTCGTACTCATCGTAAGGCTATTGGATATTCTCTTGAGGAAATCAAAGGTATTTCACCCGCTACTTGTATGCATAGAATCCTCCTTGAGGATGATCATAAGGCATCTATAGAACACCAACGAAAGCTCAACCCCAACATGAGAGAGGTAGTGAAGAAGGAGATCATGCGCATGCTGGATGCAGGAATCATCTATGCCATCTCCGACAGCGAATGGGTGAGCCCAGTCCATGTGGTGCCTAAGAAGGGTGGAATGACCGTTGAGGAGAATGAGAAGGGTGAGCTTGTACCAAAGCGAATCACAACTAGTTGGAGAATGTGTATTGATTACAGGAAACTCAACAATTCCACTAGAAAGGATCACTTCCCCCTTCCATTCATTGACCAGGTATTAGAGAGACTCGCCGAACATGATTATTTTTGTTACCTGGATGGATATTCTGGCTTTTGGCAGGTCCCTATTCATCCTGACGATCAGGAGAAGACCACCTTCACTTGTCCCTATGGGACTTTTGCATATAGGAGAATGCCATTTGGGCTCTGCAATGCCCCTGCTACCTTTCAAAGATGTATGATGGCCATCTTCTCCGACATGATAGAGGACATCGTGGAGGTATTTATGGATGATTTCTCTATTTATGGCACTACTTTCGATGTTTGTCTTGCTAACCTTCGCAGGGTACTTGCACGGTGTGAAGAGACAAACTTAGTTCTCAATTGGGAAAAGTGCCACTTTATGGTAAGGGAAGGGATTGTGCTGGGCCACAAAGTCTCTAAACGGGGAATTGAGGTGGACAGGGCAAAGATAGAGCTCATTGAAATACTGCCACCACCTTCATCAATTAAGGACATAAGAAGCTTCCTTGGTCACGCAGGTTTCTATAGGAGGTTTATTCAAGATTTTTCTAAGATTGCCAAACCTTTAACTAACCTACTAATGAAGGATGTTAAGTTTGCGTTTTGTAGTGATTGTCTTGAAGCTTTCAATAGGTTGAAGGAGGCCCTTATATCCGCCCCAATCATTCAATCGCCCGACTGGTCGCAACCCTTTGAGATCATGTGCGACGCAAGCGATTATGCCGTAGGTGCTGTCCTAGGACAAAGGAGAGACAAAAAGCTTCACACCATCTACTATGCAAGCAAGACTTTTGATGCCGTTCAAACAAAGTACACCACGACGGAAAAGGAGTTCTTGGCAGTGGTCTTCGCTTTTGAGAAGTTCCGCTCATACCTAGTGGGTTCTAAGGTAATTGTTCATACTGACCATGCAGCTCTTAGGTACTTGATGGCGAAGAAGGATGCTAAACCTAGGCTCCTACGATGGGTGCTCCTACTACAAGAGTTCGACGTTGAGCTTAAAGATAAGAAAGGAACGGAGAACTCCGTAGCCGATCATCTTTCACGGCTACCCATAGGGCTTCTGGATGAGTCACATGACAACATACCAATCAATGACTCCCGCCCTGACGAGCACCTAATGAGGCAAGAGGTAAGACGGGCAGAAAATCTACTCGATATCGACCCCGACAGGTCGATATCGACTGCCCCGAAGGTAATACTTGCATTGATGTCGACCAATTTTGATCACAGGTTTTCCACTGCAGAGGTCAAAATCGACCTCCATACGTCGACATCGAGGACCCATATCGAGCAGCCCATATCGACTGAACCTGTCGATGCCGTCCAGTCGATATCGACCCCTACAGGTCGATATCGACCACCTTCAAAACCCTCCGAAGGTGACGAAGAGGTAAGCTCCGGTGATGATTTCTTCTTTACACCTCCTTCCAGTCCTATTCATGATTTATTTGTTGTAAGAAGGGCGAAGGTACCTTGGTATGCGGATTTTGCTAACTATATTGCAGGAGGCGAGATTCCTTTAGGCTTAACTTCGCAACAAAAGAAGAAGTTTTTGCACGACGTCAAACAATACTATTGGGATGAACCCTACTTATTCAAACAAGGGAAAGACCATATCTTTCGACGTTGTATCCCGGAGGACGAGGTAGAGAGCGTGATTCACCATTGTCATTCTCTCCCTACAGGAGGCCATGCTAAAGGATTCAAGACCGCGGCGAAAATTCTTCAATGTGGTTTTTATTGGCCTAACCTTTTCAAGGATGTGCAAAACTATGTAACCTCTTGTGATGAGTGTCAACGTGCAGCTAATATCACATGGAGGAATGAGACACCACTCACAGGCATTCTAGAGGTAGAACTCTTTGATGTATGGGGCATTAACTTCATGGGACCATTCCCTGCTTCAGGCCCCTACAAATACATTCTAGTAGCGGTGGACTATGTCTCTAAATGGGTGGAGGCCATGGCAACTAGGACCAACGACGCGAAGGTAGTCTCTAAGTTTATGAAAACTAACATCTTTCCTCGCTTTGGTGTTCCTAGAGTTCTCATTTCAGATGGTGGCTCGCATTTCATTGAGAGAGGCTTCGAAGCTCTTTTAGCTAAGTATGGGGTAAACCATAGGGTGGCAATACCCTATCACCCTCAAACCAGCGGCCAAGTAGAAGTCTCTAATCACCAAATCAAAGCCATCTTGGAGAAGACGGTCTCCCGCTCGAGGAAAGATTGGTCGTCCAAACTGGATGATGCGCTCTGGGCCTACCGAACGGCCTATAAGACACCACTTCGCACAACTCCCTATAACTTGGTATATGGTAAGTCATGTCATTTGCCCGTCGAACTTGAGCATAAAGCAATGTGGGCTCTTAAGGAGCTTAACATGGATTTCGACGAAGCGGGGAAAAGAAGGTTCATTGACTTACAAGCCTTGGAAGAGTTGCGCTTAAAGGCATATGAGAATGCCGAAATCTACAAGGAGCGCACTAAGAAATGGCATGATAGGAAATTGGTGCCAAAAACATATGAGGTAGGTGACAAAGTCCTTGTTTTTAATTCTAAACTTCGCTTATTTCCAGGGAAACTAAGGACAAGATGGAGCGGACCTTTCAAGGTTCATAAAATATTCCCTCACGGAGCGGTGGAGTTACTTTGCGACGATGGATCCACCTTTAAGGTAAATGGCCACAGAGTAAAGAAATATTATGACAAGGAGGACCCGGAAGAAAAGATTCGCGCCACTTTGGCGTTGAACTAGCGCAAAAAGGGAAATATGTCGAGCTAGCGACTTAAACTCAAGCGCTTCCGGGAGGCAACCCGTCTTTTCCTTTTCTTTCTCTTTTATTTTTTAGTCTATTTTATATTTTTTTAGATCATTCATGGCTATTCTATCTAAAGTCAATAAGGAAATCAAGTCCAGAAGAGAGGTCGATATCAACCTATACGGTCGATATCGATAGGCTGACAGAAGGGAGCAGCAGGAAGAATTACACAGATGCAGAAGGGGGGTCGATATCGACCTCTAAGGTCGATATCGACTACAACTGGAGGTAGGTGCCAGGTCAGATTTTAATTTCTTTTCGGTTTTATTTTTTGGGGTTATTTCTCCCCTTATATACCCCGACTTCGACACCCACCTCCCTTTTTGATACCCTACCAGCCGCCATTGTTGCCTTCATCTCTCACCCCTCTCCTGTCGCCCTCATCACTACTGCACCATTGCATCTGTCATCCAACCCCAACAGCCCACCACTGCAACACCAGATCCGGACTGCAAGCCCCCGTTCTCCCTTTCTCTTCTCGCCCTAGCCCTCTCTCTCCCTCGTTTTCAAGCCTCCTCGCCCAGATCTACCCACTTCCGGCCAAGAATCACCAGATCCGGCCGCCACAAGCCACCGGAGAGCCCACCGCGACACCAGCAAGCTGACAGCAGCCCGACAGCGCCCAGATCCGGTCGATTTCGACCCCCTGGCCTCGATTTCGACGTCTGCTGTTCGACAGTCGGTTCTCTTTCTTGATTTTTGCGGTTGTTGCCTCTTTCTCCCCTAATTCCGACACTCTTCTGACGATGGTGAGAGCCAAGAACATCCCTCAGGACACGCTCCGCATTGAGGATGATCAGTAACGCTCCCTAGCTGAGGATCTGATTGCCCGAGCCACCAGGGCGCGATGGTACCATCTCCCTGACATGATCCAGCTGGGATTCCACACAGGCGTTCAAAAGGCATTTGAGAATGTCTCTCTACACAGGCTGATTGAGCCGCTGGAGGCACAATACCCCGTTCTGACTAGGGAGTTTATGGCCACACTGGAGGTCCCTGAGCGCACCTCGACCAGCCGCCGAGTTATCTTCCAGCTCGGCAATAGGCGTCACAGACTTTCGCTCGAGGAGATGAGCAACATTTTTGGTTTCATCCACACTCTAGCCGCCTTCAGGGTCCAGGACCCCAACGTCATTTGGAGCTACATATCAGGTATACCCTACCCCGCTCCTACTGACTCCTTCACCTCCAGGGTCGTGAGTCCGCTTTTTAGGGTCATCTTGCGGGTCCTGGCGAGCACTCTTTGGGCCAGGCCCGAGCTCCGTCACCCCACACACCGTGAGACGGAGACTCTGTGCAGGATGCTCTTCGAGGATGACCCTCTACCATACCTCCATGCCAGGCTCGAGCATATCCTGGACCGCAGACGCACGGTCTCCACCGACATTATGGACGGCGACATGGTGGCCATCCTCGCCGAGGGTCTAGGTGTCCACACTGAGAGGTACACGGCCTACCCGCTCACATACCTAGACGCTGTAGTATTGCGCCAGGGCGGAGTCATCGCGCCAGGCGCACAGGGATGGAGACACCCCCAGACAGGAATGCGTCCGCGACACGATTTTATGGATCTTCTGTATATCCCAGATTGGTACCAGTCTTGGACTGGGCAGCCATATCATACGAATATAGATCCGTCTGCTGACCCCACCCTACGGAGGAGACCCCCACTCTACAACCATGAGCCGAAGGTGGACACTATGTCTTGGAACGCTGACCCCCATTCCGACGAAGCACAGCAGCCCCCAGCCTACCAGGGGGGCATGGATGGCGACGATGATGATGACGCCAGGGATGATGCAGTTGGAGGAGGAGAGGGCCCGCAAGGGTCCCACCACAGCCACCACAGCCATCACAACCACCATAGCTATGTGCCTCCACCTCCTCCTCCCTTCCAGCCCGCCTACTCCACTAATTGGCAGGACGACATGACTGCCCGCTTTACTAGGCTGGAGCTCTCCGTCACTGAGATGCGCGAGGAGCAGCGCCGCTATGGGAGGTTCCTTGAGGGTTTGGGCTCATATATGGGCTTTTCTTTTGATCAGTAGGCTGGCCCTTCCACATTCCCGTAGGGCGCCCCAACCTACTACTCAGGATCAGCTCCTACACAGGACTGGCCCTTGCTGTTGCCACCTCCCCCGCATCCTGAGCAGTGATATGTGTTGAGTAAGTGAGCGTGAGTGATTCTTTCCCTCTACTTTACTTTTCTAACAGTGAGGACACTGTAATCTTTAAGTATGGGGTGAGGATTCAAATTGGACATTATAAACTGCTTTATCTGGTTGTGGTAATATTTAAAAATTGGCGAACTTGGCTTGTATTTTATTTACTTTCTACTCTATTTGTATGCATTGCATCATATTTAAACATTTATGCATTTTAAAGTTTAAGTACTTAGTCTTTTAGTTTGTTAAGTCTATAAAATATCAAAATCTAAAAAAAAAATAGAAAAATGTCAAAAATACAAAAAAAAATGCATGTTTATTTTTTAAGTTTATTTTCTAACCCTACTTAGATGTCCTATGATGAAAACTCAATAGCTGACTTGATCATGTAAACCCTATGGCATATTTTGATGGTTTAGCCTAAGTCCTTAAAATTTTTATGTAGATTGTGAACTTGTGATGAAATTGAGCACATATGATCCTAGGCTAAAAAGCAAATCCAACAAAAATTGTCCTTGTGAGAATTTTGACCTATAAGGAGAACATCAAAAATCCCTCCGCTTTCTTGAGTGAATTTACTCTTCCTATGCATCTCTAAATGTTGTGATAGTTATTCAAAACCAATGCATATATATGTTTATGTTTACGAGAATTAAATGATGGAGGCATATTTTAAGCCATTTTTATCCTCTCTTTACCTACCCTGCATTATCCCTGCTTGAAGCCAGAACATTAGCCTGAGCCTGAAAGTACAAACTCCACAAAATTATCCCTAGCCGAATTGAGCCTGACCCCCATTTGGGAATTGAGACTTAGATTGGCTGGACTAATGCTTTGTGGAAAGAAAAGAGCATAATGTCCAGTTTTGAGCAAGGAAATTATGGGTTGGTGCATATTTACATTTTGTCATATTTTGTAAAAGGATTTATGGCTCAACATATAAATGCATATATTTACTTATTATTTTCGAAAAAAAAATCCGAAAAAATAGAGATATATTGTGCATGAGCCAAAATCCTTAAGTCTTTTATTCATACAAGTGTTATATTCTTTGAGAGGTATATTAGAGCTTGAAAGAAGGGTTGATAGTATGGTTTACATCTTTTAGTGCATCTTTAGAGCATATTCTATAAAGATGAGTTGGGAAAGAGCATTATAGAAGATTGAGCTTACATTGAAGAGTTATGGTTTGGATATTGCCAGTGTTGAGATTTAAGAGTCTTGATTCCCGAATTATAAAAGCACCACATAGCCAAATAATTCCATACCCTTTATTTCATACCAAGCCCATTAAAACCCCGCCGAATGGAGTCTTCTTTGAAGTCTTCCATTGAGCGAAAGTCCTCCTGATGATTCTTATTGCATTTTCATAATTTGTTGCGAAGTGGATTTTTATAAATTGCAATGTTTATGTGATTGTATATGGAATTGAGTTGAGAGTTGATCTTCATAGCCTAAACACATGAGAGTTGAGTGCAAACACATTATCCCTGTGAGGTTGGATCAAAATTGCATATGCCTATGGATCGCCAAAATATGTGCTATGACGTTAAATTCACTTGCTTTGCTTTGCTACAGCTTATGATGTTGCTTTTGATAAGGGCGAATACTTGAAGGGTATGTTGTAGGTATTGGTTATTGCTTGAGGACAAGCAAGTCTAAGTATGGGGTATTTTGATGTACATATTTGTACCTTTGTTTATTGCATCTTTTGACTTCATATTTCATTCGATTTCCAAAGAAAAGTTTCAAAAGCATATAAACTTGTGTAAGAATGAGCTAAAGTATAAGAAATAGAGTCTGCATGAGTTTTGAGCTAACCATGCAGGAATTCGATGAAATCGGAGTCAAAACGAAGAAGCCAAGTGAAGCTAAGCAAAGGTCGATATCGACCAGAGACATCGATATCGACCCTAGATTTCGACACGACTTCTGAGTATCGAGATAGGCCACACAGACCAGACAAGAAGGCATCGATATCGACATACTACCTCGATATCGACCATCGTCATAGACATCGATTGGAGCTGGACAAGTCGAGCAGAAACACAAGCATCGATATCGACCTCTGGTGTCGATATCGACCCTACCTCGACAGAAGATAAATCCAATTTCGAGGCTCGGATTGTGAAGTCTATCATCAAAGCCATGAGTTATCTCGTTCTTTTAGATATTAGAAGCTGTTTATTATCTTTTCCTTTAAGTTTTTATCAAAATAAAAGACCTATCCTAATTGTTCGGATAGAGTTCATAGTTTAGACAGAAGTTTCAATCCTCGGATAGCGAGGATTAGTAGCCTATAAATAAAGCCCTAGGGACTGATTTGTTAGATCATCCAAGAAGCAAGACAATAGCAATAGGCAATAGATAGTTAGAGTTTTTGAGCTTTAAAGTTTCAAGCGCTTACGATAGTTGGCGTTGAGATTGTAAAGATTCGAAATTTTCCATTTATGCAAGTTATTTCAATTCAAGACATGTCTACAATCAACATGAGCGAGTAGTCGCCTTTTCTTCTAGGGTCGGGGTGAGCCCGACGATAGCCATGGTGGTAAGGTAAGTATGTCGCTAAAGAATGTATCTTTTATCTCCCTCTACCTTGTGTTTCATCTTTAAATGCGAATTTAAGGAACTCACGTTGTAAAACTTGGGTAGTAATTAGGGTTTCTATTCGAAAGATTATAAACTCAATTATGACGAAGGTAGATACAAATTAGGTTAAGTAATTGCAAAATCTCTTTTCCTATTTGTCGGTTTAGGTGAAAGCCTTTTCCTTTATGATGAAAGCATGCATCTTTAGTTGATTCTTACTTCTTCTATCATGGTTGTCGTCGCGGTAATCCTTGGCTTTGGAAGACTTTTCCTTTATTAGGTTTACATTCAAATTTGCTCGCCGTTCGTTGAGTCATCGAAAAACCCAACACCCTTGCTTATTTCTGATCATTGCTTCCTTCCCATTCTTAAATCTTCGGCCCTTTCTTTGCCGACAAAATAACTAAATCACAGAAGGAAGACATCGATATCGACAACAGAGGTCGATATCGACCACACTGATAAATCGACAGTTTTATGAGTCGATCTCGAGACTCCTGGGAAACTTCTGCAAGCATCGATATCGACCCGCTTGTGTCGAAATCGACCCCTCTGTATCGACTGGAAGACTTCTGAGCCAGTCGATTTCGTGGACTAACATCGATATCGACCCCCACCAGTCGATATCGACTACAGTTTTAGTTTCTGTAGGTCTTCTGTTGCAGAGAACATCGACAGCCAAGGTCGACATTGAGGTCTGAGCTCGAGATCGAGGCTTCTGGTCGAACATTAAGGACGTGTCTTTAACGCTACTAGGATCCCACTGACTCGCTTCCTCGTGGATCGAACCTGATTCCCTACTACTATAGCGGGGAGTCTTGAATTTATTTGAAGAGGCTAAGAGTTGTATTGCTTTATATTTCATTATATATTTCGATTCAATTCTCCCCACGTCAGTGGCTTATGTACTTTGGTGCCACTCCTCAATTGTATGGCTGCGACATGGCCCGTCCCGGATTGTCCCTTAGGATTTGTAGTGGGTTTCCCAGGGAGTGTTCCGGACGGTCTAGGGATTTGTGCCGCCATTTGACCCAGTTGGGTCTCTACGTTCCTTTTCGTTATATCCATCTCCCCAATCCTTGTGGTAAGGTGATTGAGTTGAGAATGGATGGCATTGTTGGATTGATCATTCTTAGCGTGATTCCTCCTTATCTCATCTAGCACAAGTTGAAGATCATCCTTCTTTTGGTCTCTCTCCGGGTGCCCAGAAGCTCTATAAGGCGGAGGGTCCCTAGGGTTAACCGGGTTCCTTTGTGGTTGATGGAACCTTTGGTCTCCCCAATATTGGTGATTGGGACCCTTCATGTAGCGCACCTCTTGGTGAGTCTCCGCTAGGTGTACTTGTTCAGCATGGGGGCACTCGATGGTGATGTGCCGCTGTGATCCGCATTCAATGCAATCTTGGTTCGCTGAAAGGAACCTCACTTGCTTTTGGAGCTTTTGAAGTTGATCCCTATGAAATTGCTCCTTTACATCCGGATCGATTACATTGGAGGGTTCATATAAGGGCATAGATGGGGTAGGCCTCGATGATGATGATGATGTGTCGGAAGCCTCAGGAGTCCTATATGTATTGTCGAACTCCATCAACCTCTTTATGGTCTCCCAAGCCTCTTGTGGAGCGAGTTCAAGGTAGCCATAGGAGGTCTAGGTGTTGATCCTCTCCTTAGTTGCAGCGTCAAGAGCATTGTATATGATCTCCTGAATTACGTACGGTGGTTGGCCATGCGTCGGGCATGATCGTAGTAGGTCCTTAAACCTTTCCCAAACAGTCGCCAGAGCCTCACCAGACTTTTGTTTGAAAGCCGTAATTTTCTGTCGGATCAACGCCGTCTTAGAAGGAGGAAAGAACTTGTTGAGGAACGCGTCATTGACTTCATTCCAGGTGCGGAGCGATCTTGGGGCTAAGCTCTCCAACCACTGCAATGCTTTTCTTGTAAGACACCATCGAAAGGCTTTTAGTTGGACATATTCAAGACTTTGTCCATCAGCAATAGTATCACAAAGGTCTAAGAAGGTTGAAATATGTGCCATAGGGCATTCGTTAGGTTTTCCTTCATAATGGTGCCTTCTAATCTCAGTTAGGAAGTTAGGTTTTATTTCAAAATTAGAGGCAGGGATAAGAATTTCCAATTCAGGCACTGTGAGAGCGGGGTGCATATATTGCTTGGCATTCCGAGGGAGGGCATTGATTTGGGCTTCTATTTGCCTCCGGCCTTCCTCCTCCCTATCCGCACGCTCCTTAAGTGTCGACTCTCTAGTTGTTAGGTCTTCAACCTGCTTCCTTATTTGCTCAATAAGTTCAGCCTGGTTCGCGTTGTCCGCCATGATTCTTTGAGCTTGGGCCCTTAGATGGAAATAACGCTCAGGGTCGTCTACTCCTTCAAATTCAGGAGGGCGATCAGCACGTTGCATACACCTGCAAAACCAAACTAGGTAGAGACGTGAGATAGACTACTAGGGCGCGATTGATTGCCTCCCCGGCAACGGCGCCAATTTGTTAAGGAGGTAAGTCGAGTTCTCAAATTACAAATAATAAAGATGTAAACGTAAATCGACTCCTAGCCTAAGCAAATAATTACAAGACTTCCTCCCATTGTAGTGGAAGGGTAGTCAGGATCGATCCACGAGGAGGCGTGTCAGCGGGATCCTAGTAGCTTTGGAAATCTCACGTCTGCGTCGACCAGAAGCCTCGATTTCGACCTTGGGCCTCGATGTCGACTTTAGCTGTCGATGTTCTCTGCAACAGAAGACCTGCAGAAACAAAAACAAGTGGTCGATATCGATGTCAGTCACGAAATCGACTGGCTTAGAAGTCTGCCAGTCGACACAGTAGGGTCGATATCAATACTAGGGGTCGATATCGATGCTCAGCAAACTCCGCAGCGATGTTCGCCATCGACTCAGAAAACTGTCGACGAACTCAGTGGTTGATATCGATGTCTGGGGTCGATATCGATGTCTTCCTGCAGTGGGTTAGTTCTTCGTCGGCAAAGAAAGGCCGAAGATTTGAGAATGGAGAGAGAAGCAATGAACAGAAATAAAACAGAGGGTTTTGGGTGTATAAAATATGTAAAAAGCAACTCCTAGGATTAGGGTTTACCACAACGTTAACCAATGCATGCGATAAGATAAATAAGACGGACAATTGTGCTATTTCACCCGAGGGACAAGCTTTCGCCGTACACCAACTCTTAGGATAACTCTTGCAAATAATCCTAATTGTCTCTACCAATTTTATGTTTATAACTCAAGTTGTTAGCATGAATCCCTTTTCTTTCGATTAGGAATAAACATAGAATCGTAGGAGGAGAGATAGACACAACGATATCAACATCAAATACTTACCTCAAGCGTGCATGGCTAACGTCGGGCTCACCCCGACCCTAAGAGCTTTGGGGAACTACTCGCTTCTCATCATGGAACTCATTGTTGATTGAAAGGAAGAAAATTGCATTAAAATAAACTCCGAAGCTTTACAACTCAACATCAACTTTCGCAAACGTCAAACCCTAAAACTTCTCTCTAACTCTAACTCTATTGATTGTCTTTGAACTCTAAAATTGGATTCGTTCTTGGATGATTGAATGCCAACCCCCTAGGGCTTTATTTATAGGCTACTAATCCTCGCTATCCAAGGATTGTAACTTCTATCTAAACTATGAACTCTATCCAAACAATTAGGATAGATCTTTTATTTTTGATGAACTTAAATAACTTAAAGGTAAAAAGATAAATAACTCTTCAACTGTCATCTATCTTGAAAGTGTAAAATAAATTCGTGCCTCCTTGAAGATATAGTTCCAATCCACATCTCGAAATCGAGTCTATCTTCTGTCGAGATTAGGGGTCGATATCGACACCAGGGGGTCGATATCGAGGTCTCTGTTCCTGCTCGATTTGTTCAACTCTGGTCGATGTCTATGTTGAGGTCGATATGGGGGTCGATATCGACACTAAAGGTCGATATCTGGGCTGGAGGTCGATTTCTACATCTGCTCAGCTTCACTTGGCTTCTCCGTTTTGACTCCGATTTCGCTCGAATTCCTGCATGGTTAGCTCAAAACTTGTGCAGACCCTATTTCTTGCATTTTAGCCCATTCTTACAAAAGTTTATATTCTTTTGTAACTTTTCTTTGGAAATCGAATGAAACATGAAGTCAAAAGATGCAATAAAAGGAGATATAAATATGTACATCACTTACCTGCGTCAAATGATTCTTTCTCACTCATAGGATATGGGGTAAGATCAAGAGGGGTTAGGGGATTGACACCATAAACACATTCAAATGGAGTTAATTTAGTCGATGAATGCATAGTCCTATTATATGAAAACTCCACATGAGGTAAGGCTTCTTCCCAAAGCTTCAAATTTTTCCTAATAATGGCTCTAAGGACAGTGGTTAATGTTCTATTGGTCACCTCAGTTTGGCCATCTGTTTGGGGGTGACTAGAGGTAGAGAATAACAATCTAGTTCCCAATTTACTCCATAAGGTTTTCCAAAAATGACTTAAGAACTTAACATCCCTATCACTAACTATTGTCTTAGGCACACCATGCAACCTAACTACTTCTCGAAAGAACAAATTTGCAACATTAGTAGCATCATCGGTTTTATGACATGCAATGAAATGAGCCATCTTAGAGAATCTATCCACTACCACAAATATAGAATCTCTCCCCTTCTTAGTTCTAGGCAACCCAACAATAAAGTCCATAGAAATGTCTTCCCAAGGGGCTGTAGGGGTAGGTAGTGGCGTGTATAACCCATGAGGCATAAGCTTTGATTTGGCCTTTAAGCAATCAATACATCTCTTAAGGCAATGTTCTACATCCCTAAGCATATGTGGCCAATAAAAATGCGTCCTAAGTGTATGATAAGTCTTATCTCTCCCAAAATGACCCATTAAACCTCCACTATGGGCTTCATTCACCAATAACAATCGAAGAGAACACCTAGGAATACATACTTGATCAATCCTAAACAAGAATCCTTCAAAGATATAAAATTTGTCGGTAGGACCCTTAACCTCACAGTTTCGAAATACCTGTCCAAAATCTTCATCATCCTTATACAATTCCTTAATATAAACAAAGCCTAGGACTCTAGAATCTAAAGTGGTTAGTAAAACATGTCTCCTAGATAAAGCATCAGCAACCACATTGTCCTTGCCCTTCTTATATTTAATCACATAAGGAAATGTTTCAATGAATTCCATCCACCTACCATGTCTCCGATCTTGTTTATCTTGACTCTTAAAATGCCTCAAAGATTCATGATTAGTCCTAAGAATAAACTCTCTAGGCCATAGGTAGTGGGACCATGACTTAAGAACTCTAAACAATGCATATAATTTCTTATCATAAGTAGAGTAGTTAAGACACGCACCTTTCAATTTCTCGGAGAAGAATGCAATTGGCTTAACTTCTTGCATCAGAACTCCTCCAATTCCAACTCCGCTGGCGTCGCATTCCACCTCAAAAGGACGAGTGAAATCCGACAAGGCCAAGAGAGGGGCCTGCGTCAATTTCTCCTTCAAGGTGCGAAATGCCTCTTCTTGAGCTGCACCCCACTTGAACTCACTCCGCTTCTTTGTGATTTCCATGAGAGGGGCTGCGATGGAGCTGAAGTCGCGCACAAAGCGCCTGTAGAAGCTCGCCAATCCGTGGAAGCTACGCACATGACCGATTGAGGTAGGGGTCGGCCATTCCTGAATTGCTTTGATCTTCGCCTCATCAACGAGTAGTCCATTCGAGCTCACTACAAAACCAAGAAAGGACACTTGATTATTACACAATTCACATTTCTTAAGATTTGCATGCAAGTGCTTTAATCTAAGTGTAGAGAGTTCCTCCCTAAGATGTGCTTCATGTTCCTTAGGGGATTTGCTATAAACAAGTATGTCATCAAAATAAACAACAACAAATTTCCCAATAAAGTTTCTAAGCACATGATTCATTAGACGCATGAAAGTACTAGGAGCGTTAGGTAAACCAAAAGGCATAACCAACCATTCATATAAACCAAACTTCGTCTTAAATGCTGTTTTCCATTCATCGCCTTCCTTCATTCTAATTTGATGATAGCCACTTTTTAAGTCTATTTTCGAAAATATTGATGCACCATGCAATTCATCTAGCATATCATCTAAGAGAGGAATAGGATGACGATATTTGATAGTAATGTTGTTAATAGCCTTACAATCTACGTACATTCTCCATGAACCATCTTTCTTAGGGACTAATAACACCAGAACATCACAAGGACTCGAACTTTCCCTAATGTATCCTTTATCCAACAATTCTTAGACTTGGGATTGAACCTCTTGGGTCTCAGTGGGATTCATGCGATAAGCAGGCCTATTAGGCAATGCAGTCCCCAGAATAAGATCAATTTGATGCTCAATACCTCGAATAGGGGGTAGGCCTGGTGGTATATCATCGGGGAATACATCCTTATACTCTTCAAGAAGAGATAGGATGTGAGGAGGAAGGGTAGCTCTAAGCTCCTCACTCAACATATTCAACCCTTTGCATAGGAGCATGAGGGTTGTTTCCCCATCTACAAACTCGTCTATAAACGCTCTCTTGGATGCCAAGAGAACATCCTTAGGCCGAGTAGGGGTAGTAACTTGTCTCGCTTGAGCCTCCCTAAATACCTTACCTTCACTTACCTACCTCTTCTCAATCTCCTCGGCCACCTGTGTTGATGTCATAGGCTTGAGGACGATGTTCTTTCCCTGCAAAACAAAGGAATAACGGTTAGTGAAGCCATCATGTAAGACCTTATGATCAAATTGCCAAGGACGACCTAAAAGTATATGACAAGCTTGCATAGGCACAATATCACATAGAACAACATCTTCATAATGTCCTAGTTTAATTTGAACTTTAGCTTGCTTGTTAACTTTCAAATTTCCACAATCGTTCATCCAATGCAATTTAAAAGGTCTAGGATGTTGTATTGTCGGAAGTTGTAGTTTATCAATCATCTCTTGACTAGCCAAATTACAACAACTTCCCCCATCGATGATCACATTACAAACCTTTCCCTTAACTAAGCATCTAGTATGAAACAAATTTTCCCTTTGATTGTCATCACAAGGTGCAGGTTGAATACTTAAAACTCTTCTAACAATCAAGGAATCACCATGCTCATATTCAATGCAGTCATCATCATCATAAGCAAGTAAGTTAAGGTTTTGATCATCATTAGCATCCTCTTTATGTTCATCACAAGAATTTTCAGACTCATATTCTCCTAGGTGATTAATCATGAGAGTCTTCTTATTAGGACAATCTTTCATAACATGACCTCTACCTTGGCATTTAAAACAAACAATGTCCCTAGATCTAGTAGTAGAGGGGTTAGGATTTCTCCCTTTAGGGCCAGTAGATGCCCCAGGCGAGTTCCTGGCGACCATGGGCGCTTTGCCCTTGTCGATGGGCTCTTGGGGTGCTTGACCTTGGTTGTTCCTCTCCCTAAAGCCAACGCCAGTCCTACCTTGGGGCTGTTGAGGCCGGTTCTGGCGCCACCCTTGAGGTTGCCCACTCGACATTCTCCCTCCTTGGCTCCTGTATTTAGCACTCCTTTCTAATTTCATAGCTAAATGTAACAATTCAGTAGGCGTAGAATAGGGAAAGTAATCGATTTCATGTGCTAAGGCGGGATGCAATATTCTAAGAAACCTAGCATTAGTATCTTCATCATTTTCAACTACATTAGCTCTAGGCATGATTTCTTGCATTGCATTAAAAGTTTCTTCAACACTCTTACTACCCTGCTTAAGGTTTTCTAATCGTTGCCTATGTTCACGGGAGTAGTGTTGAGGAACAAACCTTCTCCTCATAAGCGCTTTCATTTGCTCCCATGAAGCAATAGGCGCATCTAAAGCTCTTCTCCTCTCTTTAACTAAGTTATCCCACCAAATCAATCCAAAACCTTGAAATTCGAGAGAAGCAAGTTATACCTTTTTCGCGTCGGAGAAGTTATGGCAATTCCAGATTTGATCCATCTTAGTCTCCCAGTCGATATAGGTATCTGGATCAGTCTTGCCTTGGAATTTAGGGATCGTCACCTTCACCTTGCCTATGCCATCTTGCTCATTCTCCCTAGGTGCTCTGTAGTGGTGTCGACCTCCTCTATCATTCCGCCTAGGACGTTGCTCCCAATGATCCTCCTCTTGGAAGTCATACTTGTCCTCCGAAGGGTAGTACTCCTCTTGTTGCCTACGACCTTGTCATCCCTGCGCATTAGTAAACCCATTATTCCTACCATGTCTCTCCGTTCGGGGAGAGATGTTCTCATCAAATAAAGGATTATCTACATGAGGGGGAACATTTTGCCGATGAGCATTGGGATTAGGTGGGGGATTAAGATAATTAGTTACTTCCCTTTCATCATGAGGCGGTTCATCACGCAAGGGATTGCCTTGCCCAGCCACGGTGATAGAACCGGATGGCCTTGCTTCTACAACTGCTATTCTCTCCATCATCCTCGCCATATTCTCATTGATGGTGTTGAGCATGTTGAAAAACTCAGGAGAAAGTGTGGTCGAGGTACTAGTAGAGTTTCTGTGGTTCTCCTGGTTATACATCGCAAAGCAACAAACACAGAACTACGTAAAGGTTAGTGTTCGCGCTAGGGGGAGTGTGGTAAAGTAGGAGATTCAAATATTAAAATAAAACAAAGCACAACTAGACTATCTCCCTGTCCCAAACAAATAATACAAGAATCCCCTCCCTTGTAGTAGTAGGGTAATTCAGGATCGAATCCACGAGGAGGTATGTCAGCGCTTCCTTTGTTGTACTCACGATCAAGGCTTTCAACCTCGGCAGACACTCGATATCGAGTATACAGGTCGATATCGACCTCAGTTCTGGTCGATTTCCTAGCGCAATCCCTGCGGAAGACAAAACAGCAAGTCGACGTCGAGCAGATACCTCGATATCGATGTTAGACCTCGATATCGACCCTTATGGTCGATTTCGATGCTTGTCACATAAACTGTTTTTGTAACCAATTTGTCGGAAAGGAGTCCGAAGAAAATAGAACGGAGAAGGAAGATGAACAGAAACAAAACTAAGACTTTTAAGTTGATTTCAATTAATTAAAAGGCTTCCAAAGTCGGGGTTTCATGCCACAACGATAACAATGCAAGTTTTATGCTAAAGATATGAACTTTAATGTCTTTCCGTCAAATAACTTTCGTTATCAACACTTAGGTGATTAGAGGCTCTCGCATAATTCCTAAGAGTTACTATCCAATTCATGAGCAATTCAAGTTCACAATATGAGTGGCTTTCGCTTCAATAATGCAAATAAAGAATCTCCCTAACTTTCGTAAAGGATCATGCATGGGGTAGAAGACGGAATCGCATAAAAGTCATACCTTTAATGCACTTACCTCACATTGCTATCGTCGGGCTCACCCCGACCCTAGAAGTGGGTTGACTACTCGCTCCTCATCATGCACATCATCATCATTGTTATTGAAAGAAAGCTACTTTGAATTAAAACTCCGAAAGAAAGTACAACCGAACAAGCCACTCCACTGTCGCTTTACAACTCCACTTGGCCTTCTCTCTCTCTCGACTCTCTATTGAAACTGAAATTCTCTGCGAAATTGGATGTTATTCGATCTGAAATTGAATACCTAAACTCAGCCCTATTGGCCTCTATTTATTGATGTCGATAAGGACTCGAAACCTTATCTTTATTCTCTAAGATAAACTAAAACAAAGTAAAAGGTAAAACTTCATGGTGAAATCAGCCTCCTCATGATAGATCTGGTGTTGATGATAGGAAATCTCGACCTTTGGATAAATATTGCAAGCTTTGGATATAATTCTATCAAAATCGGAGTCGAATTCCTCTGCTGGCATGGTCGATATCGACCTTTAGACATCGATATCGACCCCTCTAAAACCTTATCTCGAGCTTCTCCTTCTCCTACTCGAACTGGTACTCGACTTCTATCAATTTGGTCGATCTGGCAGCATCGATATCGACCCTCAAACGTCGATATCGACCTCTTCTGTGTCGATATACTCTGTTTCCTATTCTGCTCGATTCCTATGTCTCTGATGTACTCGATGTCGAGGTCTTTAGTCGATTTCAACCTCTTCAGAAGACTTCGAGTTCTTTTTCCGCTCTTCCGAATTCATCCATTTTTATCCTGTTTTCTGCGAAATCACATGGAAACTCGTGCAAACCCATATATTTGACAATTAAGCATAAACTACACTATTCCTATGTTTTCCCATTAATATGTATGCAAAAGACAATAAAATGGATTCATGTGTGCGTAGAAAATATGGCAATTTGCGCGCACATCAAACACCCCATACTTAAGCTTGCTTGTCCCCAAGCAATACTTTTAATGGTCATTCAGGGGAAGAACGTAAACCCTTTACATCATAGATTCATTTTTCACATGTCTCTACAATCAATTGCCATCCTCGAGAAGGTACTTATGTCAACCAAGTTCATGCATGTGCATAAAAAGCAATTTCATATTCATAAAGGAGGTAATATGCAAAAAACAATTTTAGTGACATAGCATTAATAATCAAGAGGACTTTTTTCAAGCTTGTGAGAAGTGGATTGGTAAAAGGCTAAAGGTGGGCTAATATTTGGTCATGTGGTGTTAAATCCGGGGAAACATACTTTCTTTCCAAAACATTCCACATTCCTTCTTCATAATGTCTCACTTTTCACTCATTGCTCAATGCTTTTTTCAATATAATGCTTTTACCTCTCTAACCTTAGCACTGCCTTCTCGCGAGTCGTAAACATGGGTGTCATGAATGGCCCCGGATACTTAGTACTTCGGACTCCTCACCTTGTGTGTCCCATCCTGCGGAACTATTATCTCAACGCAAGCAGGGTCGACCCACCTTTATCTCCTGAGGTGATCGGATTTTTTCTCGCTCATTTAATTTTCCATATTTCATAATTGTATCATTCCTGCCAACAACTTCATAAACGCACAACTCCATACAACTCCAAAGATGACATCCATAAAAAAAAACTTTGTCCCCGGATAGGGTATAAGGTAAAAAATGGGCAATATGTGTATATGTGGAGCAATAATGATAATGATAAGTCTCATATATGGCTTTGTGAATATGCATAGGTAAGGCTAGGATATGAACTTTGCTTGTATGGAATTTTTATAAAAAATCCTCCATCATCTTATCATGCTCATGTCAAAAGCAACTTCAAATTTTCATTTCCTTTAAGTTTTTTTTTCTCTTCTTGCACTTCATTGGGACTTCCCTTAACTAGGCAATCTCATGTTATATCTCTAATGAATCTAATTTTGCATCATAGAGCTCTTTTTTATACTTCCATGACTCTTTCTTTTCCAAAATTTTTGATGGGGGTCATTTTTCTCTCTCTTTTTTTTTATGCATTAAAATAAATATGCAACTCTAATCTAAGTATGAATATGCAAGTAAGCCTTTCCCCCACCCCATACTTAAAATTTACAGTGTCCTCAGTGTATTAGAACTAGGGTTAAGAAGAAAACTTACTAAACCGTCACAAATTTCAGGAGTCGAAGAAGACAACAGGGAAGGTCGATATCGACCCTTTACATCGATATCGATGTCTCTCTTGATTTCCGTTCAGGCTTCAGGGTGATTTGGCCTTGATCACAAACCCTATCCATGTCGACCTTAAGGTCGATTTCGATGTCTGACATCGATTTCGATGCCTTTCTGTGTGCTTTTCTCTTTCTTGCAATTTGAAAACTAAACACAAAATATGCAAAACAATAAAGTGTCTAAAACCAAAACAAAAGCTGTCTAAAACTAAAACTAAGTCTTTGTTACAAGCTCTAGATTTTTAAGTCACTAGGCCGACTTATTCCTTTGCGCTTCTCAAGGTGGCATCTGTAGAGCCCATGTGGCTTGGGCCTCAAATATCACTCCTTTCTTGTCCCGCAGCTGCATTCCGCCGGGATTGATTTGATTCACCGTGAATGGACCTAAGTTCTTATCCTTGAATCTTGTAGGGAACCAATGGCCCTTAGACTTGGCAACATAGACCTTGTCTCCTATCTCATATTGGCTTGAATCATCATCAGATACCCTACATAAGCGCACATGCCAAGGCACACGTCTTCCAAATAATGATAAGTCCTTAATTATAATTGAACAAGAGGAATCCGTACCTTGACTTACCTTCTTCTCTGTCTGTGGCTCAGGTCGATGTCGATGTTCGGAGGTCGATATCGACCCCTGTTGTACACCTGGAGGATCAGTCGATTTGGAGAGTTTTGACTCGATATGATCAGGTCGATTTCGACCCTCAGAGGTCGATATCGAGGTCTCCTTGCCTCCCTTCTCAGTGCTGATGGTGGTCGATTTCGATAGGGCATGGTCGATATCGACCCTTGACCCCGATTTCGATGCTCCCTCTTTTCCTCCGTCGACCCTATACTTATGACCTGTCACAGAATCTTGAACATTAGTGGTCGATATCGACTTACCTGGGTCGATTTCAATCTTCTGTTGAGCTCCTTCGTCCAAGATTTCTTCAACTTCCTCTACTTGGGATTCATTGATGGCTTTTATCTCCATTAGCCCTTGACTTTGCACCGTCTTGTTGAAGGAATACTCTATTACTTCATCACTAATTGTGAGTGAGAGCAATCCTTTCTTCACGCTAATGTTGGCATGGACGGTTGCTAGGAATGGCCTACCTAAAATAATTGGACAAGCAGGGTCCTCCGCTATGTCAACAACTAGGAAATCAGCAGGGACAAAGAATTTACCTACTTGTACTGGCACATCCGTCACTATCCCAGTTGGAATCACTACCGCATTGTTAGCCATGTACAATCTTGTATCCACGGGCTCCAGAGGACCTATCTTTACCTTGTGCCAAATGGTTAGTGGTATCATGCTAACGCTATCGCCCAAGTCAACTAAAGCATTAAATTTGAATTGACCTAGACCTATAGCGATAGAAAACTTACCTGGGTCCGCCCGCTTTTGTGGTAGCTCCAACCTGTTGCATTCCTCTGCGATCTCAGAGAGCGATCGCTTCTTACCCAAGATGTCTTTAAGGAACCTTACATAAGATGGCTTCTCGTGAAGTGCCTCTATGAATGGTATAGAGACATTAAGCCCTTGGAGCATCTTCACGAACCGTTGGAACTTCTTTTCCGCTGGGTCCTTAGTCACCTTTCTAGTTGGGAATGGCAACACCTTCTTCCTTCCCGCGGCTGCAGTGAGGTCGATATCGACATCAGTAGGGTCGATATCGACTGGAGGAGTCGATTTCTGTGGTGACGCAGAATTAGGGTCGACATCGATAGGAGGGTCGACATCGATGTCACCTTGGTCGATATCGACAGGGGGGTCGATATCGACGTCTGTTATGGCTCCTTCTCCTCTGCTTTCTGCTCGGGCGTTTGTAATTGACGCCCACTCCTTAGGTTTACTGCCGCAATATGACCTGTGGTTTTGCCCTTTTGGTTGGGCACAGTGGATCCAGGGAGCGATCCTGACGCCTTGGGCATTGCTTCCGCCAATTGACTCATTTGAGTCTCCATGTGGCGCTTCCAAACGTCAATCTCCCCAAGTCTAGAATTGATGCCCTGCAGCTGAGTATGGACGGAGTTATTGGCTTGTTTGAACTCAGCGTGGTTCCTCCATATCTCATCAAGGATGATTTGTAGGTCATCTTTCTTAGTCTCCCGCTCAGGGTGCCCTGGTGCCCTATATGTTGGGGGATCCCTTTGATAGAACCTTTGATCACCCCAATTTTGTTGATTGCCCCCTCCATAGGGGCCTCTCGTCCATTTGACCTCCTCATGTTGTTCCGCCATGGATACTTGCTCAGTATGTGGACAGGCACTGGTGTTATGCCTTATTGAACCACACTCCTGACAAGGTTGATTGTTGCTCAGGAACCTCACTTGCTTTTGAAGGCGGCGTGTTTGATCGTTATGGAATTTTTGCCGCACTTCAGGATCTATCTCCCTTGGAGGCTCATATAGTGGCTTAGATGGGGCAGGCCTTGCATCACAGGCCGTAGCAGCCCCATAGGTGTTGTCAAAGTTCACTAGCCTCTCAATGGTCTCCCATGCCTCCGTTGGTGTAAGCTCAATGTACCGATAGGAGGTATATGAATTGATCCTCTCCTTATTTGGAGCATCAAGGGCGTTATAAAAGATCTCTTGGATGACATATGGAAGTTGCCCATACGTCGGGCATGATCTCAGCAAGTCCTTAAAGCGGTCCCACGCCTGTGCTAGGGTTTCACCTGGCTTTTGTTTGAAAGCCGTGATCCTTTGTCTTAGCATCGCCGTTTTAGAAGGTGGGAAGAATTTGTTCAAGAATGCATCTTTCACCTCCGCCCATGTCCTTAGCGATCGTGGAGCAAAACTTTCAAGCCATTGTAATGCCTTTCCTGCCAAAGACCATCGAAAAGATTTTAGTCGCACATACTCTAAGTTTACTCCATCAGCAACTGTTTCACATAAGTCCATAAAAGTAGAGATGTGTTGCAGGGGGCATTCATTATGTCTTCCTTCAAAAGTATTTCTTTTAATCTCAGATAGGAAGTTAATTTTCAATTCATAGTTAGAGTGAGGAATTATAATGGCAGATTCAGGAACATGAAGCGGCGGATGCATGTATTGCATCGCTGTCTGTGGATACTGATTTAGCCGCTCTTGGGCTTGTCTGCACGCATCCTCCTCCCTATCAGCACGGGCTCGCTCAGCAGCAGCAGCGGCCCTTTCAGCAGCGATTGTAGCATTGTGGTCCTCGATCTCCTTCCTCAACCGCTCTATGATCTCAGCCTGCGTCTTGTTGTTAGCCATGATGCGTATTGCTTTGTTGCGAAGATGGTAGAAACGTTCAGGCTCGTTAATTGGATCCAGGATAGGTCCGCGATCAGAACGTCGCATAAACCTGTAGAATAAGCTTAGAAAAAGATTGTGATTAACTTAGGTGGCGATTGTTTGCCTCCCCGGCAACGGCGCCAATTTGTTCGCGCTAGGGGGAGTGTGGTAAAGTAGGAGATTCAAATATTAAAATAAAACAAAGTACAACTAGACTATCTCCCTGTCCCAAACAAATAATACAAGAATCCCCTCCCTTGTAGTAGTAGGGTAATTCAGGATCGAATCCACGAGGAGGTATGTCAGCGCTTCCTTTGTTGTACTCACGATCAAGACTTTCGACCTCGGCAGACACTCGATATCGAGTATACAGGTCGATATCGACCTTAGTTCTGGTCGATTTCCTAGCGCAGTCCCTGCAGAAGACAAAACAACAAGTCGACGTCGAGCAGATACCTCGATATCGATGTTAGACCTCAATATCGACCCTTATGGTCGGTTTCGATGCTTGTCACAGAAACTGTTTTTGTAACCAATTTGTCGGAAAAGAGTCCGAAGAAAATAGAATGGAGAAGGAAGATGAACAGAAACAAAACTAAGACTTTTAAGTTGATTTCAATTAATTAAAAGGCTTCCAAAGTCGGGGTTTCATGCCACAACGATAACAATGCAAGTTTTATGCTAAAGATATGAACTTTAATGTCTTTCCGTCAAATAACTTTCGTTATCAACACTTAGGTGATTAGAGGCTCTCACATAATTCCTAAGAGTTACTATCCAATTCATGAGCAATTCAAGTTCACAATATGAGTGGCTTTCGCTTCAATAATGCAAATAATGAATCTCCCTAACTTTCGTAAAGGATCATGCATGGGGTAGAAGACGGAATCGCATAAAAGTCATACCTTTAATGCACTTACCTCACATTGCTATCGTCGGGCTCACCCCGACCCTAGAAGTGGGTTGACTACTCACTCCTCATCATGCACATCATCATCATTGTTATTGAAAGAAAGCTACTTTGAATTAAAACTCCGAAAGAAAGTACAACCGAACAAGCCACTCCACTCTCGCTTTACAACTCCACTCGGCCTTCTCTCTCTCTCTCAACTCTCTATTGAAACTGAAATTCTCTGCGAAATTGGATGTTATTCGATCTGAAATTGAATACCTAAACTCAGCCCTATTGGCCTCTATTTATAGATGTCGATAAAGACTCGAAACCTTATCTTTATTCTCTAAGATAAACTAAAACAAAGTAAAAGCTAAAACTTCATGGTGAAATCAGCCTCCTCATGATAGATCTGGTGTTGATGATATGAAATCTCGACCTTTGGATAGGTATTGCAAGCTTTGGATATAATTCTATCAAAATCGGAGTCGAATTCCTCTGCTGGCATGGTCGATATCGACCCTTAGACATCGATATCGACCCCTCCAAACCTTATCTCGAGCTTCTCCTTCTCCTACTCGAACTAGTACTCGACTTCTATCAATTTGGTCGATCTGGCAGCATCGATATCGACCCCCAGACGTCGATATCGACCTCTTCTGTGTCGATATGCTCTGTTTCCTTTTCTGCTCGATTCCTATGTCTCTGATGTACTCGATGTCGAGGTCTTTAGTCAATTTCGACCTCTTCAGAAGACTTCGAGTTCTTTTTCCGCTCTTCCGAATTCATCCATTTTTATCCTGTTTTCTGCAAAATCACATGGAAACTCGTGCAAACCCATATATTTGATAATTAAGCATAAACTACACTATTCCCATATTTTCCCATTAATATGTATGCAAAAGACAATAAAATGGATTCATGTGTGCGTAGAAAATATGGCAATTTGCGCGCACATCAGTTAGTAGAAAATATAAACAAGCTCACAAGTGTTTCACTCCCACTCCCTCTCTAATTGGTATGTCATGCTTGTTGTTTCAATCCGCCTTGGGCAAATCAATACTCAAGCTAGGACTTAGCAACACAAGGTATATACTATGAGTGATCAAGGAGAATGAATGAATCAATGGACTGCACACTCGATAAGCAAGTAAGGCACTCGACAATGTCTAAGGACAACTCGACACAAGGGGAGTACTCGACAGTGGTGATGAGCACTCGACACAAGCAAAGGAGCACTCGACAATGGTGAGGAGCACTCGACATAAGCAATGTAGAACAAGTTAAAGACTGATTTTTTGTGGAAAAAGAAAAGAAAAGAAACAACCTTTGATCAATTTACCTCTTTTGATTGTAACCCTAAATAAGGATGTTGTAGTTGCAAGGATATGGTTTTCAAGGTTGTGTTTGGGCAATGAGAATGTCGACTAGGGCTGCTGGAATTCACCAAGAGGATCCCTTGAAGCTTTCTTGCGCTAGATCAATCAACTTCTTTTTTTTTTTTTTTAATTTTCGAACTGTTTTTTTCTTCAGTACCTAATGCAAGAATTACAGAAAATATGAAGGGAATGTCAAAAATATGAAGGGAATTTCGAAAATAATGAAAACTAGGTGAATAAAATAAAATTCAGCCCTAAGAAGATAGAAATAGGCTAGGGTTTTGGGCTAATTTTGGTAAGTAGGGTTCTATCTATGCCTTTATAATCTAAGATAGATAAAAAACTGATTATATCTACCAAGAATTTAGAATTTAATAAGGCAAATAGATAGATAAAAGATAGATCAAAGATAGAACAAACTAGGGTTAGGGTTTCCTTTAGGTGGTGCCGATTTAGGGTTGGTGCAACAAGGAGATGTCGGCTGCACCATAGTAGGGCCCGACTCCAATGCTTGATGTGGGTCACGGCTAAGCTGTGTTTAGGGCTAAGATCGCAACCACAACAATCACACACAAAAGGTTAGTAGTAATCAAAATCAAGAAATAGAAGTAAAAGACCAAAAATTGCAACTAGACTCAACTTTTTTTTTTGTAGGTTTTTGTGTTTTATGATGAACAAAAGAAAGACACAAATTTGATGTCGTTAACCTAAGCTCTGATGCCAATTTGATACGGGGTTAGCCGTAGGATGGCCCGATATTCGACAATCAAGACTCTAATTCAAGAATTAAACAAGAAACAAGCAAGAACTCAAGAACTCGATCAAGATTTAATCAAGAACTCAAGAAAGACTCAAGAACTCAGCAAGACTCAATAAAGAACAACAAGACACGGTTGAAACTGAAAGAAAGACTCGACAATAACAATGTAAAGACCGATAGATTGGGTGAGTCGATCTATATAGAACAAGATGAAGACCCCAGGCCTCCGTAGAGGGTAGGAACCAACACCAATGACTATATAACCCACCTCTACAACCCTACACAACCAAGCGGACAACTTGGAGGAACAAGGAGGGGCTCGTGGATACCAGGGATTACCAAAACTTGCGAGATTGATAGACTCAAGGCAAACCAAGCTGAGATCAATACCAATTGTGCAATCGATGAGCAACGCTTCGAATCGATTGTCTTTGTACTCAATGTGTTTCACACAAAAGAGAAAGCTTTGTATTCAAAAGAGACGTGTGTTTCAACAAGGAGATCAGCCGTCTAATATAACCCTAGGGCTGATTTAGATGAAAATAAATAATTAAAAGAATAATGGAAATTAACCCTAAAAATTACCTAAAATAACTTAAGTAAAAGAGATACTAAAAATAACATTGAAAATTAGGGTTCCAACACTTAGAGAATTCGACCCATATGTGAAACTAGGCTCCAGGTCTCGGCGTCGAGGTTCTGGTGTCGGCGTCGATACCAATAGTAAGTGAAGAACATCTTCAGGTCTCGGCGTCGAGGCTCCTGGTGTCGGCCCCGAGGGCAACAGCAAGAGAAGAATATAGATAAGCCTTGAAGGGCTTCTCTTGAAGTTGAACCGCACTTGAGAATAGCACATGGCTCACGAACATGAACGACTCTCTATGAAGCTTCTTAGCACGAGCTCGAGTCATAGGTCCATCCCCAATTATGATAGGCATGTCCGGAGATTTCTTGGATGGTCCCGCATCAAGTTCTCTGTGGGGTTTTCTTCCCTCGAGAAGAACGTCTGATGTATAGAGGTTCTAGGGTTAGAGATTAGGAGATCGAGGAGTTTCTCCAATTTATCTCTTTATTTTATTAGATAAATAAATATATAACGAATATATATTATTTATTCAAATATGACTTAATTCTTAAAGCATAAGAATTAATTCCCTAATTACGGAACATAGACTATTTATCTTTTGAGCGTATATTTAATTATGTCTGAATTATATAAAATAATTCTAACATCTCCCATTCGCACAAAAGACCATATTCCTCCAAAACTCATTCTCGTACTCATCGTGTATAGACCGTGCGACCCGACAATACTAACTGCATAAAAATACCGTTGAGGACTAGGTCACAACGTTAGTTGAAAAGTATTGTTGCATCCCTAGGATTATCTTTCATTGGGCTAGTTGACACACAAAATTGGATCCCTCTTAGTTTGGTTCAACAGTAATGGTGATTCACAACAGTATATGTAACTGTCGGATCCAGCAAATCTCATTCTCGTCAACGATTACTCATAATACCTTCTTTTCGCATTGGCATTTCTTTCATGTAAATGATGACCACATTCCCAGAAGTGCCCCACTTAGGGTGCATCACTCATGGTCATCGAAACACAACCAAAGTAGCGAATCACCACCAAAATCAATAACCCAAGCCGTTAGTCACTAAGGGTTGCCATGTTTACTTATATCTTAGCTCACACAGTGATAGAGATGGGATCAATCTATCACCACACAAGGTCGACTAGCATACACTAGTATGACAGTGTGCTATAGGGAACGCTTCTCTGAAGCGTTGTCCACTCAACCTGTAAAGGTGTTTATCTCATATTCACGCAGACTTGAAAGCCATTTTACCTTACAACACCTTGCTTTCTGAACCAGTGGGCGCAGAAGCATAGTTATGAGTCATATGAATGACTTACTATAAATTACCCATTCAATCTTTCCCAACCGGAGAGACTTCATCTTGACATCCAAAGATAGTCAAAGCGGTTATCATCTCATTCCGTTCAAATAAGAATTGAGATACCTTACACCTATAGTGTCGAACACTTATTGGAACGTTTGTTCATGTCAGACAACAAAATATGGTTCAGTGACATGCAACATATGAGTTAAGACCAAAGTCTCCCACTTGTTAAACACTCAAATCAGAGAGGTGGCTCGCATAACCATCAAGAGTCAAATACATTATGACAACTTTGTTCTTGAACAACATCTATCTGACTAGACAAGTTTTGATCTGAATATCATTTGATCTCCAACATCCTTTGTAAATCTTGATATTGACAAAAATGGTCAATCACAACCTATAGTCATGACATCCGCTCACAATATTTCACCTCAACCAAATTTTGTGTTTTCAGGAGAATCTTTTTTTAATAATCTCCTTGATAGCTACTGTATGTAAGAACTTTAGCTTCCATGGTGGAAGGACAAGCAAGACGGTTTCTTGCTAGACATCAATGTCCCTTCTTCCTAGAGATAGGACCTATAAACTGATGTTGATACATGATGTGCGCGCAAATTGCCATATTTTCTATGCACATTTATGTCCATTTTGTAGTTATTTGTATGCATATTAGTTGGGAAATCATAACATTAGTGTAGTTTATGCTTATTTGTCAAATATAGAGGTCTACATGAGTTTTTATGTTATTTTGCAGAAATCGAGACGAAAATGGACAAATTTGGACAAGTCATGAAGAGCGGAAAAAGAACTCGAATTCTACTGAAGAGTCGAAATCGACCTATAGACTCGACATCGAGTGAAAACAGAGCACTAGAAATCGAGCAGAATAGAGAATAGAGCATGTCGACACAACAAGATCGATATCGATGTTGCAAGGTCAATATCGAGTGGCCTAAATCGAGGAAATAGATAGAAGTCGAGTGTTAATCCGAGGTCGAGTAGGACTCCTCGAGATAGAGAAGAGATAAGGTTGATATCGAGGTTCATGGTCGACATCGACTACTGCTGCAGAATAGATCCGACGCTGCTTTTTCTAGAATTCTATCCACCGCGTTCAAGTTTATCCAAAAGTCGAGATTTTCTATCCATCTACACCAGAGTTGTTATCCCTTATGGTGAATGTGTTATTTACCTAAGGAGTTTTAGTTTTTTACTTATTTAAGTTTTATCTTAGGAATAAAGATAGAGTTTCGAATCCTTGGATAGCGAGGTGAGAGATCTATAATTAGAGGCCATTAGGGCTGGTATCAAGCATACACATACAACAAGAATTCCAGCAAGAAAAATACAGTAGTAGCGAGTAGAGAGAGAGAGCCGAGTGAGGTAGGAGGGAAGCGAGAGCAGAGAGTTGGCTTTATTTGGTGTAATCTTTCTTTCGAAGTTAATACAAAGTAGTTTCTGTTCAATTATGATGAGTTCAATGATGATGAAGTGCGAGTAGTTCACCCACTTCTAGGGTCGGGGTGAGCACGACGATAGCAATGTAAGTTTGTGCATCAAAGGTATGATGTTTATGCGATTCCGTCTTCTATTCTATGCATGATCCTTTGTGAAAGTTGAGGAGATTCATTATTTGCATTATTGAAGCGAAAGCCAATCATATTGTGAATTTGGATTTGTCATGAAATTGGATAGTAACTCTTATGTTTTATGCGAGAGCCTCTAATCACCTAAGTGTTGGTAACGAAAGTTATTTGACGGAAATGCATCATCTTTCATGAATTTGGCATAATACTTGCATGATTATCGTTGTGGCATGAATCCCCGCCCTTGGAAGCTTTTAGTTTATTGATTCATATACCAAATTTGGTTTTTATTTCTGTCCATCCTTCCATCATCATCCTACGTTCTTCGGACATCTTTTCCGATAAAATTTGCTTAGTTTACAGTTACGTTGAAGACTCGATTTTGACTGCAGAGGTCGATATCGAGTGCTAACATCGATATCGAGTACCCAACTCGACGTCGACTTTGTTGCTTTTGTCTTCTGCAGGAAACTTAGTTGGAAATCGACTAGAACTGAGGTCGATATCGACCAGACACCTCAATATCGAGTGGTCTTCTAGAGTCGAAACTTGATCATGATTGCAAGCTTAGGAAGCGCTGACATACCTCCTCGTGGATTCGATCCTTAATTACCCTACCAGTACATCGGGAGGGATTCTTGTATTTTATTTGCTTGGACAAGGGAGTCGGTCTAGTTGTGATATTTAATTGAATATTTTATTTGAGCGATCCCTCCCCTTACGAGCAAATTGGCGCCGTTGCTGGGGAGGCAATCAATCGCACCCTAAGGTTTTCTCACGATCTTTCTTTTAGTGCTTATTTTGCAGGTTTATACGACGCTCTGACCGCGAACCTATCCTGGAAAGTATTGATGAGCTTGAACGTTTCTTCCATCTTCGCAACAAAGCTATCAGAATCATGGCGGATAACGAGACACAAGCTCAGATCATTCAGCGGTTGAGGAAGGAAATTGAGGACCACATTGCTACAGTCGCTGCTGAAAGGGCCGCCGCTGCTGCAGAGTGAGCCCGCACAGATAGAGAGGATGATTCGGGTAGACAAGCCAAGGAGCGACTCAATCAGTATCCACAAACGGGGATGCAATACATGCATCCGCCGCTTCATGTTCCTGAATATGCTATTTTAATTCCTCCATCAAACTATGTAATAAAATTAAACTTCCTATCTGAGATTAAAAGAAATACTTTTGAAGGAAGACCTAATGAATGCCCCTTGCAACATATTTCTACTTTCATGGATTTATGTGAAACTATTGTTGATGGTGTGAATTTAGAGTATGTTAGACTAAATTCTTTTCGATGGTCTCTTGCAGGGAAGGCATTACAATGGCTAGAGAGTTTGGCTCCACGCTCGCTGAGGACATGGGAAGAGGTGAATGATGCGTTCCTAAACAAGTTCTTTCCTCCATCAAAAACGGCGATGCTACGGCAAAGGATCACGACTTTTAAACAAAAGCCTGGTGAGACATTGGCACAGGCGTGGGAGCACTTTAAGGACTTGCTGAGATCATGCCCTACGCATGGGCAATTACCATATGTCATCCAGGAGATTTTCTACAACTCCCTTGATGGGCCGAATAAGGAGAGAATCAACTCTTACACCTCCTATCGGTACATTGAGCTTACACCAACGGAGGCCTGGGAGACAATTGAGAGGTTGATTAACTTTGATAACACATATGGGACTGCTGCGACCTATGATTCAAGGCCTGCCCCATCTATGCCACTTTATGAGCCTCCAAAGGAGATTGATCCTGATGTGTGGCAATAATTCCACAACGATTAGACACGCCGCCTTCAAAAGCAAGTTAGATTCCTCAGCAATAATCAACCTTGTCAGGAATGTGGCTCAACAAGGCATAACACTAGTGCTTGCCACATCTTGAGCAAGTATCTTTGGCGGAGAAACATGAGGAAGCTAAGTGGATGAGAGGCCCCTATGGAGGGGGCAATCAGCAGTATTAGGGAGATCAATGGTTCTATCAATCGCAACATCAACAAAGGGATCCCCCACCTTATAGAGCACCAGGGCACTTTGAGCACGAACCAAGGAAGGATGACCTACAGATCATTCTTGATGAGATGCGGAGGAACCACGCTGAGTTCAAACAAGCCAATAAGTCTATCTATACTCAGCTGTAAGGCATAAATTCTAGGCTCGGGGAGATCGACGTTTGGAAGTGGAACATGGAGACCCAAATGTGTCAATTGGCGGAATAAATACCCAAACCGTCAGGATTGCAACCTGGATCAACTGTGCCTAACCAAAAGGGAAAAACTACTGAATATATAGCGGTTATGAATCTAAGGAGTGGGCGTCAATTGCAAACGCCCGAGCAAAAAGCGGAGGAGAAAGGCCCAGAAGAGACGTCGTTATCGACACCCCCAGTCAATATCGACCAGGGTGATATTGATGTCGAGCATCTTATACTCGATGTCGACACAGAATCTGCATCACCACAGAAATCAACTCCTCTAGTCGATATCGATCACAATCCAGTCGATGTTGACCCAACTTTAGCCGCAAGGAAGAAGAAGGTGTTGCCATTCCCTATGAAAGTTATTAAGGACCCGGCGGAAAAGAAGTTTCAGCGCTTTGTGAAGATGCTTCAAGGGCTTAATGTCTCAATTTCATTCACCGAAGCACTTCATGAGATGCCATCATATGTGAGGTTCCTTAAGGATATACTAGGTAAGAAGAGATTGCTTGCTGAGATCGCAGAGGAATGCAACAGATTGGAGCTACCAGAGAAGCGGGCGGACTCAAGTAAGTTTTCTATCGCTATAGGCTTAGGTCAATATCTCTTTAATGCTTTATGTGATTTGGGCGCTAGTGTTAGCATGATGCCACTAACCATATGGCACAAGATAAAGATAGGTCCCATAGAGCCTGTGGATGCAAAGATTTACATGGCCAACAACGCGATAGTGATTCCAACAGGGATGGTAGACGATGTGCCAGTGCAAGTAGGTAAGTTCTTTGTCCCTGCTGATTTCTTAGTTGTTGATATGGCAGAGGACCCTGGTTGTCATATTATTTTAGGTAAGCCATTCTTAGCAACCGTCGATGCGAATATTAGCGTGAGGAAAGGATTGCTCTCATTCACCATTAGTGATGAAGTGATAGAATACGCTTTCAACAAACGGTAAGAAAGAATGAAGGGCCTATGGAGATAAAGTCAATTAAGGGTGTCTACATCATATGCGGAGAAGCAAAGGTAAGGAATATGACACTTGAGGAGCTTGAAAAGAGGGCCATAGAAGCCCAAGTGGAGGAAGTCGTGGCAATCTTGAATGAAGAAGCCAAAAAGCCACTCGAAATCGACCCAGGTAAGTCGATATCGACTAACAAAGTTCAAGATTATGTGCCAGGTTATAAGTATGGGGTCGACGTAGCAGAAGAGAGCTCGAAATCGAGCACAGAGGTCGATATCGACCATAAACCTAAGCCGAAATCGACTGCCCCAGAAGATGAAAGTGGAGAAGGTACCCCGATATCGAGGTCAGAAGGTCAAAATCGACCAGATCAGATCGAGCAGAACAACTCCACATCGACAAGACCTCCAGGAGCTGAACAGAGGTCGATATCGAGTAATGCTGATTGATATCGACTAGACTCAAAGAAGGAAAAGGTAAGCCATGGTACGGATTCCTCTTTTTCGATTTCAATAAAGGATTTATCACTTTTTGGAAGAGGTTTGCCTTGGTATTTGCGCTTGTGCATGGTATCCAATGACGATCTAAGGAGCTATGAAGTAGGAGATACGGTGTATGTCTCTAAGTCAAAAGATCATTGGTTCCCGAATAGATTCAAAACGAAGAGGATGAGACCTTTCACTATGAACCAAATCTATCCAGGTGGGATGCAGCTGAGAGATAAGAATGGAGTTTTGTTTGAGGCCCAGGCTACATGGGCTCTGCAGATGCCGCCTTGCGAGCGTAACGGAAGAAGTCGGCCTAGCGACTATAAAGTCTAGAGCATGTAAAGGACAATTAGTTTTTGGTTTTGGGCATTTTTACTTTGTTTTCAGACATTAGATATTATTAGACCTGTCAAAACACAACCCGACCCGGTCGACCCGACCCGAACGCCCGAAAAATTTCCGACCTGAACCCGACATTTTTGACCCGGAAATTTTTTCTGACCCGAACCCAAAAACCCGGAAATTTTCTGGGTAATCTGGGTTTTGACCCGGTGACTCGATTGACCCAGTAATTTTGACCCGATTTACCCAATTGACCCGGTGACCCGATTGACCCGGTTGATTTATAATTATATATGATTAAATTTTTTTATGGAGATTCCAATTTATTACATTTTATAATTACAATCACTTGATCTTTCATTTTCAAATCAACTTTTATATTTATTTGTATTGTGTAATACTCCGTCCGATCGATAGTATTTGATTTTTTGTATTTCAACAAACTTTTTCAAGAAGATAAAAATTCTAAAAAATATTAAAATATTAAAAAAATTCTATGCTTATTACTATTTGCATGAAATTATTTTTAAAAAATTATTTGAAAATTTGATATTTTATATATTATTACATTTTATTAAAAATTATGAGAAATAATAAAAAAATCAACTGTTTTTTAATAAAATGTAATAATATATAGAATATCAAATTTTTAATAAAATTATTTTTAAAAAATTATTTAAATTATTTATATTAAATATTATTACATTTTATTAAAAATTACGAGAAATAATAAAAATCAAATATTTTAGATCAGATATAGTATATAATTACAAGCACTAGAACTTTTGTACAATGTCTTTAATTTTAGATTTTTAAATTTATCGCAAAATTATCAAAACATGATTTTTTTAATTTAAAAAGGAAAAAATTGACCAACCCGAAATCAACCCGAAACCCGGTCAAACCCAAGTTCGATTCAACCCGAAAATACCCGAAACCCGTATTACCCGGGACCCGTATTACCCGGGAACCGAAGTGACCCGACCCGAACCCGACCCGAATGATCTGTTTGACAGGTCTAGATATTATGCATTATTATTTTGTTTTGTTTTTATTTTTCTAACGAATTTCAGGAAAGAAGTAGAGCAAAGAAGGAAGATCTAAATCGAGCAAAGAGCTCGATATCGACCCAGATGGTCGATTTAGATAGCTTGTGGTCGAGGCCGGATCACCCTGAAGCTTTGAACCAACCCAGGAATCGAGTGAGACAGGTCGATATCGACTGGTCTACCCGAAATCGACGTCACCTGCAGAAATCTTCAACTCCTGATTTTCGTGAGTTTTTAGTAAGTTTCTTTCTTAACCCTAGTTCTTATACAGTGAGGACACTGTAATCTTTAAGTATGGGGTGGGGGAAGGCTTACTTACATATTTTTTTGCATATTTTGAGCATGTTTATGCATATTTTTCATAAATAGTTAATTTAGTTACATGTTTATGCATATTTTTCATACATAGTTAATTTAGTCACTTTTATCTTTAAGCATCTTTATCTTTAACATTTTTAATTTTCGAAAAAAAAGAAAAAAAAAGATGAAAAAATGACCCCCATCAAAAATTTTGATATAAAGAGAAAAGAGTCATGGAAGTTTAATAAGGAACTCGACGATGCAAAATTAGATTCATTAGAGATATAACATGAAATTGCCTAGTTAAGGGAAGTCACAATAAAGTGCGATTTTTTAGAGAAAACCATGAAAGAGAGGTAAAATTTGAAGTTTCTTTTGACATATGCATGATAAGATGACGGAGGACTTTATATTTTCCATACATGTACTCAAGTTCATACCCTAGCCTTACCTATATGCATATTTGCAATTACACAAGCCATATATGAGCCTTACATTTATAATCATTATTGCTCCACATATATTACATATTGCCCATTTTTGTACCTTAAACCCTATCTGGGGACAAGTTTGAGAATGGATGTCATCTTTGGAGTTGTTATATGGAGTTGTTGCATATTATTATTGAAGTTGTTGGCAGGAATGAAAGAAATTTTGAATTATGGAAAATTTAATGAGTGAGAAAAAATTCGATCACCTCATGAGATAAAGGTAGGTCGACCCTGCTCGTTGAGATGTTAGTTCAGCGAGATGGGACACAAGGTGAGGAGTCTGAAGTACTAAGTATCCGGGGCCATTCATGACACCCATGTTTGCGACTTGTGAGAAGGCAATGCTAAGGTTAGAGAGGTAAAAGCATTATAGTGAAAAAAACATTGAGCGAAAAGTGAAAGGTGAGAAATATGATGAAGAAGGAATGTGGAATGAGTTTGGAAAGAAAGTTTATTTCCCCGTATTTAACACCACATGGCCATAAATTAGCCCACCTTTAGCGTTTTACCAATCTACTTCTCATAAGCTTGCAAAAGTCCTCTTGCTTATTAATGTTATGTTGCAAAAAATTATTTTATGCGTATAACCCTCCTTTTGTGAGTACGATGTTGCTTTTATTCACAGACATGGATTTGGTTGACATTAGTACCTTTTCGAGGATGGAAATTGAGTGTAGGGACATATGAGAATGAATCTATGATGTTGAGGGTTTACTTTCTTCCCCTGAATGACCATTAAAAGTATTGCTTGGGGACAGGCAAGCTTAAGTATGGGGTGTTTGATGTGCGCGCAAATTGCCATATTTTCTATGCACATTTGTGTCCATTTTGTAGTTATTTGCATGCATATTAGTTAAGAAATCATAAGATTAGTGTAGTTTATGCTTATTTGTCAAATATAGAGGTCTACACGAGTTTTTATGTTATTTCGCAGAAATCGAGACGAAAATGGACGAATTTAGACAAGTGATGAAGAGCAGAAAAAGAACTCGAAGTCTACTAAAGAGTCTAAATCAACCTATAGATTCGACATTGAGTGAAAACAGAGCACCAGAAATCGAGCAGAGCAGAGAACAGAGCATGTCGACACAACAAGGTCGATATCGATGTTGCAAGGTCGATATCGAGTGGCCTAAATCGAGGAAATAGATAGAAGTCGAGTGCCAATATGAGGTCGAATAGGACTGCTCGAGATAGAGAAGAGATAAGGTCGATATCAAGGTTCATGGTCGATATCGACTGCTGCTGCAGAACAGATCCGACGCTGTTTTTTTATAGAATTCTATCCACCGCGTTCAAGTTTATCCAAAAGTCGAGATCTTCTATCCATCTATACCAGACTTGTTATCCCTTATGGTGAATGTGTTATTTACCTAAGGAGTTTTAGTTTTTTACTTATTTAAGTTTTATCTTAGGAATAAAGATAGAGTTTCGAATCCTTGGATAGCGAGGTGAGAGATCTATAATTAGAGGCCATTAGGGCTGGTATCAAGCATACACATACAACAAGAACTCCAGCAAGAAACACACAGTAGTAGCGAGTAGAGAGAGAGCCGAGTGAGGTTGGAGGGAAGCGAGAGCGGATAGTTGGCTTTGTTCGGTGTAATCTTTCTTTCGATGTTAATACAAAGTAGTTTCTTTTCAATTATGATGAGTTCAATGATGATGAAGCGCGAGTAGTTCACCCACTTCTAGGGTTGGGGTGAGCCTGACGATAGCAATGTAAGTTTGTGCATCAAAGGTATGATGTTTATGCGATTCCGTCTTCTATCCTATGCATGATCCTTTGCGAAAGTTGAGGAGATTCATCATTTGCATTATTGAATCGAAAGCCAATCATATTGTTAATTTGGATTTGTCATGAAATTGGATAGTAACTCTTAGGTTTTATGCGAGAGCCTCTAATCACCTAAGTGTTGGTAACGAAAGTTATTTGACGGAAATGCATCATCTTTCATGAATTTGGCATAATACTTGCATGATTATCATTGTGGCATGAATCCCCGACCTTGGAAGCTTTTAGTTTATTGATTCATATACCAAGTTTGTGTTTTTATTTCTTTCCATCCTTCCATCATCATCCTACGTTCTTCGGACATCTTTTCCGACAAAATTTGCTTAGTTTACAGTTACTGTTTCAAGACTCGATTTCGACTGCAGAGGTCGATATCGAGTGCTAACATCGATATCGAGTACTGATAGGCTAAAAACCTACACCCACAAGTGTATGGGGTTCAGTTGTAGTAATCAAGTGTCGTATCCACAAGGACCGGAGGAGTATCGATTGTAATTTCGAGCTAGTTCAACTAAGTTCAGAATAAACAAACAGGTTCTAGAGTATGTGTATAAAGTAACCAAGAAAACCGATTTAATGTTGAGAAATATATATAGGGAAGGCGTTCTAGGGTCAAGGATTTACCAACAATGCATCATCAATAGGCATAGAATATTTTCTTGCTCGAGTGATTCCGAAATCAAATTGTGAAGGTAGGTTATCTAAGGTAATCGCGCGTCCCCTTTCGGGTTTATCGCGAATGTGCCTAAATCGGTTAGCAATTCCCCTTTCGGGCTCAAGCAACCGATTTAGGCCCTTTAAGTTCGCAGAGGTTCAAGCAATAATCATACTAACTTTGCCTTTCGGCACCGAATAATATCAAAATTGCCCAGAACATCTATGATAACCTAGGAATCCTCAAGAAGTTTAGTTTCACTTTCGATCAATAAACTTCAGGTTTAATCACGCAGTTCCGATGGATCCTAATCGCCTTTTGGTCTCAATTCACCATCTAAATTCCAATTTAGGTTTTTCGTCTTTCGATTTCAAACCCTAAATCGGATCTAGTCGATTCGCATCAATCAGAATAAGCACAGCATGATTAAACCACAATCTAATTCAGAAATCATTCGAGAGATACTAAGAACAAGCCTATTTCCACATTGTCGGGACAATCCCAACCCTAGAACCAGAAATCGAGCAACTCATGGAGAAGTTCATGCTTGATTCAATCAAATTTGGCAAGACAAACATAGAACAATAGAGATAGAAACGGAATTTACCGGAATTTGATAAATCGAACAAGTTCCTTCCACCAAATCTTAGTCTCCCCAAGGTCCCAAAAGCTCTGCCCCAATGTCAGAATTTCGGCCTCCCCCAAAACTCAACTCTCCAACCCTTCCAATTCCCTCGGTTTATAGAAAGAAAAACGAATTAAATGTTGAACACAGGAAACACTCGGTCGAGTGGTTTTTGCACTCGGTCGAGTGGACTCTGGGCAATAAATTTCTGTAAAGCACTCGACCAGAGTGAGACTCGAGTGGTTTCTGCACTCGGTCGAGTGGTTTCTAGGAAGCAATTTCTGTAAAGCACTCAACCAAAGTGAGACTCGAGTGGTTTCTGCACTCGGTCGAGTGGCTTCTGGCTTGTTCACATAACTTCACTCTTGCACCACTCGGTCGAGTGGTTTCTGGAGATTAACTTTGCCGAGCTTGCTTCGTTTCTTTTGGCATGTTTCCTCGATCCCCGTGCCTCCTAGTTCGTCTTTCACGCCTTCAGAGCGCACCGAAAAACCTCGAAGCTTGTCATTCTCCTTTAGCTCTCTCATTGACATCAAAACCGCTCCGAAACACCTGAAATCACAATAGACAAGCGGTAGACACCGATTCCACAAAACTAAACAAAAAGGGCTAAGAATGTATAAAATACTCAGCTCAAATGCCCTAAAATCGATGCTAGAATGCCCTAGAATCATGACTAAATAGACGCTATCAAGTACCCAACTCGACGTCGACTTTGTTGCTTCTGTCTTCGGCAGGAAACTTAGTTGGAAATCGACTAGAACTGAGGTCGATATCGACTAGACACCTCGATATCGAGTGGTCTTCTGGAGTCGAAACTTGATCGTGATTGCAAGCTTAGGAAGCGCTAACATACCTCCTCGTGGATTCGATCCTGAATTACCCTACCAGTATATCGGGAGGGATTCTTGTGTTTTATTTGCTTGGACAAAGGAGTCGGTCTAGTTGTGATATTTTATTTAATATTTTATTGGAGCGATCCCTCCCCTTCACGATCAATACATACATCAGTGTCTCCTCCCTTAGATTACTAAGATCCACATCTATACTCCATCACGAACACATATATCATCCACCATAACACATTACACAGTTTACAAGTGTGCTTTTGCACTCCTTTACTATGTTAAGTGATTAAGACTAAATCAATTTGTAAACAAACACATGTTCACATGTCTCATCTCAGCATATATCCAACAGAATATGAGATTGCACTCAGTTTCTCAAATGTTCCTCACTTAATCCACTTTCTTTGAGTCCATGAACCCATTTCCATATATGAGAGTGACATGCCTTAGATTATCCGAAATAACCTTACAGACAACTACCCAATTTCTATGTAACAAATTTACCAGACAATTGTATCAAAGTTGTCATTCTAGAATCACAACATAGTTGGCCATCACTTTGTCATCTACTACATCAGAAAGCTAAACTTTTCAATATGACATACTTACAATGATTCATATTTTGAACACAAAGTAGAAAACATCTTATCATTATCATCTAGATGCATGTTTCAATGCTTACATAGGTGTGAGTACAAGACTAATGTCTTTCTCAAAACCTTAGCAGAAACCTTTTAGAAAACGAATTTCCTTAAGTCCTCCCACTGGGAAAAACTTTGCTATCTAGGTCAACTTGTAAACGAATACAAGCTTTTGTAGCCATCTATCGGTCTGATTGAACGCATGTCACTACTAGAATACTGCAATTAGTCATCATGTAATTTAAGTCTGTCAAAAAATACTAGATGTTAAATTAGTTTGTTATATCAATTTTTAAATTTGCGATGTTGAAAAATAATTAGACATCGCTTAAATTTTTTGACAGATGTGAAATTATTTATTTTAAAAACAATTAACAACGCGGTTTTAAATTTGAAACATGCGGAGAAACACTTAAAAAAAATTGAACACACGCGCCCATACTTGAAAGAAATAATTTTAACACCCGCCCACTCTCACACTTCAAAAAAAAAACTTGAAAAAAATAATATCAACAGCCGCCCACTCTCATATCCTCTCTAACACTCACTCTCAATCTCACAACTCACAACTCTCACCAAATCTCTCAGGATTCCAAACCCACTTGTCCACTCACCTCCTCTCTCGCGATCATCCTCACCACCGCCACTGCCACCACTGTTGCCAACACAGCCACCACCTCCACCACCACCGCCGCCGCCGTCACTCATATCCCTCCAGATATGAGATCTCCTCTTTCCATGTTCTCCCAAAACCCTAAACGACTAAAGGCACCAGCGACTCACTCCACCTCCCCCTCGCCGGTGTCTCCATCCCTCCACCTCAACACCTCCTCCTCGCTGGCGTCTCCATCCCTCCACCTCCTCCTCATCGATTGACCTATTTCCGGATCTTTGCGCATGGTTTTTCTCTCTCGTCCCGCCTCCTGTTACGCTGTTGTCTGAGCTTCCTCCTATGTCCATCCATTTCATCGCCAAAGTTTCTCCTGCAATGCCTAAGGTAAGTTTCTTTAGCAGCAATTTGTCATTCCATTTCTCTCTAAATTAGGCTTTCCTGTGGCTCCACTTCTAGGTTTTTAAATGTTCTCTTTATTATGTTCTATGAGGAAACTTGTTTATGTAAAGCTTGAAGAGATGCCTAAAAGCCCCGTGTCTGTGAAACTTGAGTCGGCACTTGATGGATAGCAGTTAGTTGAGTTGACAACATCTTGATTGGTGATGGTTTTGATGAATTTCGGGATGGTTTCAATTGCTCATTGCATTGAATTCTCTAGTTTTTTTTTCAGACCAAGATGAATTACAATTTACAAGGCAGGCTTCCAAATTCTAGGGTTTTGATATACATCAGCAGGTACTGTCTAGTCCTTTTGGCTTATTGTCATTCTAGGTGTTTTGAAAATGAATCTTTACTACAAAAGAAACCTATATATCCATCTGATCTGGAAGTTCATGTGATTAGTGGTTAACGCACTCTATCGAGTTTGAATTGATGTATCATTTCATCTATCTCTAGGTGTGACTTAAAATTCTATTCATAGTGCCCTTTTATTGCAATTAAGAGACTGCATTTGCTTTTTTTATGTTGTATTATTAGTGGTTCTAAAGAGTACAAGGTATATTTGTATAATTATATATGGAATATATTGGTGTAATATGTTTGTTGTTTAAGTGTAATTGTGGAGTTGAGATTTATTTTGATATCGTTAGAGCTAAATTTCAAACTCAGGATTCTTGACATAATTTGTTTGTTTGCTATCTTTGAATCAATGATCATTGATTCTTATTGCCGGTTTTGTTTTGGATTGTTTGTGTGTTTTGGAATAATAAGGGATATTGTTGCATTGCAGTGGGTGCTAAGGTTGATGATGATAGAATTGAGTTGTTTTTTATTCAAGTGAGGAAGAAGAAGAGCATTGAGCTCATTGCATCTGGTAGGGAGAAGTTGGCTTCAGTCCTTGATGGTGGTGGCGGTGTTGCAGTAGCGGTTGCTGTTCTTGCTGGTGGTGCTGGTGATGTTGCACCTGTTGTTGAGGCAAATAAAGAAGAGAAGGTCTAGGTGTAAAGGCTCGGATTTTGAAATCCTATTATATTTCGAAAAAAATGAATTAAAAATGAATTTAATCGGATTTACAACTCGTTTAGCGGATTCTGACCAGAATTTAAATTTCGACGATCGATTTCCGTCCTTTCACCTCGAGATTTAAAATAATTATCGGATGGTGATATCCTTTTCGGTTTTAAAAAACTAATCGATCGAGTAGCGGGATTCGAGAACTAACACTCGGGATTTGACTTCGGGATTCGAATTTTGAATATTCGGGATTTTAAATTCCGGATAATCTTTTATCAAGTTAACACTCAACCCTCACATCACTCATTTCACCTTTAATCCCAACATTCTTACATCATCCCTTGTCACCCCCTGTTGGTTCCTTCCTCTACACCACCCCCACTTTCCAATTTCCACATATCATCAGCACCACACTACCGTCCTCTCTTCTTCACACAAACACCACAATCACCACACTACCGTCACCTTCACTCCTTCACCATCACCACCGTGGCTCCTTCGACACCTCTCCGGAGCCACCAGCAGTAGCCGCGACATCCCTCGAAGCCACCAGCAGTAGCAAAGCCACCACCGGAGCCACCACGAGAGCCACCACAGCCCATTCTCTTCTAAACCTGATTCGATCGCGAACCAAAATTTTGGTAACTCATTCTCCTTTGTTTTCGACCCAAACCACTCTCGGACTACACCATCGGGCTCACCCATGTCCCACGCAGGTCAGACGAGCCATCGCGAGCCTCTGACGACGCTCAGACCTCCGATCGAGAGCTCCAAAGTCGCGAACTTCCTCGGTGAGTCATTGTTTCTCCTTCTTCTATTTCGATTTGATTTTTGACTTGGGTCGGGTTGTGGGCGAGTGTTGAGGGTATGTGAGGTGAGTGAGAGTTGTGTACGACGGTCGGATGAGGTTCAAGAGCTCCGACGAGCATCAATGGCGGGTGAGAGCGAGCTGAGCAAGAGGCGAGACGGGAGCGGCAAGGCTGAGCAGAGCGCGAGCAACGAACAGCTAGTGGGCAGCAGCGAGCACGGGAGGCACGAGCCAACAGTAGTGGGAGAGAGCGAGCCAGCGGGGGCGGATCGAGCTCCGGCGGTCGCGGGGGAAAACGGGGTCGCGGGCGAGCAAATTGGGAGGGCGCGGGATTCTTTTGAATCCAGAGGAGGAGAAGCTGATTTGGCATTGTGGGGCCCCCTTTACTAACATACTCCCTCCGTTCGGAAATAAATGATGTTTGACTTTTCTGCACGCATTTTTAGGAGCGAAAAACTATATAAAATCTTATTTATTTTAATTAATTTTTTTCACAATTTAATACTTATTACTAATAGATATTAAACTATGAAAAAAATTAATTAAAATAAATAAGATTTTATATAGTTTTTAGCTCCTAAAACTACGTGCACAAAAGTGAAACATCATTTATTTCCGAACGGAGGGAGTATATATTATATGTGTTATTTTGTTTTACCGGTTTGGGGGATTTAGTATATGGGTTCGGTTCCGTTCGGGTTTATCCATTTATTTATTTGATTATTTAAGGGTATTTAAAATGTTAGAAAATATTATTTGAAGTCTTAATATATAAAATATTATTTTGGAAGATTTATAAAGGTTTGGTTCAATTAAATAAAAATGGGTTGGAATTATTTTATAAAGGATTTAGAGATGTTTTGTAAAAGTTTTTAATAAATGGTGTTTTAAAATATAACATAAAATATTTGGGATTTAAATAAATTATTTAGGCTTGTCGAATTAAAATTAGATTTAAGAAATGAATTTCAAGATCGGAAATGATTTAGTAAATAATTAAAAAAGGAGTTTTGCTAACATTTTTAAGGGTCGGGATTCTAATTCGGATTGTAACAGATTTGGATCTAACTTGAGAATCTGACATGTTCGGTGACTGATTAAAATGATGATCTGATATGTGTGACTAATAGCATAACTTGCAGTGATTTAATATAAGTGATTAAATGTTAGATATTATCATATTGATATATATATATATATATATATATATATATATATATATATATATATATATATATATATATATATATATATATATATATATATATATATATATATATATATATATGCGCATGATAAGTGTGAGCATGAAATGGTAATATGTGAATTCGAATTGATAAGGATGATGTTATGACCAAATTGAGTAAGATGTTGGTTTATGAGATTTGATGAGACGAGAAGAGAATTAATGATGAGATGATAATGATAATAATAATGAGATGATCGAATTATCATATTTGTGTGTATCTTATATGTTTCATGTGTGACTTGTGTGCTTGTGTAAATTTAGACTTAGACTTATTATGTTATTTATGGGATTATTAGGTGATCTTTAATCTGTTGGATTGCTTGCCTTCGCTGATCATTGTTTGGATTCTACGCTTCTTCAGGTAAGCTTCCTACGGGAGCTTAGTCAGTAACCAGGTCCTCCTGCCTATTTTGTCATATAGTATGTAGGTGTCGCGTATGCACATCGCATGCCATGTATTACCATGCTAGGATTGCACAAGTGAATGAGCATTTTTATTCTATATGCGTTTGAATACATAACGACCTTTATCTGTGAGTCCTAGAGTCTTTGCTAGGGTCATAGGACAACCAAACTTCATTGGGTATTGTCTTCCTTTAGTCAGTTTTATATCATGAGACACGATATGATGATGAGATAAGATGATAAGATACGATGATGAGATATGATATGCTATAGTATCGAATTGGCTACTCTCTGCACTAACGGGAAGGGGTGTAGAGGTAGGAGAGGGATATACCACTTGGTATTCTTTGCTAAGGCCTTACTTAATATTCTGCACATATGAACTAGGAGCATGCTAGTGTGTTTAATATTTCAGTACTGCATCAGAGCATGCTAGGCGTATTATATGTCCTCAGCACGGTCTTTAGGGCCCGCAGGTGTCTCTTGGCCTGACATTGTGGTTAGTTTCAGGTATTCGATCCATGCCTGTTATGTGCTTTCATGAAGAGGGTTTCCTTTGGGACGTTCAGCTGACCGAGAGACTGACTACCACCAGACTTGCATGTTTTGGGATTTCATACTCTCGATTTTATTTTGACCCGGCTCTGCCGTGGCCACCTCTGAATCGTTTTAGACTCTTGTTGGTTTTGCATGGCAAATGGATTTTCTGAGTTGTAGACCTAGGACAAGTATAGGGGTATACCCGGGGTCTCCAACAGGCCTTATGGATTTGGGTGCGAAATCCCACTTTAAACTACTAATCTTTGATTGCAACCCTTCAACCTGTACTCGGAGCACAAGATCCTGACGAGGGGTTTTATCCCTCGAAACGTAACTCGGGAATCATAACCCCAGACCGTTACAAAGGTGGTATCAGAGCTTTGGTTTTGCAATGTGAGTATGATAGGTTGAAGAAGGTTTTTAAAATCGCCCAATAATTTTAAATGTTTTGGAAATGTTTTCAAAGGGGCAAAATGAATTTAATTGGACCTAACCCTAAACTGATCAAATAGGAAGCAAACTCGTGGGTACAGACCAAAAGTGATAGACATCCCTATGGATGTAGAACTCGGGGAATGGTAGGCAAAATACTAGCTTTATTTACAAATGGGCCTAGAAGACTCCGAGAAGCACCACAAAGGAAGGAGTATTGGGTTAGGAGGCCATGAGGTTGTTGCCCCTCCGGTCAGTCGTCCCTCGAAGGATGACATAGATCGTCTTTCTGTTATATTCCTATATAATTAAGTGGGTCTGACGACGATCCTCCTCGAAGAGGGCCATATTAATCGTTGAGTGCTTCTATGCTGAGTGCTTGTCCTGCTAAAGACTTGGTTGGTATGTCCTAACTATGAAATGTGTGTTGAACGATCTGAGCGAACGATATAGCGGGAGTACCCTTATTTCTATATGGTCAAGCCCAGCTTTTGTAGAACAACCCCTTCAACTATGTTAACCTCTTAATGATCCTATTGAGTCCTTCTCCTGAATATCGGTGTCCCCCACGGGAATCCGGGTTGGTAAACACATTATCTTCGGAAATCATGCTTAGATATAAGGTTTGCCTGAGTGAGTATTGAAAGATAGTTCTTGATTGTAATTTTGAGTTGAAGAGTGAGGTGTTTTTGGGGCTGTCCTTCTCAATTCTTATGATGACCAACCGCTGTCTCCTTGCCACAAAGAGTCGTGCCAGAGTCCCAAGGGAAAGAGGGGTGATGAGTCAGTTGGGAGAAGTTGATGGTTGCCCTTAGGGATTTCTGTCCGGTTATAATAGTATTTCCCCCCGGTGATTCCTGGCATGATGTGTTTGTATATTTCAGCATAACTTGCCTGATATCTTGCATGATTGCACTTATGAATGAATGTGTGATACGATTGCTATGATGTCCGATTGCTATGTTATATGATGCCTTGAATTGAAACTGCTAGGATGATAGAACCATATTGATAAAAATTTGATTTTGAGTTGGTAGACCTAGGTGAATTTGATTTTTATGCGAGAGCTGGTTAGTAGTGGTCATATCCTGTTATGCTTGATAGTTAGCATAAGTATGATGTGGCTTATCTGGTTGTTACGACATGTATCTTCTGTGTTGTAATGTGATGAATCCTAAAATGTATGATACTATGCTAAGTATGACATGAGTATGATCGTGCTAATGATTGATTGGAAGCATGGACCACGTGATATGAATCTATATGATTGCCGCCTCTCCTGAATTAGGTCCATGATAGTGTGATCAACTTTTCTTCGTATGAATGCCCGTAAAATGATCTCCTTCACATGATTAGTTGATGTCGCCCTTGGTTTTTTTGACTAAAATAGTAGTTCCATTGTGATCATGCCATTTGAAGTAATGTCTTGATAGATGCATGTCTTATCCAAGTATTTGTTGATTTGAACACGTATCCCCGTATTCTAGTCGTATTGCCCCGTTACATAGACTTGCATTATACATCGCTGCATTTCCTTCCATGCTCCTATATCACCGGAAAATGATTGATTTGATTACTTGCGTATCGTAGTATTAACCAAATAAGTGCATGTATGTATCAAATGTTATATTGAGTCATTAGTATCATGTAGGACCCCTGGCTGTGGAGTATGCGAATTTATACTTTGCCTACATTATTGCTGATTCTCTTTTGAGCTAGGTCCCTGATAGTGTAGTTCTTCCCTTCCTCTATTCTCTTAAAATGTTTTACTTATCCTGATTAGATTGATGTTGAATTCGATGATTGACTTGCTTTCCGTGATGTTTAGTCCTAGCATGCCTACGTGATCATCGCTCGGTAGTGTTTCCCTTATTACTCTGTGATATTCTCTTGTGCTTACATGAACATATCACTCGACACCTCGCATGACCATACACCATGCTATATCACGATTTCGCATACGCATGACACATGAATGTTCGAATGAGTCTAGTCGAAGTACCTTGACTGTATTTATGTCCGATATGTGTTATTAGTATCCTATAGGGCTTATGATTTCCAATATGATCCGCTAATTGATGACCTAGCATGCCTACATGATCATCGCTCGGAATATTCTCTCGTGCTTGCATGAACATATCACTCGACACCTCGCATGACCACACACCATGCTATATCATGATTTCGCATACGCATGACACATGAATGTTAGAATGAGTCTAGTCGAAGTACCTTGACTGTATTTATGTCCGATATGTGTTATTAGTATCCTGTAGGGCTTATGATTTCCAATATGATCCGCTAAATGATGACCTGTCATTCTCGTTCTATCACGTGAACATGCTTGTCCTATAAAATGATAGTTGTTGTACCGTCTTATGTGTCCTACAATAGTTTATTCCTAGCATGATTATAATCTATCATTCGTGATGTTCTCTTTGTTACTATGTGTTGATGCCTTATCATGTATCACTAGTATCATGTAGGACTTATGCTTACTCAATGTGTCTCGTCGTCTGATTACATGCCATGCTTAACTTATTATATGATCATTGATACTAGTTGTGATAGTTACTATGGTGTTCTTACATGTTCTCGCATGTCGCTTAGTCTGATTGTTATGATATGTCTCACCATGCTATATTTGACTTAACTTGTTGATGCGTATACCATGCTCGTGCATTGTTCACATACATGATGCCTGTTATTTTCGTTAAATCTCGCATGATCTTGAGCTCGCATGACCATTACTGGCCCGCATAACTTGCTTGAAATTGCTAACCATGGTTGCTTTCATGGAATAATAGACTATTAGCTTGTCTCACATGCATCAGTGCAGGATTCGATTGTGTCTTTTGGAATGTATATTCATGTCGTTGCTCCTTGAGATAGTTACATGTTAGTATGGATTTATATGACCGATTTACCTCATGATGAACTCTTGTTTGCTTGTCACAAATTGTAACCTCATAGACTTCCATAAGGGCATCGTTGCTATTCTCGGGTCGGGGTCTTGTCCTTAGTCTTTTTGCCTTTAGCTTTGGCCGTATTTGTCTCCGAAAGGAACTTTGGGTTGTCCGCTCTTGTCACTTCCCTTATCTTCACTAACTCGGACTCCTATGTGATACTTCGGACAAGCGACTGCATGGGAAGGAGAAGGAAGGCTGGATAACGATAGAGCAGCGCAGCGGAAGCGTGGGCCCATAACCCACAGGCCTCAGGATCAACGATGACGGCAGAATGAGCACGTTATGAGGATTGTGATTACTGAGTACTATATGACTTGCAAGCGGAAGTGCTCTCCGCTCGAATTGTTAATCCTTTATGAATTATTCGGCGACGATATTACACTGACCAGACGATGAAATTAACCTGTTGATATGCTAACTTAATAATGACTGTTTCTTGATTATCTGTTGTCTATGAGGATATGATTCGATGCCTTACAGATTCTCATGTATCATGATGTTTTGATGTGTACTACTCTGAGTTGCTAAGCATGATCTAAATTCTCTACCTATAAAATGTGAACTACCAATGTTGTGAAACCTGAATTGTTTAGTAGGTAAAGTTATGATAAAACTTGATACCTTGACTTAATTATGAGCATATACGATGTTCTGCAATAATTGATGAGCATGACGGTAAATTGAGACCTTTTGATATAGTTGCAATGTTTGATGATGTATTAATAATGCTATTATTATAAATGCTAGCTAATAAGATGCATGCCTTATGTGTGATAATTTCCATAACTGCTTCCTTTTTGAACATGTGAGTGAGATTCTCTTGTAGAGTGGTCGGAGGGTAGTGAAGGGGTTGAGTCGTTAGGATGTTCGATGGTGGTATGAGGTAAAGTTGCAGTAGGAATATTGACTCAGGTAGGACCGAGTGCGTTCTAGGACATACAAGCGGTAATACCTAGTGGGTTCCGTGAGCTTTGTATGGGGACCTTAGTATAGGAAGGCTAGGCGGTGATCGAGGAATTTTACTAGAGAAGATGTGGTTAGCAGGGCATAATGCTTGTGATTTCTTGGGAAGTGTGGGAAGTGTAAGAAATGGCTCTAAGAGAATTAAGGATATAGTGTGAGAGGGCACTCGAGTGTGAAGTTAGAGATGGGAGTTGGTTCTTAGAGGTGGATGTTAATGGAATATTTTGGGGAAGATTACCTACAAATTAGGATATATCGTAAGTGGGATAGAGCTATACTAAGGAATGTTGTCTGATTTGGTGTTTGTGGGTTTAGTTGGGGCTAGTCTTGGCTTGGGAATTGTTGGGAGGGCGTGGGGATCGCGTTTATTGGGATGGTGAGTGTGTGCATATTTTATTGATAATGTGACTTGTTAATACGTACTGGCATGATGTTAGAGAACGACCATGATGAACCTGATGTGGAATGATATTTCATGTTGATTTGTAATATTGGATTCCAGTTGGTAGTGACAAGTGTTATCATGATATGTTGCTATGTGAAAGCATGATGTTATATTATGTGGTGGCATGCATGACTATGAATATATAAATGGTGAATATGACTTGTATAAATGAGATAATGGTGCCTGATTACTAAATGATCGTTACATTATATTGTGATGAGTTAAGGTGATGTCTATTAAGCACGTTGACATTCTGGTGATTAATATACTGCTTGATCTTCCCTTTTGCTGAATCTTAATAGCATGACCTTGTTGTGTTGATGTGTTGGCCATGCTGGATAGAATTGGTTAAGATGACTATGTGAATTTATGCGTTAAATGGAATCCCTTGTTGTGACTAATATATCCTGCTATGATTTCGGTGCGGATATGCGATAGTGAGATTTGACTTGTAGGAACGTACTAACCTCCATGACACCTAACCCATCTCTCGACATGTGTGCTTGCGTGATAAGTTATGAGAATTTGACAATGCACTTGTAATGCCTTCAGTATGAAATAGATATATGTTATGATTCGTAATACGATGTTGAGACCTTCTTATTGCTTTTGGCGTGCCTTGAGATGTTAGTATGACTTACGTTATAATTTAGACATGTTAGGCGGTTAAGGTGGTTGACTTGTTGAGACTATCACGTCGTTGTTTTAAGATTTGTCACGTGTGATATGGTTGATGATGTGTTGGCTACATATATGAGTTGATGTGTTTATTGGCTTATGATTCCTATTGAGTTGAGAATGATGGTTGATTGATTCTAGAAACTAGGAAGAGAATATGAGATTAGCCCTTAGAGGTGGATGATTCCACCTCTCGTAACCCGAAATTGCTTTACAAACGTCGGATTTGAAGTTTTGGACGGTGGTTTAAAAAGGACTAATTTGGATTTTTGAGGAAACTAACGCGACCCGAGTTTTCATTATAACGCCTCACGAAGTGGATACAAGTAATTTATGGGGCACCTGTAGATTGCTTGCTAAGACCTAGTGGGACGCTGTGATGTTTTTGAGTTATGATATGGCCAAGAAGTCGGACTAGGGATGTGGTAGGGGCCCATATCACATTCTTTCTACGACCTATTGGGGGTATTATGATCATGACAACGTTACTGTGAGGATCTCATAGGGGCACTTATGAGATACCTACGGGATCAGTGGCATGATCCTTGGACTCACCCATTTCAAACCTCATCCCCTATTTTGAAAGATTTTAGTCTCGGGGACGAGACTTGTTTTTAGAGGTGGATGATGTAAATGCTCGGATTTTTAAATCCTATTATGTTTCGGAAATAGGAATTAAAAATGAATTTAATCGGATTTAAAACTCGTTTAGCGGATTCCGACCCGAATTTAAATTTTGGCGATCGATTTTCGTCCTTTCACCTCAAGATTTAAAATAATTATCGGATGGCGATATCCTTTTCGATTTTAAAAAACTAATCGATCGAGTAGTGCGATTCGGTAACTAACACTCGGGATTTGACTTCGGGATTCGAATTTCGAATATTCGGGATTTTAAATTCCGGATAATTTTTTTGCCAAGTCAACACTCAACCCTCACATCACTCATTTCACCTTTAATCCCATCATTCTTACATCATCCCTTGTCACCCCCTCATGGTTCCTTCCTCTACACCACAATCACCACACCACCGTCACCTTCACTCCTTCACCATCACCACCGCGGCTCCATCGACACCTCCTCGGAGCCACCAGTAGCAGCCGCGACATCCCTCGGAGCCACCATCGGAGCCGCCACGAGAGCCACCGTAGCATATTCTCTTCTAATCCTGATTTGATCGCGAACCAAACTTTCGGTGAGTCGTTCTCCTTTGCGAGCCTCCGACGCAGGTCCGACGAGCCATTGCGAGCCTCCGATGATGCTCATACCTCCAATCGAGAGCTCCGAAGTTGCGAACTTCCTCAGTGAGTTATCGTTTCTCCTTCTTCTATTTCGATTTGATTCCTGACTTGGGTCGGGTTGTGGGCGAGTGTCGAGGGTATGTGAGGTGAGTGAGAGATGTGTGCGAGGGTCGGGTGAGGTTCGAGAGCTTCGGCGAGCATCAATGGCGGGTGAGAGCGAGCTGAGCAAGAGGTGAGACGGGAGCGGCAAGGCTGAGCAGAGCGGGAGCAATGAACAGCTAGTGAGCAGTAGCGAGCGCGGGAGGCACGAGCCAGCGGCAGCGGGAGAGAGCGAGCCAGTGGGGGCGGATCGAGCTCAAGCGGTCGCGGGGAAAAACGGGGTCGCGGGTGAGCAGACTGGGCGGGCATGGGATTCCTTTGAATCCGGAGGAGGAGAAGCTGATTTGGCGTTGTGGGGCCCCCTTTACTAACATATATATTATATGTGTTATTTTTTTTTTTACTAGTTTTAGAGATTTAATATATGGGTTCGGTTCGGGTTTATCCGTTTATTTATTTGATTAATTAAGGGTATTTAAAATATTAGAAAATATTATTTGAAATCTTAAAATATAAAATACTATTTTGGAAGATTTATAAAGTTTTGGTTCTATTAAATAAAAATGGGTTGGAATTATTTTATAAAGGATTTAGAGATGTTTTGTAAAAGTGTTAAATAAATGGTGTTTTAAAATATAACATTAATTTTTTGGGATTTAAATAAATTATCCAGGCTTGTCGAATTAAAATGGGATTTAGGAAATGAATTACAAGATCGGAAATGATTTAATAAATAATTAAAAAAGGAGTTTTGCTAACATTTTCAAGTGTCGGGATTCTAATTCGGATTGTAACAGATTTGGATCTAACTTGAGAATATGACTTGTTCTGTGACTGATTAGCATGATGATTTGATATGTGTGACTAATAGCATGACTTGCGGTGATTTAATATAAGAGATTAAATGTTAGATATTATGATATTTATGATATATATATATATATATATATATATATATATACAAGGATGATGTTATGACCAAATTGAGTAAGATGTTGGTTTATGAGATTTGATGAGACGAGAAGAGAATTGGAGATGAGATGATAATGATAATAATAATGAGATGATCGAATTATCATATTTGTGTGTATCTTATATGTTTCATGTGTGACTTGTGTTCTTGTGTAAATTAGACTTAGACTTATTATGTTATTTTTGGGATTATTAGGTGATCTCTAATTTGTTGGATTGCTTGCCTTCGCTGATCATGGTTTGGATTCTTCGCTTCTCTAGATAAGTTTCCTACGGGAGCTTACTCAGTAACCAGGACCTCCTGCCTGATGTGTAATATAGTATGTAGGTGACGCATATGCACATCGCATGCCATGTAGTACCATGCTAGGATTGCACAAGTGAATGAGCATTCTTATTCTATATGCGTTTGAATACAGAACGGTCGTTATATGTGAGTCCTTGATTCCTTGCTAGGGTCATAGGACAGCCCAGCTTCATCGGGTATTGTCCTCCCTGAGTCAGTTATATATCACGAGACACGATATGATGATGAAATATGATGATGAGATACGATGATGAGATATGATATGCTATAGTATCGAACTGGCCAGTCTCTGCACTAACGGGAAGGGGTTTAGAGGTATGAGAGGGATATACCACATGATATTCTTTGCTAAGGCCTTACTTAATATTCTGCACATATGAACTAGGAGCATGCTAGTGTGTTTAATATTTCAGTATTGCATTAGAGCATCCTTTATTCTAGGTATAGGCGTATTATATGTCCTCAGCGCGGTCTTTAGGGCCCGCAGGCGTCTCTTGGCCTGACTTCGTGGTTAGTTTCAGGTATTCGATCCATGCCTGTTCCGTGCTTTCATGACGAGGGTTTCCTTTGGGACGTTCAGCTGACCGAGAGACTGACTACCACCTGACTTGCAGGTTTTGGGATTTCATACTCTCGATTATGTTTTGACCTGGCTCTGCCGTGGCCACCTCTGAATCGTTTTAGACTCCTATTGGTTTTGCATGGCAAATGGATTTTCCACGTTGTAGACCTAGTATAGGTATAGGGATATACCCGGGGTCTCCAACGGGCCTTATGGATTTGGGTGCGAAATCCCACTTTAAACTACTAATCTTTGATTGCAACCCTTCAACCTGTACTCGGAGTGCAAGATCCTGACGAGGGGTTTTATCCCTCGAAACGTAACTCGGGAATCATAAACCCGGGCCGTTACACTAGGAGGATTCTGATGAGGTAAGATTGTCCCTTTGTTATTCATACTTTTTGTTCTTATAGGTTGTTCATATGTCGCTTCACATTGCGTGATTGTGTTATGTTGCAGGACTTTAGTATCATCCTCTTTGATGAAGGGAGCACTTTTGATCAATCGACAAGATTTGCTGGAGTTGTCAACCAACTATACCGACCTATAGATTTCTCTATACTTAGTAAGTTCCAATTTCTCTGATTTTGCTGCTGCTTTTTGGCTTGAATTTGAGGCTAATATTTACTTTTATTATTTTTGGGTTTTTGCTTTAGCCCCACTCCTAATTTATATCACAATTTGATTTCGATAGCATAATTTTTTTAATTTCGATTGCCCTCCATCTATTTTCTCATTTTGATTTGTTATTGATTTTGAATTTTATGTCATTGATTTCAGGTATTCTGATTAAAAATAGTTCTTCTTTAGAAAAAATCTATACAAAAAAATTATTGGAAGGACTGGTACTTGGCCTATATTTCATTTGCATTTTCTATCTAGAATGAGCGACTATTAATTACGTTTGTTTCACAATGGTACCTTATGGCAAAACTGTTTAGCTCTGGAAATTTTGAACCAATTTGTTACCGTCTTCATTATCTTAAGGTTTCAATGAGCTTATCCAAAAAACACATTTCCATTAGGAATCATATTTTTGTCTTGCTATCATCTTCCGTATATTAAGGCGGAGCTTATTCATTAATTGCATTCCCATTAGTCGGCATGTTATGATACATCATCATCATTATGGTGCGAGAATAATGAATTGATAATCTGAACTTCACTAGGATACCTTAGAAAATATTCATACACCCAATATCAAAAATGAAATTCAGAAAATATTATCTGATATACCAAGATAAGATGTATAAATTAATTATAGGCAATGAACAAAGTCCTAAAACTGAAAGTGCTTGGCACTTGGCATGGAATAAACTGGGGTCGCTTCTCAGCCACTCATATATGTTGCTCCACAATTTAATGCACTAGTTTTTTTTTACTATTCCTAGGCTTGTCGGAAGAGTATGGAGTCCCCATCTCTGAAATAAGTATCTTTTTATCCCTTTTTAATCTTCTAATACAGTATTTCACCAAGTGCATTATGTTGATTTTTTATTGCAAGATGACCATGCAAAAAAAAACATCATTAGACTGAAAGTAGGGTTGTACCTAGTATATAAGAGGAGTAGAATGGTAGACATATCTAGAATTCTAGTTAGTCTCTCACACTTGGCAGTTTTAATGATTTTCTCTAACTTCAAGCTTCATGAACTTGAGATGTTCCAATAGGCCTATTATATCTGCAAATAAAGATATGCTTTGACCCATAATAGCAACAAAAATATAATGCATTTCCTCATGACCTCATCAGTTAGTAAGATCTGTATAACTATGCATTGTGTATAAATATAATGCGACTTCTTCACCTCCGCTTTCCATGAAGCTCAAATTCCCAATCATGTGACGATGGCGGAGAATGTTTAATTTTCCCGACAAATCTCCGATGACGTTCTCTTGCTCCTCCGACAAAGTCAGCGCCGGATTTCCATCATTGTTTGCAAGACCTTGCTCCCTCTGTTGTTGTTGTTCTTCTGGATTTCCATAACCTTAAAGGTATGTATTGGTTTTCAAGATCTAATAATAGCTCCTTTTAGGCTCTGAATGAGTGAATGTTTGAAATGATAAGAGAGAGGGAGGGGGGATAAGGGAGAGCAAAGTGGAAGGCTATGGTGAGGGAGAGCTTACAAGGGTAGGGAGCTTTCTATCTCTAGTGCAGCTTAGAATGTCTTTTTGTGAATATGAAACTCATCATCTTTTGTACCTTTTTCATTGGGGAAATTAATTCTAATATCCTAAACTTTAAACTGTGAGTAACCTTCTATACAGTAGTGAACACTTTGCCTACTTCATTTTCCATTGACAAAATATGGAAAAGTTGATGATATGGTAGTCGATTTTTGTTCAGGGTGCACAAACGGTAGTTATGCCCCCAGATTTTGATGATGGAAAATAGATTGCAATTGCTTAAAACCTATACTTTATTCCCTTAAATGTGCATCCACTTGGAAATTGATGTAATCCTTCTGAATTTGTGATTCATGGTGTGTTTCTTTTACACTGTTTCAATAATTTTATCATTCTTCTACATTCAGCTCAATATTCTTGGATCTTTCATGTCATGTGTCTTTGTCCTACTTGGTGGGTAACAATTCAGCTTATATAAAGGTTATTGATTTTATTGCCTTTGGGGATTACCACATGGCTGTCACTGGTCCTTTGTTTTGTGATGGACGATGGTTCCTTTTTTGTTATTGTTAATGCTCAATATTTATTAAAATCTTTAATCTGATGCCCTGTATCCAGGATACAATATCCCTTTTTTCAAACATCATGAAGCAAAGTGCTTATCTTGTATCTTCTTGTGTCTGCAGGTCTGCTGCTTTGGAACCAGCTAAGGCAACAATGGGTTGGTGAGAAGAGTACATAGAATCAAAAAAAAGTGAGAACCTACATTGAGGTGTGCCCAGTCATCGTAAGGGCTACCAAACTATCATTTGTACCCATCATGTAAAAGTATTCATCATTTGTAAAAGTGTATATTTTAATTACCTCTCATTTGTAAAACATTTGTAATGTTGATTTTGCGTTTATCTTTATATATATATAGGTTGGATCCCGTGTAAGCAACCCTTATGGTGTAATTTGTAAGCAAAGAAATTATTCGCAGGTACCAAGCGATTATTCGTGTATAATAATGTAATTATTCGTATGTATGAACAAATGTAATTATTTGTAAGTAACAAAAGATTATTCATATGTATGTACATACGAATAATCACTTCGTACCTACGAATAATGTTACTGTTCACAAGTTACTTTTAATCTCATCCGTTTGATCTTCTTAATCCGACGCTCTAAATTTGCTCACAAATTACACAGTAACACTTGCTTACATAGGATCTATCCTATATATACATACATATATATATATATATATATATATATATATATATATATATATATGTTCATTAAAGTACGTCGTCATTTGTAAAACATTAGATTACAGATGAAAAGTGTGGTGCTTGAATATATATGAAGTCGAACCATTTTATAAAAACGGATGTTAGCATCATTATAGACATTGTCTAAATAATCTAAATCAATAGGTAACATATATTTTTACATCACAATATTAATATAAATTGATATATATTTCTAACAACAACATCCTTATAAAAATCTAAAATGATGTCTATATCATATTAATACATCAGTTATGTACATATTTCATACGATAGATTATTTTAAAATAATAAAAAATCACAAATTATATATATGAAATTAATATACACAAAATCAAGATATTAAAAAAGATGTGTATTTTTTTAATACATTGATTATTTTAAAAATAGTGATGTAAATGTAAAATTTAGGCTTGGTGTGGACATCTTCATAAGCTTATAGATGGAAAATAAAGAGGCTTTAACAACAAGTGAACATGTCAAAAATAAAATTGAGGGGCTGATTTATATCTATATTCAAAATAAAATAGATGTTTTAACCAAGAAAAGACATCAGCTTAAAATCGATGTGAAAAAGTTGATCTTTTACTACATGCACAATAAGATCGGAATTTTTTTTAAAGACATATGTTCAGAACATATGTCTAATTGCATTTATCTAGTAATGACAATCTAACCAAGTAGAGAGAAGGTTCCAACCTAACTCTCTTGATCTCGGGTATAACATCAGGTTGTAAACCTAATTTACTCTCAATGGATCATTCCGCTTATAAAGCCTTAAGAAACCAATTATCTCATTGCTTTATGTCTAGGCAGAATAGAAACCAGTTGAAAACATGGCTTCTTCTGTAGACTCGTTATATGTCATCACCATCCGCTAGTTGTGTCTTAGATCTACCAACAGATTACAAACTCCAAGTGGTGACTGGTGCTATCTCATTTCGATACTTTTGGAGCCACGAAATCTAATGTGTTTCTTGTGTTTCTGAGATACATCATGTTCAAAACAACTCCCACTCTAAAGTGGTTTCGATATGCTCACAATTGTTCTAGATGAAAATTCTTAACTCGAAACACATTTGTTCAACAAGTTGTGATCCAAGAACGAAACTTCTTTAGCTTTGAACATTCTTAGGTACACTAGATCACGATTGATCTAGAATATCCTAAATGTTAATGTGGTAAGACAACCTTTATTACAACTATCATAGGACGATGTAATAAGTGAACTACCATAGGATATGCTGTGGTTTTATCAATAAAAACCCATCCTAAGTTGTCTTAACAACTGTCTCACAATCATGATTAAGGATTCCCGAGCTAAAAAACTCATTATCCTTACCATATTGATCCCATCAATCTTAAAAGTTCGCATAAACTTGATTCCCTGGCAACGGTGCCAAAATTTGACATAGGAAAATTGTTGTTGTTCTTTTCAAACAAACTCGAACCTATAAACTAGTATAATAAATAAGTTAGAGACCGATCCCACAGAGATTTCTTCTTAAATTGAGTATGGTTTAATTGTCGAATTAGTAACCAAGGGTGTTTAGAGTGCAAAAGATCTGCTTTTTATCAAAGCGGAATAACAAAAGCATTAATAAAGAACTTGATGTAGACAATGAAGAGAAATATTTCCACCTACAACTATCCACTTTATTTGGTTAAGTTGATCTTTGTAATTTCCACTCTTCCTTTTTGTTTTCCTATGAATGTCCTTGTTCCGGCCTAATTTAGTTACTAGTCCAATCAGTCCTAGAAACCCTTATTTCTCGAGCAGTCCCCAAAGGAGGATTTAACTCAATCAATAGCTTTAAGTTAAGAGATTAGCCAAGGTGTCTGCAACCCCTAAAGAAAGATTTCACACACATTCAACTTCCTACCGATCCAATTACTTCAATCAACCTTAAAGGGATAAAATTGTCACTTGGGTTATGGTATGCAATCAGGAAACTACAAAACCCTAGCAGCTAAATTAATTTTATCTGGTCGAAAAATTCAATATACTCCCTCCATTACATAATACATGGGTTTTTTGTTATTGACACAAATTTTAATAAAACACTTCACTTTAAAAAAAAAACATCATCAATCCAATAACTTTCTTATAACGTTTGTTTTTTTAATACCCACTACACATTTTAACCAATCAAATATCTTAAAAAGTCAACAACACACAAATCAATACAAATTATTACAATTCGTTACGTAGAAAACATAAAAAACATGTATTTTGAAACAAAATTTATCTTCTTAAAACCTATGTATTATGAAATGGAGGGAGTAGGAGATAAGGAACAAGATTCAAAACCTCACAACTCAATCCAAACAAAGCTTCGAATTGCAAAAAAAAAATGCAGTGATTTTAGTTGCACATTGTGAACAAAGTTCTCAAAATTAAACTAAATTGTCTCTAGGTTGATTGAAAACCCTAGGCTAGATCTCCTTATAGTGCTAAAACAACCTTTTTAGGATAAAAGGATGGATAAAATTAGAGCTAAAACAACCTTTTTAGGATAAAAGGATGGATAAAATTAGATTAGGATAGATTAACTCTCAATCTGGGTAGATTCGGACGTGTCTCGAACATGGTGTTTGCGGCGATCACAGCAAGGGTCACTATGTAATAACTTGTCTTCTTTGCGGCAATCTATTAACAAGATAAATTGTAAATAATTAAACTCTCAAGTCCTTTTTATTTTTTACAATCAAATTAAAGAACCCTGAAATTAGAGCTCGAGAGAGTGCCCTCGAAGAACATAGTAAATCGTAACCCCAAATCTTTCGCCGCCGCCAGCAGCTACTCACGAACCATGCGGGATAGAACGTTGTTCAGTGTATTCTAAGCAATGCCAATGTTGAATCCCCCCCTGCCCCCCAAAAAAATTGATATGAATAAATCTTGATCTAGCTAGTCATCTCCCTTCTCTCGACCATTGAAGTCTCTCTTCTATGTGAACCTTGAAACCAGCTGCTACCAACACCACACCTTGTTCAAATATATTTTGAAATTGAAAGTCGACCACTGCTAGACTATGGAATGAAACCGTCAGGTGACCAACGTACTTTGATGATATTGGTCGCCCAAATATGGATTGACATGGGTTCAAAGGCCTCGTTCGTTAGGTGACCAACGTAAGAAAGTCCGTCACCTGAGTGTGATTTTAGGCGACGGACTCGCGAATGTCCGTCGTTTGGAATGTAAAATGGCATAGCGATAATTGAAACCTTAATTATTTTTAAAAATAAAAAGGACTACGTTGCAATATGTTGTTATTTGTCTTGTCAATAGACGAAAGTTATGTCATCAATAGACTCACCCTTTGAAGTATAGCTGGAGGTAAGCTTTTGTTTTTGAAATATATAAGATATCGATCAAGGTCATTTTGTGGTCGTACGTATGATTTTCTTTCCCAAAGAAAGTGCTTTTTTCAAGCCCCTAATGTTCTAGTACCCGATATTAACCATTATTATCCATTTGGGCAGCAAGTTGTGTGAATGTAATTAAAGTTGGTGCATGTACGCAGTGGCGGAGCTAGAAAATTTTCGAAGGGGGGCACAATTATACATGTACGAATGTACGATATAGTTGTGGATTAAATTGACATAAAGAGTTATAAGTAATACGATAATAAATTATGTTATTTTAAGATAAAATGTTATCGGTTTATGATAAAACGCTATCATTTTTTTCGCACATAAAAAAAAAAGAAATATAAATATATAAATGAAATATCCGGAAAAAAATTAACTAAATAAGTATAGGAAACGCGATCTAATAAACAGTAAGTTAAGGTTATGGTTGTTATATGAGCTAAAACTTGGCTCGAGTTTAGCTCAATAAAAGCTCGGCTTGAGCATCATTTACAAAATGAGTTGATTACGAGCACATTTTTATGCTCAATTCATGATTAAGCTCGGATCCATTGAAACTCAAATAGCACGAATTTTGTGAAATTTACAAATTTTCTTTTAACTTACTATGTCATAAGCAAGTAAAGTTGCATAATACTTGGGAAAAAAAACTCAGCTCAAGCTTGTTCACTTACTAAACAAGTCGAGTATGAGCTCAAGATCAAATATAGGTTCGACTCGAGCTTAACTTGTTTCTAAATGAGCGAAATATAATCAAACAATACTAGACTTGTTTGGCTCGAATAACAACCTAGTTAATATTTAACTTGTTGCACTCATAACATATAATAATGTATAACCAGATATAAAATTTTTAAACTTGTATAACTTCTTATCTAATTGTCGAAATGATTAGTATAACCTCTCATTTCGAAGCTCTCGAGATGAATTATAGTATGTGAATTTTAATTTAAGTAAAATATAAAAGCATTATAGTCTATTGAAGCAAAATTAAAGTGATTAATATACCTTTAATTTTAAAACACTCATAACTTTTTACTCAGATGTCGGATTAAGGCGTATTATATATCAAAACGAAGCTATCGACGAGGAGAATACACATAGGTAGTTCGTCAAATGAGAGAGGGGGCACGTGCCCCCTAGGCCACCCTTCAGCTCCGCCCCTGCATGTACGTGCATGTTGTGTTTGTGAAATAATCGGTGCCAGCCAGATTTTGTAAAAAAAAGATGTGGTGACTTTTAGGATATATATACATATATATATATATATATATATATATATATATATATATATATATATATATATATATATATATATATATATATATATTATTTCAAGGAGGACAATTGTTTGTATTGCCACAAGCTGGGGATTTGTTGGAGTAAGATTTGTATGGAAATAGATGCAAACCCTTAACCACTATCCAGAACCGGCCAGATCCAAAACTAGCCTCAACAATTCAAGCGCTACCCAAGCTCCTCGTATCTCTCTTCTCGTGGAGCCCTAATTCCGGAACTTCTCTCTCCAAAAACTGGCCTTCAGCACCACCGCCCCCGCCAATCAGGCCGATAGTCTAGGCTTGAACGTCCGGCATCCATAAAAGGCGATTGGGAAGATGGGGAGGAGTGGAGGGAAATTGGCGAATTGAAGTTGGTGCAAGGAGGGGATCAATGATAGGTTTATGTAGGTAGAGTGTGACTTCCGGCAACCATAGAAGGCGATTGAAGCAGCAGAGTAATTGAGCGTTGGAGGAAAAGGCGATTAAAGCAGGGGAGATGATACGTGACGACTTGTCCATGCTCGAAAAAGATAGACGTTAGGGCAAGGGAGGCCCGAACGTACACTGGTATTTCCCTGAACATTATGCCAGATTGATCATGAGCGAATCTAATTGGCTTTGCCAACACTATCGAACTAGAACGTGTAGATGCGGCGCTGATGAGGCCAACAAAGTCCACGCCTTGGACTTGGAATGGAGTGAGGACAGTACTTCCAATGGAGATTAATTGGAATCAAAATTTTCAATTAATGAATGTGGCTTTCAACCTATGATAGAATCAATCGAGTATGGTGATAGGCGAAGTCGCACTACGGGTGGGCGGGGGCGGGTATTGTGTTGAGCCTTCTTCCGATTGCGAAAGTGAAGATGAACGAAATCGAGATATTGTTCAGTGAATACATCATAGGTGAATTATTCAGTGGAATATAAATATTATTCGACGAATTTTGAATACTTATTCAATGGAATGTGTGTATTTTGTGATTGAGATATGAGATTGTTGATATTATTCGTTGAATTCTAAATAATTATTCAACGGAATGTGTGTATTTTGTAATTCGAAATAAATGTGTGATTGAGATTTGAAATTGCCTATCCATATTATTCGATGAATTCTGAATACTTATTCAATAGAATGTATGTATTTTTTAATTCGAAATCAATTTGTGATTGAGTTCTGAGGTTTTCGATATTATTCGATTAATTTTGAATAATTATTCAATAGAATATGTGTATTTTGTAATCGATGTTTAGGAACACCATCTCTAACATATTAGAAATCGATGTTTTGAAAATAACATAACATTATTCGGTAGCATATGAAAAAATTATTCAGTGAAATTACCAAAATTTAAAAAAAAACGAAATCAAGTGGATCCCATAAAAAAAATCACTCATAATTATTTATTTTTCACAAAACCTTTAAAAAAAAATGCAACGAGCCAAAAAAAAGAGTAGCAAGAATGGGTGAGGGAGTGGGTAATACGTGCTAGCAAGAGAGTTGGAGGTTTTTTGGCATGTGGGTCCTACTTTATTAAAAAGAAAAAATAAAAATCTCTTTTAATCATGATTTTAAAAGAATGGTCCATTTTCTTTTAATTAAAGGTCCAGATTTGTGTAAAAGGTTCATCTTAAAGGGTGTGTACATCCGAACAACACAATATATATATATATATAAGGCAAAATTACAGAAAACCGCCCTTTAAATATGGGTGTTTTCACTTAACCATCCCTTAAATTCAAAATTACAGAAAACCACCCTTTAAATGGTGTTTGTTTACAACTCACCACTCATTCAACTATTTTCGTTACTTTATCATTAAATATATTATATTTTAATATTTTTAAACTCAAATTTGATTGTAAATATATTCATATTTTGAATTTAAGGGCTCGAACATATTTTAGGGATTATTTGATTTATTTTAAAATAATAATACTCCCTCTGTTAATTAAAACTTGTCGTTTACTATTCATGCACGCTTTTTTAGAATGATAAAAACTATATGAAATATTAACATTTTTTAAAATTTGTTTTTATAAATTCATAATTAATAGTAACAAGTATGAAATTATTTAAAAAATATGTTAAAAAAGTTAATATCTTATATTGTTTTTAACACCTCAAAAAGCGTGCGTGAATAGTAAAACGTCAAGTTTTAATTAACGGATGGAGTCATAAATATAGCCTAGAATTATTATCTTAATTTATGGTTGAAAATATTTATAAAATTTTAAAATATTATGAAAATTACCCTTATTTATTTATATTTTAAATAAGAATAAATTACATAATGTTTTGAAAATTTATAAACATTTTCAACCATAAATTAAGATAATAAATCTATTTATTGATTATTATTTTTAAAAATAAATACAATGATCCGTAAAATATAATTGGACCCTTAAATTCAAATTTTGAATATATTTACAATCAAATTTGAGTTTAAAAATATTAAAATATAATATATTTAATGATAAAGTAACGAAAATAGTTGAATGGGTGGTGAGTTGTAAACAAACACCATTTAAAGGGTGGTTTTCTGTAATTTTGAATTTAAGGGGTGGTTAAGTGAAAACACCCATATTTAAAGTGTGGTTTTCTGTAATTTTGCCTGAATATAAATGTAAATGTTCAAATGAAAACGAGGCTTAAGGTGAAAATGGTTTAAATTGAAAATGAGCATAATTTAACAAAAAAACGGGTCGAACTGGCCCAATAAGAAAAAAACAACTGACCTCGTTAGCTGTCGTTGGTTCCATCGCTCGCTCGCCCTGTTCTTCTCTCTCTCTCTCTCTCAGAGTTCCAATTATCCACCGGCCACCTCCCACTTTCAGATCTACCGCCAACCTTCTGCTGCTACACCTTCGTCAACCACACACAGATCACCCACCAACACCCTCCGCCAACCTTCTACTGCTACAGTGCTACACCTCTCGAGCCCAGACTCCTCTCTCATGGCGCATCCCTCCTCGACGCCGATGCCAACCATGGAGCTTTGCCGCCTACAATCGGGCGCCTCGAGGCTGAATCCAGAAGAATCCAATCAAACCTCCAAATTTGATGCCAATCAGACCTACGAATTCGACTAATTTGATTGATTCCTCACTTGAAATCAGAGCTGGCCGCGCAAAAATCGGAGGTTCAACGAGAGGAAGCCCTCGTCGCCGGGAATCGGAGCTGTGTTTCCGGATCCACCACCCACTGAAGCGCCGCCGTTGTGCCATCGTCGGGAATCGGAGCTGTGTTGTGCCGTCAACGAGGACCTCTGTACTTGGTACTGTAGCAACGCACGGGAGAGGAAGGAGATGCTAAAATTATAAAAAAAAACTCCCCATACTTTCTATTTGTATAAATATTGCCCCATTTCAATTGTAAAAATTACATTTTAACCCATAATTTTTATCGGGGTTTAAATGCTATAAGGTGCATCTTCAATATTCTTAAGTGGATAAATAATAAATCAAAGTGCATAAATAATATTATAACGTGCAAATATAAGATCATATTTTTGTCTTTATTTTAAAAAGTGAAAATTTGAAATTACAAAATACAAAGTGAATAAATAATACAATAAATGTTATTGTTAATAAATTTTGCTTTATTTGCATTATTGTCTTTATTTTAAAAAGTACGTGACGGAGGGAAAACCCGTCGTTTGATCCGTCAAAGTAAACTCAAACTTATAACTAGTATAGCAATAAGCAAGAGGTCGATCCCACAGGGAAATTTCCTATTCAGGTGTGATTCAAATGCTAATTGAGTAACCAAATGGGGGGTTTTATGAATGCAAAAGTAAATGAATTGGATTCAGACAATGATGAGAAGTAGTTCTACCTACAATTTTCCACTTTACTTGGTTGAAACGATCCTTGTAACTTCTTCTCGTCCTATTAAGTTTCCTATAAATGCCCTTGTCCCGATCTAATATAGTTACTAGTCCAATCAGTCCTAGAAACCCTTATCAATCGAACAGTCCCTAAAGAAGGATTTAACCCAATTGATAGCTTTAAGTTCAGAGATTAGCCAAGGTATTTGCAGTCCCCAAAGAGGGATTTAACAACACATCCAACTTCCTACTTGTCCAATTAGTTCAATCACCCCTAAAGGGATAAGTTTGCTACTTAGGTTAAGGTTCACAATCAGGAATCTACAAAACCCTAGCAATTGAATTGATCTAACAATTTGGCCAGACAAGATAGAACAAAAAAATAATTCACTAAGCGCAAAGAAGTTGAAGCATTCAATCAAAGAATTAAGGAATGAGAATTAGAAACTCACGATCAAACCAAATAAAGCTTCAAATTATATATAGGCAGAACAGATGAGTTTAGTTCCTCATGGAAAACATCGCTCAATCTCTAATTGTCTGATAGAACATGAAACAGAAAAATGAAGTTCTTCAAAACTAATAACACTCGGCCTTAAAAAGTCTAAGCCGAACCAAAACAAGATAACAAACACTAGGGTTCCACTAATCGAAACGCGGCACTCAGATGTCTGATGCGGCGGCCGCGACGTAGGTGCTGCGGTCGCTGCACGCGTGCTCAATTGAACTCGCCGCTCCAGCTCCTTGCGGCGGCCGCGGCATGTATACTGCGGCCCCGACATTCATCCCGCTGCAGATCTTCCTTGCCAGAAGCCGAATGGTTCTCATCTCTTGTCTTTTCTTTCCAAGTCTTGCTTCTTGTACTCCAATCCAAGATCATTGCATCTCTCAATAGTGTTCGAATCTAACTCTGCAAAAATACTCACAAATTCGCGCAAAATCCGAACTCTTCCAACATAATCACAAGATGCACTTTAACTACAAACCATTAGCTAAATGCAACCTAACTGGCCTCAAAATGTCTATAATGCCTATCTAAGATATGCATTATCAAATTCCCCCACACTTAGCCTTTGCGCTTGTCCTCAAGCAATGATAGAATGAACATAAATCAATTCATCCCACAGGAAATCCCTTCAAGTCTCAACCTCATCAACAAGCAACATTATAGCAAGTGCAACCACAAACCAAGCAAACCAACGTCATAGCATGTATCCAAGTGATCAAAGCTTAGAAGTAGAAATCATCCAACCTCACCAGAAATATGTATTTCACTCATACTCTCATGTGTTTAGGCTTTAAAGTACAACTCTCAACTCAATCCAAAATGCACTAAGCTCATAGACATTGACCACAATATCACCAAATCTCCACCGAATTGCCATTACTTGCGGGACTCAATAAAGAAAAAGAAACAAAATGTGACTCTCTTTTTTTTCTTTTTTTTTTGTTTTTTTTTTGTTTTTTGTTTCTTTTTCTTTTTTTCTATTTATTTGTTTTAGTGCTTTCCTTACACGAGGCACAAACATGGGTGTCATGAATGGCCCCGGTCTATCAACACCTGAACTTACTAAAATGAAGTCCACTTGAACATCTTTTAACGCGAGTTGCAAACATGGGTGTCATGAATGAACCCGGTTACTCAATGATCAAGCTTTCTTTCATAGTGGATAGTCTTCAACACCGTTTTGCGCGAATCATACCCATGGGTGTCATGCGTAGACCTGGTTACTAAGTGTATCAACCATTGCCACTTTATTTCCCTAAATATGCACAAACTAGAACAAAAAGACTCAAGATATAAACATAACTCTGCAAGCAACAACTATGTACGTCGGTCTTGAAAAATAGATACTGAAGTCAATGCCAAGAGGTAGCAACACAAGGAGAGTAAATCACACAAGCAAAAGAATTATATATGATTCCAAATAAGGCTAACATTCTCACAAGGGTCATGTTCATAGGATTTCAATCATACTTTAGCTCAATCATACATGCTCAATTATATTTGCAAGGTCATGCTTCATATAAAATCAAGAATATAGACAAGGCCAAAACATCCAGAACTCCATGGGATTTATATGATCATGCTGAAATTTAAATTAGAGGACATACTAAGCCAGATGGGTATTTGAATAACACATATGGATGCAATGCATGATGTTTTTGGATTTTTTTTCATATGCATAAGCAGACAGAAACTTAAACATGAGTATAAAAACTTAAACATGGTGCAGAAATGCAAATATGATCTAGCTATATGGACTATATACACAGAATTCCCTTCCCCCACACTTAAAGTTTTCATTGTCCTCAATGAAACAGTAAAGACAACAAAAGTAAATCAAATTTAATCAGGGTGAAGGAAAATGAATTCAGAAAAAAGGAACAAAGGGTCACCGGCCCGTTATGCGGCGGCCGCTGCATATATGCGGCAGCCGCTGCAATTGGCATGATGCTGCGGGTGGGATGCGGCGGCCGTGGCATTAAGCTGCGGCCGCTGCTGTGTGTAGTAGCAGTCTACTCTCTTCTTTGATTTGAACGACTCCAATTCTGCTTTTTCATGAGTTGTTAGTCAAATTTCCAAACAAAACAAAAGCAAAACAACAAGAAAAAACTACATAAGGATGATTAAATGAAAAGGAAAGAAAAACTTACCTCGGGTTGCCTCCCGAGAAGCGCCTTTGTTTCATGTCGTTGGCTCAACGTAATGGCCCTTTAGTGGCCTAGGTTCCTCCACCAGGGTCACCTATACTAGTCATTTCATTGACAAGTGCGAGCACCCTCGGAAGATGCAACTTTATGTCCAAGCATTCATCCAGCACCATTAACTTCTCTCCTTGAGCTAATCCTGGGGGTTGTCCTGAAATCGCAAAAGCTTTCACCCCATTTGAAATAAGTTTCTCATACGGTGAAAGAATGGGATTAAGCGGATCAACATAATTTTCAACACCTGACTTGAGTTCTTCTTTTCCTAAAGAATGCAATTTGTTAGGAGGCTAAAATTTTAAGAAACTGTTTTCCTTAGGAGTCTTTAACAAATCACGAAAATCATTGTTGCGATCAATGTTGTTAGCAACATGCATATCCAATGAATTTTCAGGAGAAAGCTTAACATGATTAAAAGAGAGAACTCTATCTTTCTTCCATCAAACTCCATAGTCAATAAACCCTCACAACAATCAATTTTCGTTTTTGCAATTTTCAGGAATGGTCTTCCTAGTATGATGGGTGTTTCTGGGGCTCCCTGCTCCATATCTAAAACAAAGAAATCAACAGGGAAAAACAAATCATCAACCATAACCAAAACATCTTGAACAACGCCTCTTGGCTTGATCTGTGATCGATCAGCAAGTTGCACTGTAACCCAGTCTCAGTCAGAGCACCCAAACCCAAAGATATGTACAAGTTATAGGAAATAACATTAATTGAGGCTCATAGATCTAACATGGCTTGCTTGAATCTAGTATTCCCAATTGCACATGGAATTGTAAACATACCTGGGTCTCCACACTTTTCAGGCAATTTCCTTTGCACCACAGCATAGACATTTTCATTTAAGCTCACCTTTTCCTTCTTTTTCAATCTTTGCTTCTTCTTTATAGTGCACAATTCCTTCAAGAATTTAGCATATCTAGGAATGCACTTAATCAAGTTGAGTAAAGGAATGTTTACCTCGCACTTGCTGAATGTCTCAAAGATCTCCTTATCGTTCTCATACCTTCGTGTATCCTTCAGGGCTTCCGGAAAGGGTGGAACTGGCTTCAGATTGTGCAAAGGTAAGGAAGAAGGAGGAGGAGAGGAAGAAGGAGAGAAAGAAGAAGAGAGGGGAATAGAAGGCTTACCTGGCACTGGGGTCCCGTCTGGGACAGTGGCGGCGGGCGCAGCAGGGTGTTGCGGCCGCAACTCCCCTGGTGTGTCGCGGCCGCTGCATGGTTGTGGCGGCCACTGCACCGTGCAGCTCCCGTCATCCTCTTCCAAAACCTCTATTCCCTCATCCATGATTTCCTCGTCATCCTTTTGAGGTGTGGCAATCAGTTCCTTGCCACTCCTAAGCGTTATTGCACTGACATTCTCCTTAGGGTTCGTAATAGTTTACGATGGAAGCTTTCCTGAATCGTTTGCCTCTTTTGCACTTAGGACTTGAATGAGTTGACTCATTTGATTTTCTAAATTTTTTATCCGATCCGATTGTTGCTTCTCCACTTTCAAGACTAGCCGTGTCAAAGTCTATAGAGGATCCTCAATAACCGTGTCAAATTGTTGTTGGGGCCTTGCCTGTTACCCCCCTTGCTGATTGAAAGGGACTTGGGAGTTCTCATAGCCCTACTGATAGCCTCTGTTGTAATTGTTGTTGTTGAAGTACCCAGGATTTCCAAATTTTCCTTGTCTAGGCCTTTGTGGAGCAAAATTCCCAATGGCATTCACATCTGCACTAGGCTCTTTTAGAATTGGGCACATATCCATAGGATGAGTAAATTGATTGCAAAGCCCGCATGCCTTCAACTGTTGAGGTTCTCTGTCAATTATCAGCTTCTTCATCATCTCTTCATCTTAGCCATATCAGTCTGTAATGCAGCTACTGGGGCCTCAATCGCAAGTACACCCCTAGCAAGAGTTCTCTTGTTGAACTGCCTTAAGCCCTTAGAGAGCTCCTTGAACACCTCCGATGCTGCCGCTGATGTCTTATTCAGCATGTTTCCCCCACAACAAGAATTCACCGTTCTGCGCTCCTCATCAGTAAGCCCATTAAATAAGAATAAAACCAAATCCTTCTGAGAGAAGCCATGACATAGGCAGCTAGCGTAGAGTTTCTGAAAGCGTTCAAAATACTCATGAATAGACTCCGTAGCCTGCTGCTCAATGCTGTTAATCGCCCTTTTCAAGGCATTAAGCTTAGTTGCAGGAAAGTACCTCTCCAGAAAGATTCTCTTCATTTCAGCCCAAGTAGATATACTCCCAAGTGGTAAATAGAAGAACCACTCATTTGCCTCATCCTTTAGAGAGAAAAGAAAGGCCCTCAGCTTGATTTGTTCTTCAATGACGTTCTCAGGTTTCATTCCAACCACCACAGTATGAAATTCAGAAAGATGCTTGTGGGGGTCCTCCCCACTCAACCCATGGAACTTGGGCAGCAGATGAACTACCCTAGATTTCAGCTCAAAGTTCACTCCTTGCCCGAGTGCAGGAAATTGGATTGTTAGGGGTTGTTGTGCCAAGTCAGGAGCAACGAGCTCCCTCACAGTAAGATTGGCATCATAAGCCATCTCTGCAGTGCTTTCTCCTTGATTAAAAGATGATTCGTGAAAGTTATTACGGGTTTCTCGCCTTAAGGCAGAAAGGGATTTTTCGATCTCTCAATCAAACAATAGAAAAGATGGGTTAGTAGCACGGGTCTGGACCATATAAGATGGTCCACACCAAAAATCAACACCAAAAACACACAAGAATCAATAAACTTCCCCAGCAACGACGCCAAATTTAATGGAGGGAAAACCTGTCGTTTGATCTGTCAAAGTAAACTCAAACTTATAACTAGTATAGCAATAAGCAAGAGGTCGATCCCACAAGGAAATTTCCTATTCAGGTGTGATTCAAATGCTAATTGAGTAACCAAATGGGGGGTTTTATGAATGCAAAAGTAAATGAATTAGATTCAGACAATGATGAGAAGTAGTTCTACCTACAATTTTCCACTTTATTTGGTTGACACGATCCTTGTAACTTCTTCTCGTCCTATTAAGTTTCCTATGAATGCCCTTGTCCCGACCTAATATAGTTACTAGTCCAATCAGTCTTAGAAACCCTTATCAATCGAACAGTCCCTAAAGAAGGATTTAACCCAATTGATAGCTTTAAGTTCATAGATTAGCCAAGGTATTTGCAGTCCCTAAAGAGGGATTTAACAAAACATCCAACTTCCTACTTGTCCAATTAGTTCAATCATCCCTAAAGGGATAAGTTTGCTACTTGGGTTAAGGTTCACAATCGGGAATCTACAAAACCCTAACAATTGACTTGATCTAACAAGTTGGCCAGACAAGATAGAACAAAACAATAATTCACTAAGCGCAAAGAAGTTGAAGTATTCAATCAAAGAATTAAGGAACCAGAATTAGAAAATCACGATCAATCAAAATAAAGATTCAAATTATAGGCAGAACATATAAGTATGTTTAGTTCATCATGGAAAACATCGCTCAATCTCTAATTGTTTGATAGAACGTGGAACAGAAAAATGAAGTTCTTCAAAGCTAATAACACTCGGCCTAAAAAGTCTAAGCCGAACCAAAACAAGATAACAAACACTAGGGTTCCACTAATCGAAACGCGACACTCAGATGTCCGATGCGGCGGCCGCGACATAGGTGCTGCGGCCGCTGCACGCGTGCTTAATTCAACTCACCACTCCAGCTCCTTGCGGCGGCCGCGACATGTATGCTGCGGCCGCGACATTCATCCTGCTGCAGATCTTTCTTGCCAGAAGCCGAATGGTTCTCATCTCTTGTCTTTTCTTTCCAAGTCTTGCTTCTTGTACTCTAATCCAAGATCATTGCATCTCTCAATAGTGTTCGAATCTAACTCTACAAAAATACTCACAAATTCGCGCAAAATCCGAACTCTTCCAACATAATCACAAGATGCACTTTAACTACAAACCATTAGCTAAATACAACCTAACTAGCCTAAAAATGTCTATAATGCCTTTCTAAGATATGCATTATCAGTACGTATAAGAATAAAATGATGAAGTGCATAAATAAGATTATGAAGTGCACAATTAAGATTACAAAGTACATAAATAAAATAATAAAGTGCAAGAACAAAATCACAAAGTGCATGAATAAGATTATGAAGTGCACAATTAAGATTATAAAGTGCAAGAATAAAATGATAAAGTGTATGAATAATTATGAAGTGCATGAATAAGATTTTGAAGTGCAAGAATAAAATGATGAAGTGCATTAATAAGGATTCTGAAGTGCACAATTAAGATTATAAAGTGCAAGAATAAAATGATGAATGACAAGAATAAAACGGCAAATTGGAAAAATATGATTATGAAGTGCACAATTAAGATTATAAAGTGCATAAATAAAATAACAATATGCATGAATAATAGAAACTAATTTCCCTCTAAAATAAAAACTAATCTGTTCAAATTTAAGAGAAACATAGACATAGTCCAAAATTTGATATTCTCCCAATCAAATCTGATTTTTTTTTCTTTTAAGTATAAGAATTCTTGAGCAAAATTTAAGTGGAAGAAAAAAAATTAGGCCCGTTTACATGTTGTTTTGTCAATTGGGCCTGATTTCAATTTTTTTAAAATTAGGACCATTTATTGCTTTGTATCAATTGGGTCTGTTTTCAATTTTTTTTTTAAATTAGACCCATTTTCACTTTAAACATCATTTTTCATTTTAACCACCACACACACATATATATAGACTCGGGCCTGAGGCGAGGCTCAACAGGCTCTCGCTTCAGGCCCATTGATCACGGGGGGCCCAATACTTTTTTTAAAAGTATATATATCGGTAGTGTGAAAAAATGAAGAGAGCCAATGGATTCTTTTAATTTTGAGCTAATCCAAAGAAAATTAAAAAAGGCCCACTTAAATCTCTAAAAAAACCATGGAATCATTTGGGCCGATCCACTTCAATCTTTAAAAAAAACCATATTTGGTGCTTTTTTTTTATTTCTGAAATCATTTGAATGGGTGTGTTTGAATTCCATGGATTATAATTAAAATTAAATCCGACTAAATGGAAACCCCTCTTTGCCCTAAACTACGCGAGTACACGCGCCCTTCTTCTCCCTCAACAGAGAGACTTCGCCGCCACCAAGGAGATCTTGTGCCCGCCGATCCCGCCATTCAGCACCAGCCCACGAACCCCCCTACTATCACTCCGCTGCTTCAGGTCTAGCACACATGCTCCTCGTCTTGATTTTGAGAACTTGCTCCGCCTTCCACCCTTTGCCTCTTACCGGAGCTTTCTCTAACCCAACCTGCAAATTGGAGGTGGAGCCTCCCGATTGGTACTCTTACTCGAGCATTCGGTCCATGGGGAGCAGGTTGATGACTTGTATACAAGCTTTATTGTGCCGAGGGGGGGCCTCGTGGTGGTTGGTCGGCCGGGGTTACTTCTATCCTTGGCGTGCTTGGCTTTTTCATCTCCTGTTTCCTCCGTCGTCTTGGTGTCAATTCGTTGCTTCTGCTGGTTGCCCTGTAAGTCTTCTTTCCTACCCTCTAATTCACTCGAGCGACCCCCTTGCCCACCGGCAATCGATCTATATATATCATTGTTACAAATACATATGGGTTCATCAACCCCTTTCGACCACAATCTCGCTATCCTTAATTCGGGATCTGAATCCCCACATTTCTTTTAAGCTTTATCAATATCCTACTCCTAACTTGGTTTTACTTCGGTTTACCTTACAATCTACCCTTGTCTTTGTTTGGTTTAATTACTCTCACTCGATCTCTAGTGGATTTTGCGCTCTCGTCGGTTTGCCTACTTATGTGTGCAGGTGGTCCGGCCGAGATGCTGGTGCGGCTGATGTTTGCTGTTGCATATGTGGCTGCCCAATTTTGATGCTCCGTGGTGTTGATTTCCACAGTCGGTTTCCTTGTGACCCGGGACTCGGTGTGTGCTTCTTGGCTTGCTTGTGTAGCTGCCCAACTATTTCTTCAACACTTCATTTTTCGCACAATGGCTCACAAGCCTCTTTTGATAATCTCCTTGGATATTCAAAGCCATACAAGGCCTTTTCAAAACACCTAATGGGGTGTAAACATCATACTGCACTCACAAATTGTATTCAAATACAAAATTGCGTTGAGTTTAGTCCATGGCATTACTTGTTTGGAGTAAACTCTTTTAATTTCTACAAGGCCTATTGTAATCGTATACATTACAACCGAAATAAATACTACTTCCTTGCTTTGATTTGGTCTCCGTACTGTTGTTGTTTGGCTTCTCCTTGCTGTTGGGTTGCTTCTTTGCGCAGGTCATCTCCTCCGGACATCGGTCTATACTGTGGAGTGCTGCTTCAGTGTGCCAATGCTGTCCTAGCTGCTCGGTGGGCGCTGGGCGCTGGCATTTCTACGAGTACTACAAAATTTCATACAGCTAGCTGTAAAGGCTCACAAGCCTTGTTAATTTGTGCCCATGCCATTAATCCACCGATCGTTTGTAATTGATTTTTTTGGAATGGTAATTGCGCTATCTACAGATGGTCCTCGCTACCTCGGTTGGATCATGGTTACTCCACCAAGATGGCACCTAACAAGGTCACTCAAACACATCAAAACTACTACACCGATCTCTTCAGATCACATAAGCCCCACAAGGCCATCACAATTATTACTCTACAAAACAAACACCAAAGGAGGAATTACACATATAGCAATCTTAAGCTTTCTACAGATTGTGTTATCTCTCATATTTTGTACACTTATTCCCTATCTTGGATTAACAAACATGTCTACTATTTTTTGAAAGATTGGTGTAGTTACCCGCATTTGAACACCTCCCTTACTGATCACGTATGGCCGTACATTGTGACATATAGTTTCAATATAGCGAGTGGTTGCGGCCTTATCTATCAACAATTAACTTCTTATCAAATTGGGACTTCTCAAAGGTCAAATATATTTTCCAGCTACGGACTTATAAGCAAATGCTTATCATTCAGTTTAAAGACTCGATTTTCATACGATTACGGATCAAAATTGGTTTTATATGAATATATGCTCTTGGAATTGTCGTGGTTTACGAAGACGTAATATCTGGACTAATACAGAACTCTTCTGTAGAAACAACTACATTAATGTCCTGGTACTGCTTGAAACTAAAACAAACAAGCCCCCGCCAGAAAATGTCTGGAGAAAGTGTGGTTTCAACAACATTGCTTTCGATCCTGCCTTGGGCTTCTCCGGTGGTATTTGTCTGCTGTGGAAAGACATGTTGATGTCTGAAGGAGAAATTACACTTATCTCGGTTCACCACAGATTAATCAATATAAATTATCACGATCACATCATCAACCTAACAACGGCCTTCATCCTGGTGTATGCACCACCGGACTACTGGTCAAAAAACCCGTTCTGGGAATTTGTAATGCAATACACTTCGCAACTTGTTCTACCGTTCTGTATCTTGGGCGATCTCAACGAAATCGCGATCCCGGATGATAAGTTGGGGGGGATTATCCCTTCTCAGGCTCGCTTCCGACGCTTGACCCAAATAAAAAACGATCTGTTTCTTAATGAAGTCCCCACTGATGGGGGAAATTATACCTGGCAGCGGAAGAAAACGGGATCACCAAATAACAGTTTTGCAAAACTTGACCGTCTACTGGCACAATCCAAAATCATTGCTGCTTACGATGGGTTACGAGTCAAGATTCACCCTTTCACAACTTCGGATCATGCCCCGATATCCATTGATCTACGCTCACAAACGCATATCAACAATCGACCTTTCCGGTTTGAATTAGCTTGGACCACCAAACCTGAATTCAGAAATATTGTAAAACAAGCTTGGCGCCTGAACCCGGTGGGTTCAAACATTTATAAATTGGTCAAGAAAACATCTCTGCTTAAAGGCCTGGCTAAAAAATGTCATAAGAGGACTTTTAATAATATTCACAAACAGGTTTATTAAACCGACGAGCAATTACTCAGATTGCAACAGATCTTAATTAACAACCCGAATGACCACGAATTTGAGCTCCAGAAGAGACTGCTTAACAAAAGAGAAAGAATGCTTGATTTTTAAAGACGCTATTGGAGCCAAAGGGCTAAAGTAAAGCACAACAAACTCAATGATACAAACTCAGCCTATTTTCACCGTATCGCCACGGCGAAGCGGGGTAAAAAAGCTATCAAAATTCTCACAACAGATTCGGGTCTACAACTGACAGACCACAAATTGATAAGAGACGAGTTCGTCTCAAAGTTCTCCAAACGTTTCAAGTCATCGTACAACCATGACCTTGCACTTACAGAGGATCTAAATGTTATAGATACAGAAATTACGTCAGCAGAGAATGAAGCTTTAACGGCACCAGTTGCAAACTCTGAAATTAAGGCCGCACTGTTTTCTATTAAACCGGATAAGGCTCCGGGACCCGATGGTATGCCTGCTGGTTTTTACCAGGTCTACTGGGATATTGTGGGACCGTCTATCATTAAAGTTGTCAAGGCTTTCTTCGCCTCTGGAAGAATGCTGCGACAAATTAACCATACTTTTATTACTTTGATTGAAAAAAGAGATAACCCAAACCGTGTTAACCATTTCAGACCGATCAGTCTCTGTTCTACGATCTACAAAATAATCTCCAAGATTCTGTCTGCTAGATTAGCCAAAGTTTTTGATAAACTGATTCATCCTTTACAAAGCGCGTTTACGAAGGGAAGATCCATACAGGATAATATCCTAATCGCCCATGAAATTTTCCATTCATTTAGAACAACAAAAGTAAGAGGTGGCTACATGGCCATCAAACTGGATATGGAAAAGGCTTACGATAGGGTTGAATGGTCTTTCCTTTTTTTCGTTCTTCAAAAGTTCGGCTTTAACAACAAGTTCGTTATGTGGATCCATGAGTGTGTCAAAACTGTATCCTACTCGGTTCTCATAAATGACGAACCATCGACACCATTTAGACCCACTAGGGGCTTGAGGCAGGGTGACGCACTCTCACCTTTCCTATTTATTCTTATGGCTGAGGTACTTGCCAGAACGCTACATAGACAGGCTTCTTTGTCAAAGGATCTGGGCTTCTGTTTGGGGTAGGGAGGAGTCAAAATTCCCTTTCTCGCCTTCGCAGATGACATCATGCTTTTCGGGAAAACATCCTAGTCAACGTGCAACAAACTAACCGGCACCATGCAACGGTTCTGCCTGATATCCAGGCAAAAGGTCAATCTACAAAAATCTAGCTTCCAAGTATCTTCCAACACACCTAACTCAGCCATTCAAACGATTACTACAACCTTAGGGATTCCACAAACAAATTGCCTTGAGAAGTATCTCGGCTGCCCTATTATAAATGCAAGGGTTAATCATGACACATTTGCGGATGTGGTCCTAAAAGCAAAGCAACAGCTTACTAAATGGAAAGCGGCTTCTCTATCTGCTGAGGGTAGGAAAGTTCTCATAAAGTCCAATTTGAGCGCACAACCTATTTTTATAATGCAGGCATTTATGCTACCTGCATCTATTATGCATGAACTTGACAGAGTTTACAGACAATTCTTCTGGAACAAAGGCCCGGAGTCAACTCCCTTGATCAGTTGGGATAAAATCTATTCAGATACTCTATCAGGTGGCCTTGGTATCTACAAGGCAGAAACCATGAACATAGCTCTACAAATGAAGCTGCTTTGGAAAATTATTGCTGAACCATATAACATCTGGGTGAAAGTTATTACAGCTAAATATCTTAAGAATTCCACCATCATGAACTACACTAAAAAAGGGAACACCTCGTGGCAGTGGTCCAAGCTAATCTCTATTAGACACTTATTTAAACCGGGCCTCCGTTGGTCTATCGGAGACGGCCACTCGGTGAAATTCTGGCAGGATAACTGGGTAAGACAGATGCCCTTAGCGGAACTAGCGCTCACAACAATTACAAACGAGTCCGCCGATTGTACTGTTAATAGATTCATTGATACAAATAAGAATTTGAATGTCTCAGCCCTCCATACGGACCTTGCCGGTTTATTAAACAATGATGTCATTGACAACATCACACAGATTAAATTTCCTGACAATGGTTACCATGACAGACTCTTTTGGGGACCTAGTAAGAATGGGTGGTTCTCAACCAGATCAGCAACTTCCATTATCCCGCTCCATAATGGGGACTCAAATTTTGACTGTAACTGACTTTGGAATCTGAATTTCCCCTATAAGATTAGACATTTTATTTGGAAAATCTCTCGGGATGGATTACCGACTTTTGATAGATTACAACGGTCCCATATAGCGGTGCCTTCTGGCTGCAGTTTTTGCGCCAGCACAAGGGAGTCTACCTTCCATCTACTAGTGGAATGTCCCATGACAATTGCGCTTCTAACTACCCTTAACATCCGTAGACCGAATCATATAGGCTTAACAGCGGACTCAAAGGCAAATACCATTCTAAATAATATTTTTGTAAACCTTGGGAAGGAAAAGACCGGGTCTCTGGCCTTCACTTGGTGGAGTCTTTGGTTTTTCAGAAACCAACTTGTGTTCAGACATGTGACTTATGTCAAAACACAGGAGATTGCCCTCTTCTGCAACACTTCTAGTCATACTTGGAATGAAAGTAACAAACAAACTAACAAAGTGTATACCTCAGATCGAAATGGTTCAGGCAGGGCGCATTTAACAAATCGGAATGCTGTTGAAGGGTTTATTTTCAATCAAATAAATTTATAAGATCGAAACCCCACTATAGTATAGTAGGGTCAAGTTCGTTCGCAGGGAGAAAGTCAGTGACTCAATTTCAGTTACCAAAGAGCAAGAATAGCAAGAAGGGATGACAAATATAGAGATTTTTGGGGTTTTATGGGCTGCTGGAATTTCTAGAGAAAATCAATAATAATAAAAGTCTAGGGCATAAGGATCCCCACAACGATAATCATGCAAGCATTGCAATGAATCATATAAAAATAATGTTTTTATCTATTAAATAGGTCAATTTACATCAACCCTAGTAAAGTAATAAATTTATTTTCACAAATTAATAAACTCTACTAACAATCTTAATTAGGTTATCAAACTTGCGTTCAAAACCCTAATTACCATCCAATTCACAATTCAACCTTTCAATTCAATTGCGAAAAAGGAATTTCCCCAATTTTCATTGAGTACTTAAGCATATAAAATAGATAAGAACCAATCAATTCATCAATTCATAGCAAAATTTGCAAGCACAACTATCGTTGGGATCACCCCAACCCTAGAAAAGGCGACTACTCACGCATATTCATGGTGAATAACTCAAAATTCATGAAAAGACTATAAATCAGAAATTCAAATTGCATAAAAACATGAGAATAATGTCAACAATGCGTCGCAAAAGCCTTACAAAACGTTCCTCAACTTTCGCCGAAGAAATCGCTTCAAAAAGCTCTCAAATCCGCTCACAAACGCTCCTAAACGTGTGCTGAGAATTCTAAACGTAGGCTGAAAATTGGTAAAAGGAAGAGAGAGTCTTCCAAACCCTAAAAATCCTATTTATACTTAATAGCCCATAAACCTAATTAGGAAATAACAAATATATGAATTTTATCTAAAGTCTAGCTAAGGAAAATAGGTAAAAAATAATTAAATCCGGATAAAAATAGGTGCCAGCGAGCCCGTACCGACCCTAGGCCACCTCGGTACCGAGCCCCCTTAGGGTCGGTATGACTACTGTTGCTCAGATTGGCTTGGTCTGTCAGATTATGCCTCGGTACCGACCCAGGGGAGGTCGGTACAAGGTCGGTACATCTTAGTAAAATGCTCATATCTCCTCTGTTTGAACTCCGATTGCTTCCGTTCTTTTTCTTTTGCGTTCCTTATTCTTTTCCGCATCTTTTCCTTCTTGAAAGTTTCTTCAAAAACAGCTTCAAAAATCCTGTAAATCACACAAAAGCTAGTGAAGACATCTATTTCTTATGAAACATGAAAATCTATACAAAAGACGCTAAACCCAATGCATAACCAATGAAAAAGACTTATATTAACACTAAAGTATATGGAAAACTATGATTAAAAACATGCACATCAAAATACCCCATACTTAGACTTACTTGTCCTCAAGCAATAACCGAACATGAGTCTTTCATCCCACAAACATACCTTTTTATGCACCATCCTTTTCAATTTAGTGCAACATGAATATAGTAGACCAACGTCCTAGCATGTACATGAGTGATCAAGTAGCCTGCATGCTTATGCATCCAACCTCACAGGGGAAAGTGTTTCACTCGCTCTTATGTGTTTAGGCTTTAAGAACAACTCTCAACTCAAATTCAAATGCAAAAACTCTTAAATATTGAAACTTATATCACCAAATTCACAACCAATTGATGCTAATGCAAAAAACAATTATCAGGAGGTCTTTCGCTCAATGGAGAACTTCAAAGAAGTCTCCATTTGGCGGGGTTGTAATGGGACTTAGTATGAAATAAAGGGCATGAAATTATTTGGCTATGTGGTGCTCAATAAAGTTAGGGAATCAAGACTCCTAAATCTTCAACACAACCAACCAAACCATAACTCTCAATCATATAAATCAACCAAACTCATCAACATATCTCGGGAAGAACTCAACCCTTTTCCCAACTCTAGATACCTCTCAATAATATAACTCATGCACAAAAGAAAATAACTAAGAACTATTTGGCTCATGCACTTTATTCAACTACTAATAACTTAACCTTTCCTTTTTTCTCTCTTTTTTTTTCTTCTTTTTTTTTTCTGAATTTTTTTTCTGTTTTTTTTTCTCTGTTTTTTGTTCTGATTTTTTTTGAGAACGAAAATAAAATAAAATAAAATAAAATAACAATAGTGCATTTATAATGTGAGCCAAATATTCTTTTACATAAATGTAGCAAGATAAAAAAAAATATAAACCAACCAATGCTTCCATAAACTCAAAATTCTTCTCACTTGAACCCAAACATAAGCTCATTCTTTCCACTAAATCATTAATCCCACCAACTCTAAGTCTTAATTCCCAAATGGGGTCATGCTCAATTCGGCTAGGAAATAATTTTGTGGAGCTTATATAATATATAAAGGTCTCAAGCTAATTATTGGCTTCAAGCAGAGATAATGTAGGGTAGGTAAAGAGAGGATAAAATTGGCTCAAAAGGTGCCTCCATCATTTAATTCTCATTCACATCAAATTTATATATATATATATATATATATATATATATATATATATATATATATATATATATATATATATATATATATATATATATTGGCATTGAAAAATAGATAACCATCGCAATACTCAGAGATAATATACATATGAAGAGTAGACTCACTCAAGAAAGCAAAGGGATTTTTATGTTATCCCTATAAGGCTAAAATTCTCACTAGGTAAAAGTTTTGTTGGACTTCAATCATGCCTAAGAACTTAGATCATACATGCTCAATTATGTCTACTTAACCGTATTATGCTATGGGACTTATATCATCACGTTGGCCATTATTTATCATCATAGGACATCTAAGTTAGGATACAAAGCTAAAACTAACACATAAAATAAACATGCATTTTTCTTTTCTTTTTTTTTTTCGACATTTTTCTTCTTTTTTTTATAGCTTTAAGGAAGACTAAGATAATCAAAATATGACTAAGGACTTAAAACTTAAAATGCATAAGACTTAAACATGAATGCATAACATAATCCAAATAAAATGAAGTGCAGAACACACATAGAAGAACAATTCTCAGAACTAATGACACATAAGTTTTCTGAATCCCCCACCCCATACTTAAAAATAGACAGTGTCCCCACTGTCAAAAGAAAATCAAAGTAAAAGGAAAAAGACTTAGAAACACACAAAAACAAGATGCAGAAGCTGTTGAAGAAATCAAGAAACTCTACTCAGAGGGCGGTGGCGGTGGTGGGTATGGGTTCTGTGGGAAGAGAGAGGATACCCAAGATGTAAAAGAGGACGCGCGTGCTTCCTGTTGGTCCATCCTCTCATTCAGGCGTTTAAACTCACCCCTCAGCCCTTCCTGCAAGCTCTCCTGGCCTACTCTCAGATATTGCAGCTCGCGTATGATATCATCAAAAGAAGATTGCTGCGTAGAAGTCCTACTCGGACCAGCCTCATCAGAAAAGTAGTGGCCACTAGGCAAAGCGTCATGATCCATGAATTCAGTATGCTCCGGCTGGTGAACCACTAAACCTAATGTGTCCTCTGGATGGGGATACCTGGGCGGTCGCTGGTGTCTCAGAGGATCTCCCAAAATGACCTCTGAGATTGAACGATACTCCTCAGCCCAAGTGTTTCGCCAATTCGGTACATACAACAAGTCCAAGTTTTGCCTGAGAATCTCAACATCATAACCATGAAAAGTAGAAAAGTACCTATCCCTTTTCCTCGTGATCACCTTAGCACTCGTCAAGTAGGCAATGTCTATAAGCTGAGTAGCCGTAGACTTGTATCTGGTTAGATCAACTTGGAGGCGCTTGGCCAAAAGCACAATCATACCACCAAACCAAATCTCATCGGCGTTCTTCGTGTAATCTCTAACATGCGCAAGGAACTCATAACCCAAATTTAGGGGCGTCTCCATCTCGAATAACACCCCCCTTAAACAAGCAATTTCCATCCTTGTAGGCCTAGAAATCTCTTTCTTTGCCCATATAGTGCTACCAAAAATCCTATGGATAATGCGAAAAAGCGGGTTCGCGATATCCTTACCTGGAAGAGCTCTTTCAAGCCATCTGGGCATGCCGGTGATCAATTTCCATGTATCCAAAGCCCTGCAGGTGACGACATTGTATGGCTCTACAGGGTTAGGGAATCCCAACAGAGCGTTGAACTGCTGCAAGGTGAATGTGTGCATCTCATTCCCTACCTGGAATGTAATAGGGCGTTCAAAATCCGGCCCATTGACGTCCGTCTGCAAAGTAGCCACGAACTCAACAACGAGGGCCGGGTAGAAGCGCGGGACAGAATCCAGTAGACACGTGGCGCCTAAATAGGAAAAGGCCTCCACTATGTCATCCTGTATTCCCAGGCTCACTCCATCTATAGGGTCATACCACCGAGCCCGAAGCTTGTGGTTCTTGAGGATGTCCTTGTACTCCTTCTTTTGACGGGCGTCGTATATGATCACGTCGTCCAATGTAACCGTAGAAGAGGAATCCCTAACCCTCTTGCTCTTAGAACGGAACATATTCCTGAAACAAAGAAAAGAAACTCAAGCTAAATATCTTTCTATAATCATAAAACCCAGTCAATTATGATCAAGCTATACATACCTACATAACCGAGTAGACACAAAAGAAATAAGATGCACTAAATAAATCCTAATAGCATATAAAGCATGTGCAAACATAAAACCTCATAACCATAAGTTCATTTTTGAAGATATCAAATGAACTCAAATGCACATAAACTCACCACCATACAGAATAAATATAATGCACTACTTATATATAAAATATATGCTCAACCTAGACTATATGAAAAGGGGAAACACTATATATAATGTAATATCATGTAGAGCACTAAGGCATCCCCTAATCATACAACAATATACCCAAGAAAAGTAATATAAGGAATGCATAACTCATTATACACAAATCAACCATCAAAACCCCATACTTAAGTTCAAAACAAGTCAAATAAATATGCAATGGATATATAACTTGCTCGCAATTGCAAAATCATGTAAAGAGATAAATTTTATGCTAAAATAGAAGAAATTAATCCACCCTAAGCATAATAATCAAACCAAACTCAAAATTCGAAACGAATCGCAAGAAAAACATAATATCCAATTGGCTCACAATCCATAATCAATTTGACAATGCTATGAACACGAAAGATGCTCCAAATCAACCCAACAACACAACCACATCATCAATTTCGACAAATTTGGCTTTCGGCAAAAAGCCCCAAATTCCGCTTCTAAATCAAACCCTAGGTTTTCAATCTCAACCCAAATCATCAAATCAATCAAAATAATTGAAATAAATAAGTTTAGGGTTAGAAATCATACCACAACCGTGTTGAATGAAGAAGAAAAATCGGGATTTTGTAGGTATAACGAGCCAAAAGGACCAAAACAGTGAAACGGGACAAGTGGGTTCGGTGGGGGCTCGGTTGGGCTCGAACCGGGGTGCAACTGGGCTCAGGGGGTGCGAAAAGGAGGGGGGGTCGAGCTGTGGTGGTGGCGTGGCCGGATGTGGGCTGTGGTGGCCGTGGGTGGCGCCGAGAGAGGAGGGGCTGAGCGCGACAGGGGGTCGGAATCGAGGGTGCGCTGTGAGTAAAGGGGGGTGATGTGGGGGCTACAGGCTCGGAACCGGGGCACAGCTGAGCTCAGGGGGTGCGCTACGGAGGGGGAGGCCGTGGGTGGCCTGTGGTGGCCGTGGGTGGCGCGGAGTGAGGGAGGGGCTGAGTGCGACAGGGCTCGGAACCGAGGGTGAGTGAACGGGCTGGGTGTTGTGCAGGAAGAGAAAGAAAGAGGGGAAGAAAAGAAAAAGGAAAGAAAAAGAAAAGAATGTAAAAGAAAGAAAAGAAAAAGGAAAGAAAAAGAAAAGAAAGAAAAAGGAAGAAAAGAAAAAGGTAAAATAAAAATTAAATTTCAATCTTTTTTTTTCGATTTTCTGATTTTTTTTTACTGGTAGGGGGTTTGTACCGAGGCAGGGTGCCTCGGTACGGGACCGGTACGCCTACTGGATTTTCTCTATTTTCCGAGATTCACTTTCGTGTCCGTCAGGGGGGTCGGTACCGACCCTAGGGGCCTCGGTACGGCCTCGGTACAACTACTGGAATTTCTTGGTTTTCCGAGATTCACTTACCTGTCCGTCAGAAGGGTCGGTACCGAGCCTAGGGGCCTCGGTACGGCCTCGGTACAGCTACTGTTGAGCTTCTTTTTCCGTTTTTCGCCCGTTTCTGCAGTGGTTCCCTCCTAAGACCTGCATGGTTAGTGCAATACGCTCCACCCCAACTATCCTACCTATCCTAAAATTTAAAAACTAAAAATAAAACTTAGAAAGAAAAAGAAATAAAGCGGGTTGCCTCCCGTAAGCGCTACCTTTAACGTCGTTAGCTTGACGTGGTTACCTCATCTTTATTCCAATGCTGTAAGAGCCCAAGTAACTCTTATTTCTTCCTCCGGATCTACTCTATCATAGTATTTCTTGAGTCGGTGACCATTGACCTTGAATATGGCTCCTCCTTCATCAACTAGATCCACCGCGCCATGGGAATAGATATGATGAACAACGAATGGCCCACTCCATCTCGATCTAAGCTTCCCTAGAAACAATCGCAATCTAGAATTGAAAAGAAGAACTTTATCACCTGCCTCATAGGTCTTTGGGACCAACTTCTTGTCGTGCCACTTCTTTGTGCGCTCTTTGTATATTTCGGCGTTTTCATAAGCTTTGAGCCTCAACTCCTCCAATTCTTGCAAGTCCATGAATCTCTTTGCTCCGGCCGCGTCAAGGTCCATGTTAAGCTCCTTGAGAGCCCATAAAGCTCTATGCTCAAGCTCGACGGGAAAATGGCAAGACTTACCATAAACCAAGTTGTAGGGAGTTGTGCGCAAAGGTGTCTTGTACGCCGTTCTATATGCCCAAAGTGCATCATCTAGCTTAGATGACCAATCCTTTCATGAGCGCGACACCGTCTTCTCTAAGATGATCTTTATTTGCCGATTTGAAACCTCCACTTGGCCGCTAGTTTGAGGGTGATATGGTGTTGCCACCCTATGAGTCACCCCATACTTAGCCAAAAGAGCCTCGAAGCCCCTTTCTATGAAATGAGATCCTCCATCGCTAATAAGAACCCTTGGGACTCCAAACCTGGGAAATATGTTAGTCTTCATAAATTTAGCTACAACTTTAGAATCATTAGTACGTGTAGCTATTGCCTCAACCCATTTAGAAACATAATCGACAACTACCAAGATATATTTATAAGGCCCTGATGAAGGGAAGGGCCCCATAAAATCAATACCCCATACGTCGAAAAGTTCAACCTCTAGGATTCCGGTGAGAGGGTTCTCATGTCTCCAAGTGATATTCCCCGCTCTTTGGCACTCATCGCAACCTTCAATGTAAGCATGTACATCCTTGAACAAGGTAGGCCAATAGAAGCCACTTTGAAGAATCTTCGCTGTGGTCTTGAAGCTCTTTGCGTGGCCACCCGTCGGAAGGGTGTGGCAATTCTTGATGATGCTCTCAATCTCTTCCTCCGGCACACAACGTCTAAAGATATGATCACTTCCTTGCTTGAACAAGTAAGGCTCATCCCAATAGTAGTGTTTGACGTTGTGGAGGAACTTCTTCTTGGCTTGCGAGGTCAAATCCTTAGGGATTTCTCCCCCTACAATATAATTAGCAAAATCCGTAAACCAAGGGGTCCTCGACCCTCTAACGGCATAAATATAGCAAGATATAGGAGAAGAAGAAGGGGTATGAAAAGAATCCTCACCGGAACTCACCGCATCGGAGCGAATGAGCTTAAGGAGGCTCTCGTCCAGCCTGGAGTCATTGATTGGCACTTCATTTTCGGACTCCTTTAGGTGGTTTAAGGGCAACCTAGATAGATGGTCAGCCACCGAGTTTTCCGCTCCTTTCTTGTCCCTAATCTCACAATCAAACTCCTGCAACAAAAGCATCCACCGAAGGAGCCTAGGCTTGGCATCCTTCTTAGTCATCAAATACCTTACCGCTGCGTGATCCGTATAAACAATGACCTTAGAGCCTACTAAATAAGTACGAAACTTTTCAAAGGAAAATACCACGGCGAGGAATTCCTTCTCCGTCGTGGTGTACTTACTTTGCGCTTCATCGAGTGCCTTACTTGCATAGTAGATTGCATGAAGCTTCTTGTCTTTCCTTTGCCTAAGCACAGCACCCACAACATAGTCACTAGCATCACACATGATTTCAAAGGGAAGGTTCCAATCGGGCGATTGCATAATAGGAGCGGAAATAAGGGCTTCTCTTAACTTGTTGAATGCATCAAGACATTCTACAGAAAACTCAAAGGCTACATCTTTCATAAGCAAATTAGTTAGCGGTTTAGCAATCTTTGAGAAGTCTTGAATGAATCTCCGATAAAAGCCCGCATGTCCTAAAAAGCTCATAATATCTTTCACATTGGAGGGAGGAGGTAGTTTCTCAATCAATTCAATTTTAGCACGATCTACCTCAATTCCCCTATTTGAAACCAAATGCCCTAAAACAATTCCCTCTTGAACCATAAAGTGACATTTTTCCCAATTAAGCACCAAATTAGATTCTTCACATCTTTCTAGCACCCTACTTAAGTTGGCAAGACATGAATCAAAAGAAGAACCATAAATAGAAAAATTATCCATAAACACTTCTACTATATCCTCAATCATCTCAGAAAAAATAGCCATCATACACCTTTGAAAAGTTGCAGGGGCATTACAGAGCCCAAATGACATCCTCTTGTAAGCAAAAGTTCCATAAGGACAAGTAAAAGTTGTCTTCTCCTGATCATCCGGATGAATGAGAATCTGCCAAAAACCACTATAGCCATCCAAATAGCAAAAATAATTGTGTTGTGCTAGACGCTCAAGAACTTGATCAATAAAAGGAAGAGGAAAATGATCTTTCCTAGTAGCACTATTCAACTTCCTATAATCAATGCACATGCGCCATTTAGTGGTGGTCCTAGTAGGTACTAACTCACCTTTCTCATTCTCAATCACAGTCATTCCCCCTTTCTTAGGGACAACATGAACCGGGCTCACCCATTTACTATCAGAAATAGCATAAATAATTCCAGCATCTAACATTTTCAAAATTTCAGATTTCAGTACTTCTTGCATATTTGGGTTAAGCCTACGCTGACGTTCTATGGTTGGCTTATGATCATCCTCCATGAATATTCTATGCATGCACAAAGAAGGTGAAATTCCAATGATATCATCCAAAGAATAACCAATAGCCTTCGTATAGGTTCTAAGCACATTAAGTAACTTCTCTACTTCTTCCTCATTCAATTTCGAATTAATGATCACAGGAAAAGTAGAATTGGGACCCAAGAAAACATACCTCAAACCTTCCGGAAGTGGCTTAAGCTCTGGGGAAGGCTCGATTGGAACAAGTTTGGGCTCTTCCTCATCCGTCCTCAATATTGCTTCCAGGACCTCTAAAGAATAAATTTCTTCTTGATCCGCCAGAAGACCTGAGACTGGGCCTGCAGACTCAAGACAATCAAAATAGCTTACCTCTACCATGTCCGTGGTTTCCTTCATCGTTGGATTGAAGCGAAACTCAACGATGTCATCCCCAATCTCAAATGTTAGGAGTCCCTTCCTAACATCAATTATTGCTCCAGCGGTTGCTAAGAATGGTCGTCCAAGAATGATGGGCACCACTGGATCCTCTGGCATATCCATAACAATAAAATCGGGTGGACGAAAAACTTACCTACATGGACGGGAACATCATCAATCACCCCAGTTGGTGATACTACCGCGCCATTGGCCATGGACACTCTCATGTTGACGGGGTCTAGGGCTCCTAAACTCGTCTTTGACCATATAGAAAGGGGAAGGAGGCTTATACTTGCACCTAAATCACACAAAGCATTGAAACGGTAAGATCCTAAACCAATAGTAATAGCAAACTTACCTGGATCTCCAAGTTTCTCAGGGAACTTCACTGAACGGACCTCATCAGAAAGCTCAGACATGGATCTCTTCTTAGCTAAGATGTCTTTCAAAAACTTAGTGTAAGCAAGCATCTCACTCAAAGTGTCAGTGAAAGGAATAGTTATATTTAAACTTTGAAGCATCTTTACAAACCTTTGAAACTTACCTTCCGCTGTGTCCTTTACCTTTTTCGGAGGATATGGAAGCACTTTCATCGGATTCGGGGCTGAAATAGGCCCAAAAGAAGAATCCATCACTGCTGGGGGGGGTCGGTACCGACCCTAGGGGGTCGGTACGACCTCGGTACAGCTACTGGAATCAGGAGAAAAAGAAGAAAAGGACGTCGTACCTGCAGGTGGGGTCGGTACCGACCCTGGGGGGGGGGGGTCGGTACAGCCTCGGTACGGACACTGTTTTCGCCGTTTTCCTCCTCGCTTGACGTGCTTTCGCGTCCGGGCACTTCCTTCCCACTTCTTAGGTGAATTGCAACTATTTGCCCTTTAGGTTTCTCATCGGGACGGACCGGGAATTTCCCTTTAAGGTCGAGGGATTTGAGCCGCTAGATGCCCTAGTTGAGACTCCACTCCCTTCTTCCATGTTTCCAAGTCTCCTAGTTGTGCTTGAACACCTTTAATTTGAGAATTCACATTGGAACAAAGCCCATTGAATCCTTCCTTAAGCTCTTGTACCCATGATGGTGGTTCTTGATAGCCAGGGGGCCTATATGGGGGAATCCTTTGATCTGGGGGAGGTTGGCTCCCTTGGCCTTGTCCATAGTTACCCCAATTAGGGTAATGGTTTTTCCTCCATGCATAATTGTTATTTTGGTTCCCTGCATAGTTGTTATTATAATTGGGAGACCTATAAGGGCCCCTCATGTAACTTACCTCTTCGTAATGCTGCGCCCTTTGTACCTGTCTAATATTATCGCAATCTATAGTGTTATGAGATTGAGAACCACATTCTAAACAAGGTTGGTTTCTAGAAAGAAAACTTACTTTTTTCTTGAGGCGTCGGGTCTCATCATCATGGAATTGCCTACGCACATCAGGGTCAATTTCATTAGGGGGCTCATAAAGTTTCTTACCTGAGGGTCTAGCCTCTTGGGTGCCATACATAGCATCATACTCCGTTAGCTTGTCCAAAAGAGCCCATGCATCAGTCGGAGTCATCGCAAGGAACCCACAATCGGTGTGTAGGTTCAATCGAGTTTTGGTCTCTGTATTGTTGCCTTGGAAGAAGATTTCTTGGAGTACATACTCGGGTTGCCCATGGGTAGGGCATTGTCTCTGCAACTCCTTGAACCTTTCCTAGGTCTCTAAAAATGTCTCTCCTGGCAATTGGTGAAAAGAGGTGATCTTCTTCCTAAGCTCCGTTGTCTTTGCCGGTGGGAAGAATTTTGTCATGAACAAGTCATACAAAGCCTTCCATGTAGTGATAGACCTAGGTGGTAGACTCTCCAACCAATTCAGGGCCTTTCCTGCAAGAGACCATTTAAAAGCCTTTAATTGAACATATTCTAACGATATATTATCAGCAGCAATAGTGTCGCATAAATCAATGAAATTCTTGATATGAAGCATAGGGCATTCATTAGCTTTGCCCTCAAATTGAGATCTTTTAATTAAAGAGATAAAGTGAGATTTGATCTCAAAGTTGCGCTCAATCTCAGGGAGAACAATTGCAGACTCAGGCACCCACAGTTCTGGGTGCATATATTGTTTTGCATTCCTTGGGATAGCATCCAACTGCTGTTGCAGACGAGCAGTCGCTTCCCTTTCTCTTTCTGCAGCGAGCCGAAACTGCTCTATCTGCCGACGGAGTTCAGCCATCTCCGTAGCAACATTAACATTGTTGCCTGTGTTGTCACCCATTGTCCTGGCTTCTCGTAGTCTGCGATGGAAAGAGCATTCCGGTTCGGGATCGATAGCAAAATCAAAATCAAGCCGACTTCGCCCCGATGGCATAAACTGAAACTAAAAACAAAAACAAAGACAACACAATTAAAAGCAAAGGGGTTGGGCTATTCCCAAACCCTAATAGTAACTAAAACTTTGACACAATTGAAATCTCCCCGGCAACGGCGCCAGTTTGTTGAAGGGTTTATTTTCAATCAAATAAATTTATAAGATCGAAACCCCGCTATAGTATAGTAGGGTCAAGTTCGTTCGCAGGGAGAAAGTCAGTGACTCAATTTCAGTTACCAAAGAGCAAGAATAGCGAGAAGGGATGACAAATATAGAGATTTTTGGGGTTTTATGGGCTGCTGGAATTTCTAGAGAAAATCAATAATAATAAAAGTCTAGGGCATAAGGATCCCCACAACAATAATCATGCAAGCATTGCAATGAATCATATAAAAATCATGTTTTTATCTATTAAATAAGTCAATTTGCATCAACCCTAGCAAAGTAATCAATTTATTTTAACAAATTAATAAACTCTACTAACAATCTTAATTAGGTTATCAAACTTGCGTTCAAAACCCTAATTACCATCCAATTCACAATTCAACCTTTCAATTCAATTGCGAAAAAGGGATTTCCCCAATTTTAATTGAGTACTTAAGCATATAAAATAGATAAGAACCAATCAATTCATCAATTCATAGCAAAATTTGCAAGCACAACTATCGTTGGGATCACCCCAACCCTAGAAAAGGCGACTACTCACGCATATTCATGGTGAATAACTCAAAATTCATGAAAAGACTATAAATCAGAAATTCAAATTGCATAAAAACCTGAGAATAATGTCAACAATGCGTCCCAAAAGCCTTACAAAACGTTCCTCAACTTTCGCCGAAGAAATCGCTTCAAAAAGCTCTCAAATCGGCTCACAAACGCTCCTAAACGTGTGCTGAGAATTCTAAACGTAGGCTGAAAATTGGTAGAAGGAAGAGAGAGTCTTCCAAACCCTAAAAATCCTATTTATGCTTAATAGCCCATAAACCTAATTAGGAAATAACAAATATATGAATTTTATCTAAAGTCTATCTAAGGAAAATAGGTAAAAATAATTAAATCCGGATAAAAATAGGTGCCAGCGAGCCCGTACCGACCCTAGGCCACCTCGGTACCGAGCCCCTTTAGGGTCGGTATGACTACTGTTGCTCAGATTGGCTTGGTCTGTCAGATTATGCCTCGGTACCGACCCAGGGGGTCGGTAAAGGGTCGGTACAACTCAGTAAAATGCCCATATCTCCTCTGTTTGAACTCCGATTGCTTCCGTTCTTTTTCCTATGCGCTCCTTATTCGTTTCCGCATCTTTTATTTCTTTAAAGTTTCTTCAAAAACAGCTTCACAAATCCTGTAAATCACACAAAAGCTAGTGAAGACATCTATTTCTTATGAAACATGAAAATCTATGCAAAAGACACTAAACCCAATGCATAACCAATGAAAAAGACTTATATTAACACTAAAGTATATGGAAAAATATGATTAAAAACATGCACATCAAATGCTACAGGCTACGAGCAGCATAAAACTAAACCTTGGGAGAGACCACCTGCTGGTTATTACAAGTTAAATTTTGATGGCTCGTATTGTCAGTCGGAGAAAGGAACCTACGGCTATGCTATTCGCGATCATTGTAGTAACATAATTGCCTTAGGGTCGGGCAGATGTAACAACAGTTCAGCGGTTTACGCAGAAGTAATGGGCCTTCACATGGGTGTGGCTAGGGCTAAACTGCTAGGAACTAAATACCTTCTGATCGAAGGAGACTCTCTGGTTGTTATAAAGGCTCTCCTGGGTGACTGGTCATGTCCCTGGAACATTGAATTATTAATGGCAGATACGAAAACGAATTTATATTATATGTCTCATGTTGCTATTCGTCATGTTTTCAGGGAATCGAATGCGGTAGCCGACAGGATCGCACGTCTGGCCTACAGCATCCCTACCGATGATAGCTTTGAGGATCAAGAACTTGCTGTTCTCGTCCGTTTGGACGCGCTAGGAAAGAGGCCAGGTCGACGGCGGATTTCCAAATTTTTACTTTGCTTCCAAAAAAAAATTAAAATTAAATTATAAATTTAAATAATTTATAATTATTTTATTTTAAATTTATATTATTATAAGCACATTTTAAATTGTGTAGCCAAACACTTGAAAATATAGGTATATAAGTGATTTATAAGTGTAATACATTGATATCCAAACAAACCCTTAGGTGTATTATATCGATTTTTTAATAGTTTGATATTCATTTTTTATAATTAAAACTAGTAGGGAGCCCTATTTTTGTATCTTGACTAAGGCCTTTCAAATCTCAGATCCGATTATATATATATATATATATATATATATATATATATATATATATATATATATATATATATATATATATATATATATATATATATATATATATATATATATATATATATATATATATTCTTAACAAACTTTCTAATTTTTCGTATTATTTTATATATATATATTCTTAACAAACTTTCTAATTTTTCGTATTATTTTTTTTCTAAGAAGAGTGAAATTTTTTATTGATAGAGTTAATTATCTCAACCCAAAACCCATTTGAGAGAAGATTTTTTTATCCTTACTTTGATCATATTTTAATAATCTAGCAACCTAAATAAATGTATATACATTAGTAATTGTTGGGTAATGGGTGATTGACATCATTGTTAGGTAAAGTGTGAATGATAGTGCTGTAATTATTTATGTTAGGTCATATGGTAGTGCTGCTTTAATTAGTGGGTTGAAAATGCACTTAATATAGAGTACTGGGTAGGGTGCAATCCATAGTGGAGGGAAGAGAGGGCCCCATCCTCCGTACGCATACCGGCATCCGGACTATAGCTGTACCCTCAATGTGCTTTTTAAGCTTGCACTTGCAAAAGAAAAAAAAAAAGAAAAAAGAAAAAAGTAGGTAGGGGTGCTGCCCTTTAAATTAGCTAAAATCAAAGAAAGAGTTTGGAGCAATCTATAGGTTAGTTGAGGCAAATGGAGCAGAAGATTGTATTAGTGTATCACATAAGGTACCTGCAACAACAGTTGGATGTCAACGAGTCGTCGTCGTCTCGGCCGTCGCTTGGTTTCCCACTCGGGATAGCTTTGCTACTGGTAATCATGTTCAGCCTGAGCGGCATGTTCGCTTGTTGTTACCATTGGGACAAGTTGCGCAACCTCAATCGACGTCACCACCCTCATGTTTCCGATCATCCTTCTTCTTCCAAGCCTACACCTCCATCCATGGTACATGCTTATTTTTGTCTATTGATCGATGAGCTAATTAATTAGATATATAGTCGAACGTGAGTTTAAACATATAGTATTAATATATATATATGTTATATCTATGGGTGTAGGTTTTGGGAAAGCAAGAGGTGGATGCAGAGAGGGTGACCGCCGTGATAATGCCAGGGGATGAAATCGCAAAGTTCATAGCGCTGCCGTCACCGTGCCAACCTTACCGTCCTCCTCAACAGCTTCCTAAACCCCCCTTCCCAACTTATTTTCCTGTTCCCTTGTACATCTAACATCCTCCAAATTTTATTCATCGATTTATATCCATCCATCGGCATATATATAGTGTTTGTGTATATAAATCACTACGTATCTACGTTTGAAATACACGTACTCAGGTGACGATGAACATGTGATCGCTTGAATATGTCATCTCCTCAAACAATTATATGCGACCATCAATTCCCAATGTTGACCGCCTGATCATAATATTCAATCTACGGGATCAATGTAGTCGTCTGAGATTCACGAGAGAACTTTCAGTTAAGCCTAAGTATTTGTGGTAACCGAGATCGAGTGGTTTGATTGTCACTTGATCGAGTTTTCAAGCGATCAAAATAGTTTCGATATGGTTATCGCATGAGTATTCAAGCGACCACGTAAGGGTCGTTATATTGCTTTAATTCCTTGAGTGTTCGGACGATCGACCATTGAACAAATACTTTCAATTTGTTTGTCGCATGAGTATTTAGGGAACAACACTTTACCTCCGTTATCTTCGCCGCTTGACTATTAAAAGTAACGTACGAACATATGGTATCCTAAAAACTGATTCTGCTAGATTTTTGTGACTAAATTAAAGACGACAGAGAGTATATTTAATTGGAAAAAGAAAATGTTATGCAACCCCTATTTGCAATCACTACGCCATTTTGCAACTCGGGTGACGAACATAAATGGTCACCTGAAAGTCGAATTTGGTAACCTGAGAATTCAGGTGACGACTATTCGTCACCTGAATGGTGGTTACCTGACCGCCGTCCTCTGAGCTTATAGGTGACGACTCTATCAAAATTGGACATAGAAGTCAAAGCCCGACAAAAGCCCGACCCGAAAGGTTCAGGCGACCAAGTTTTCGTCGCCTAAAAGATAGCGAAAATTGTCAGAGATCATTCAGAGGACCAAATATGTTCGTCACTTGAACATTCAAGTGACCAAAATGTTTGTTGCTTGACCAATCAAGTGACGTAAATGTTCGTCACTTGAGACTATGGTTAGGGTGGGTTGAATTGTAAAATTCATCACCTGATGCATAAAGCAACGAACACAGTGCATATCTTCGTCACCTGAATTGTAAAATTCGTCACCTGAATTGTAAAATTCGTCATCTAAAGCATCATCGCTTGGTTATGTTCGTCGTTTGAGTATATTTCGAGAATTTTTTAATTAATAACCAGAGTACTCATGTGACTAGATTTCGTAGCAGGTTTGTCGTTTGAGTATATTTCGAGAATTTTTCAATTAAAAATTAGATGACGAGGTTTGACTATATTCATCGCCTAAGTTAATGATCATCCAATAATATACATATATACCCAGGAAGTGGATGTGCCCCCTGTTTTTTTACCATACCAAAAAAATATGCACATGTACACAACCAATACCATTCACATTTCACAACATAATTATACCAACACATTTCATACCATTACTACCACCAAAATGCACACAAGGCCATAAAACATGTCCATAACATGTCCAAAACGTGTCCAAAAGATGGCCAACAGATGTCCAACACAACCACATCTACCTAACATAGTTAGACTACTTATATTCATTAGAAACATGTCCAAACACCATGTACGAACAACTGTCCAAAATGTTCATACACTACGAAGTTGTTCAATTCCAACCATGAGGCCATGAAGGAGAAGAGGTCACGGGGTGTTACCTTGGGAGGGGCTGGGTTGGGAAGGTGTAGGGGATTTGGCAAAGGTTGTCATGAACTCCTCCAAAACTGAAATACGACTCTTCAAAGCCCCATTCTCAGCAATGGCTAGCTTGGCATCCTCCTTGGCTTTTTTGGTTTCCTCCTCTGCCTTCTTAGTTCTCGCCTCCAGCTCCAATCTAATTGCTACAGCTTGCAGATTAGCTCCTCCTCTTTTCTTTGGCGGGCGCGAACCAGCCCCACCTAAACCTGAGAGTGAGAATAAGAATTCAATGACAATTAGATATTTCAAAGCCATTGGAAAGAAATTCCATGACAACAAAAGGCAAAATTACAGATAAGGAAAGAAGCGTACCTCGGACTTTTGTGCCTCGCCTTTCTCCAAAGGCATCGATGAGAATGTGGCATTGCTCTTCAAAAGATATGGAATCGGGGTGGACTTGGTCAAATGTCTCACCATTTTGTGACTCACCCGACCGACGTTGCTCGTAAATCTTATATATGGATCTCTTCAGTTTTTGTGACCAACAGTTGAAACTTAAAACTCTATCTAGAAAAAAAATTTATATTATCATACGAAAACAGCAAGGCAGAAAAACAGATCCTATCATTTGAATTTTTAGTTTAATTTTAGAAGTTGTTTATTTAGTTTTATACTATAAAGGAAGATCCATTAAATTAAAACAGACTTAATTATTGAATTGAAAACAACCCCTCTTGAATGTTTTTAACAAACACATTCCAATAAAGGTCAAAACTTTTTATGATCAAGAATGGAGGCTGGAGATCTAGTACAGTATTCATCAGTAAGAATTACAAGTGAGTGCAGCTTCAGATCAAGCATAAAAATTAAACTGGAAACATAAAGGTAATAAGAAAGGAACTCACAACTTGTTCATTTGCCTTCTGATCTTGGATGTACATATTGAGTGCAGCTTCTACCAAGGGAGCCGGACTACCCTTCTTCAGAACGTCCTCTGCTCTAAAACTCATCGGGCACGGTCCCGAGTGATGATTGATGGCGTTTGGGTTTTTTGTTCTATTGGCTTGGTTTTTCTCGCACAACGCCCTGAGAAAACAGAAATAAAATGTATTACATGTCCATATGAGGTCACTGAATTATGTAATTGAAAAACACACACAAAAAAATAAAAATAAAACAACGGGACAACATAAGTGGAGTCCTAACCTTTTTCTTTTCATCCTTAAAACTCATTCTTGACCAACCAATCCCACTCATCTTTTCGATTTTCGAACTCACTTGCCATGGAACCCTCGGTGTTATAATGCCGGCGAAGATAGTATTTTCAGTTTCTATATATGTCACTCGCTTTGTCCAGAATGAACTTCATCATTTTGTCATCTTTTGGGTCAATCTCATAAAAATTCTAGCACAAAAACATGTATAAACAATTAGGTAATACACAGTATAAATTTAATAGACAAAAAGCAAAATCCAAAGAACTCAAGTGGAAAGAGGAGACAAACAACTCACTAAATGAGTAAGGAAAAACTAAAAAAACTCAGCATGTTTTTAATTACAATCAGAAATTTAATTCAGAGACAACTCACTGAATGAGTAAGGAAAAAACTCAGCATAGTGAACAGGTCCAGTTTGCAGAACTTGTTGTGGCAGGTGAACCATAAGATGAACCATGATTGTGCAGAAATGCGGAGGATAAATCATCTCCAAATGACATAAAATCTGAACTATCTCAGCTTCCATTAATCGAACATCCTCCTTTCTCAACTCTCTAGAACATAACTTCTGGAACCATCTGGACAATGCAACTAAAGGTGTCACGACAGTCAATGGTAAGTACGCACGGACTACGATTGGGAGATGACGGTGAAACATTATGTGACAATCATGGGTCTTTAATCCATGAAACTTCTTTTCACAGATTTTGACTTTGTTCCTCAAACTCCCAGCATAACCGTGAGAATACTTCACTTGACTGAACCATTCGAACACCTCTCATAGATCTTCTGGCTTCACCAGAAAAGGCGCATGAGGAAGTCGTCCATTGCTTCGCTCAAACTGGTTTTTCCACACCCCTCTCTCCTGTAATGCGGCACGAGCTTTAGCCTCATCTTTAGATTTTCCTTGAATGCTTAATGTGGTTCCAATGATGTTATCGAACACATTCTTTTCAATGTGCATAACATCCAAGTTATGCCTCACTCTAGTATAGGGTCAATAGGGCAATCTCCAAAAGATGGACTTGTTCATCCAACATGCTCTATTTCTGGCAGAGTATGATACATTGAACTTTTTGTGCAAGCTAAGAACACGGAACTTGCACCTGATGATTTATTTGCAAAAAAGAAAAATTTTGAAACTATATATTTTGAAAATAAAACAATTCTCAAACTATAGTATGAAAACTAAAAGAATTATGAAATTCGTACCTGATGATTTTCGCAAGAATTTCTTCCCCGGAAAAAGAAGGAGGTTTGGGCCTGTACTCGCACTTGCCGTTAAATGACTGACTAGCGGACCTCCATGAGTGGTCTTGTGGAAGCCATCTACGATGACCATCATAAACCATTCGACCATCCTCATGTGTCGCTGAAACATCATGCAAGCATACTGGACATGCTTTATACCCCTTTGTAGCTGATCCTGCCAACATACCAAGTCCTGGGAAGTCACTGATGGTCCACAACACAGCTGCTTTCATCATGAACGTGGAACTTAAATGCCGATCAAAAGTGCAAACTCCACTATCCCATAATCCTATAAGTTCATCAATCAGTGGCTCCATGAATACACTAAGACACTTTCCGGGGGACTTCGGGCCCGGAATCAACAATGCCAACATGTTGAATTCTTTCTTCATGCACATTGATGGGGGCAAGTTATACAGCATCACAATCATGGGCCAAGTGTTGTGGAGTGTTCCCATTGTCCCAAAAGGATTGAATCCGTCCGTGGCTAGTCGAAGCCGCACATTCCTCACATCATTGGAAAAGTGCGGGAACAATCTGTCGGTGGACGAAGCTTATAAATATAGCTCATGAATTATAAATTGGAGAAGTAAAAGTGGTATAGTTCAGCCGTACCTATAAAATTCTTGCCATGCCTCCCCATCTGCGGGGTGTCTCAAGCAATCTTCATCTCTCACCCTCTCACCGTGCCAACGCATTTGCTTTGCAATGTGCGGCTCCATGTACAGTCGCTTCAATCTGGGCGTTATGGGAAAGTACCGGAGAACCTTTCTGGGGAACTTGCTTCCCTTTTCGCCTTCACGCGTCTCCTACCTCGAAGTGTTGCATATTGGACACACATCATAATCTGCCACTGTTTATAAAACAGCACACAGTTATACTCACATGCATCGACAATCTGATAGCCCAAACCAATGTCCCTACATAACTTTTTCATCTGTATTCCGTCGCTGGGGTATTTGTGTCCCGGGGGAAGCAATCCGCTGATGTGTTTGCACAAATCATGCATACTCTTATCCGTCCAGCCATTTATCGACTTGAGATGCATTGCATTCAAAACAACACCCAAAATAGTCTCTGTGCTCCCAGGGTACAATGGAGTTTGAGCTTCCAATAAAAGTCTCTCATACTTGCTATAGTCATCATCAATTACATCAACAAAGCTCGGGGCATCCGTATCCCTATAGGCATCATCGACCCCTGTAGTGTATCCGACATGATAAGGGAAAGCATCGTGCAACATGTCCATAATGGGACCCTCACTAGACGATGAAGCCCGTTGTTCAAGAAGTTGCCTTCTCAACTGAGATGTTCTAGACTCGACTCGTGGTTCACCGTGTTTATCCCATACCGTATAAGTTGGTTCCATACCCCATTTATACAATTGGTTAAGCATCTCTCCAATTATAACTGGTTGTCGACTGTTACGACAATCGCCACACGGACAATCAAATAGGACCCTCCCATTTGCATTTGCATAAACCCAATTCACAAAAGCAATAATTCCGTTCTTGTATTCTAGATGAGAAATCGGAAGTTGCATCCAACTTTTATCCATTTTCCTGTCATTATACTAGCAAATCCATAAATATCAACGTTTATATCAAACAAAAATATTCTCTCTACCATGGCATACAAATCTCAAACAAAAATCTCAAACAAGTTTTTGTCATAACAACAATACACAAATCACAATCTTCAAATTTCCATCAAAACATCATATATTTAAGTGTAAATATATACAATAACAGTCCTACACAAATCTCTACCAACATTCCAATTTCCACTAAAATCTCAAACAAATCCATATATATCACCTTACAACAAGCTCTTTACTAAAATCTCAAACTAAAAATATGGGTTTCTCTAAAAATCACAATAACTAACAAAAATCACAATCTTTAAATTTCTATCTAAACATCATATCTTTAAGTATAAACAAATACAATAACAACCATACACAAATCTCTACCAACATTCTAATTTGCACTAAAATCTCAAACAAATCCATATATATAAACATCTCAAACAAATCCATATATATGAACTTACAACAATTTCTTTACTAAAATCCCAAACTAAAAATATGGGTTTCTCTAAAAAAAAATCACAATCTCTAATAAAAATCACAATAAAATCTCCAATCTCCTATAAAATCTCCAACAAATCCATATAACTTTCAATCTTCAATAAAAAAATCTCCAATCTCCAATAAAAAAATCACAATCTCTAACAAAAATCCCTAACAAATCTCCAATCTCCAATAAAATCACAACCTCTTTATTTATTTATTTATGTGTGTGTGTTTATATATATATATATATATATATATATATATATATATATATATATATATATGATTTTCTTGAATAAAACCTATACCAACACTCCAATCTCCGATAAATCTCCAACAAATCCACATACATATATCAACATTTATCACAAGTATTTTCCCTAAAATGTCAAACCAATAATATGATTTTCTTCAATTTCTACCATAAATATATATAATAACAACATTTATGTGTACATATATATATACAATAACAATAAAAAAAAATCAAACAAATCATTAATTTAAAACTAACCTTGTACGTAGATCACCAAAAAAATCAATGGAGGAGAAAATGGAAATGGAGAAGGAAGAGGAGAGGATGGTTCGACCGCGTACAACGTTAATTTGGTATTAAATGTGGCAAGTAACATTAATTGAAGCGATTTTGAAAAAGTTACGACTAAGGCAACGTATTTTGTCTATGTTCTTCGCCTAAGCGCTATAGTAATTAATGTGTCAGACCTACCCTTCTTCAGGCGACGTACTTTTCAAAAAGTTCATCACTGAAGATCCCTTCATTTAATTCGGGCCTACCTACTCTCACTCAGGTGACGACTATATATAAGTACGTCACTAGAATTTACTCAAGCGACGAACACATGATAACTTCGTCGCCTGAACTTCGATTCAGGTGACAAATATGTATATGTACGTCGTCTGGATAGATCTCAAGCAACGAAACCCTAAAAGTACGTCGCCCAGGTTGCAAAATAGCGTACTGAATGCAACTTAGTTGTTGGAGGAAGCTGAGCTCAAGGTGCCAGCTCAAGCTCACTCAAAGTGACGTCGTTTCAGCAGAAGTGACGTCGTTTCATTAGTTCCTCTGTATCTTGTCTTTGTATGTTTGTTTCGGGTATTGTGGTGTATAAATAAGGCAGCCTTTCATTTCAGTTGTAACTAACTCAGACAAACACAAGTTTTACAATTGAGATTGAGAGAAAACCCTCTCGAGGGCTCTCGTGATTCATCATTTTCCTGTTTCCAGTTTATGGCATTTTCTTCAGTTTGTTCTTGTTCTTCCGCACTGTAAACTTGAAATTCTTCAAGTTTAACATGGTATCAGAGCTACTGTCGTTCAATCAGAGAGTTTTTGTGTTCGATTTTTGAGTTTCTGTGTTCAGTTTTGTTGATTGCCATGAATCCCGAGTTTGCACAATTTCATGGTAATGGTGTTCGAACAGGGATCGTTGATGCCAGTGATCCTTTGTATCTTCATGCGACAGATAATCCAGGTACTATCTTGGTTTCCAAGACCTTCGGTGGCAAATGAGGTTTCAGTTCTTGGAAACGAGCTATGCAGATCGCAATCTCAACAAAGAACAAGATTGGTTTTATCGACGGTTCTTGCGAGCGTCCCACCGATGATGATTTCAGAGCGAAAGCTTGGGATCGATGTAACGATATGGTAATATCGTGGATTATAAATGCCTTGGAGAAGAACATCAGTGAGAGTGTTCTGTATTTCACCACAGCGAAGGACATTTGGCTTGATCTTCAAGATCGATTTGATCAGTCAAATGGAGCTCGAGTTTTTCAGATCAAGAAGGAGTTTGCTTCAATCAATCAAGGTATGGATCGTTTTTCAGAGTATTTCACTAGAATTAAACGATTGTGGGATGAACTGTCTTGTTTGCTAAAGTTTTTTGTGTGTACATGTGGTGCACAAAGGGATAATCAGAAACAAGAGCAAGAGAAAAAGCTAATGTAGTTGTTAATGGGGCTGAATGAGTTGTACATGTTTGTTAGGGGAACAATCTTGTTGATGAATCCCCTACCTTCTGTGAGTCAAGCTTATTCTCTTCCTGATCACGAAGAGTCACAGAGGGAAGTGAAAGTTGGTACACATTTTTCATCTGATTCAGCTTCTTTGAATGCTTCTTCACAACAACTGCGACAGTCAGGAAATCAGAATTCTTCTAATTCTTCTAGACAATCGGGTAATCAGAGTTTTTCAAGACAGTCTGGTAACTCATCAAGGCACTATGCTCCATCTCAGTCTACTGTCATATGTGATCACTGCAAGAAGCATGAACAATCTAAGAAAAGGTGTTTTCAGATCATTGGTTTTCCTCCCAACTTTCAGAACAACAAGGGCAGGAGAGTTGCTGATGCGGGACCATCTACGACACCTCCAGACACACCTATCATAATTGGGGATGGACCTATGACTCGAGCTCGTGCTAAGAAGCTTCAACGAGATTCATTCATGTTCGTGAGCCATGTCCTATTCTCAAGCGCGGTTCAACTTCAAGAAGAGCCATCGAAGACATACTTGTATTCTACACTTGAAGAGGCCGGATCTCCTTAGTTACATATGGGCCGAAATTCTACTAAGTGTTGGACCCTTTTATGCCATTTTTAGTAACCTTCTTTACTCAAGTTATTTTAGGTAATTTAGGGTTTTATTTTAATTTCTTTTAATTTATTATTTTTATCAAAAATCAGCCTCCTAGATCTATTAATAACGGCTGATCTCTTGTCAAGAACACATGTTCATTCATATTATTCATCAATCAAAAGCTTAGTTGTGTGAAACACATTGAGTGCAAGTCGATCGATTGGAGCCTTGCTCATCGATTGCAAATTGGTATTGTTTCCGCTTGGTTTGCCTTGAGTTTGTCAATCTCGCGAAGCTTGGTAAGTCTTGGTATCCACGAGCCCCCTCCTTGTGCCTCCAAGTTATCCGCTTGGTTGTGTAAGGTTGTAGGGGCGGGTTATATAGTCATTGGTGTTGGTTCTTACCTCCTACGGGAGCCTAGGGTCTTCATCTTGTTCTATATAGATCGATCCACCATTTATCTTGTGTCTTTTGCTGAATTTTCGAGTCCTTTGTTTATCAATACAACTGCACCTAGTCTTGCATCTCTTCAATTTCGAGTCTTTCTTTGAGTCTTGAATCGTTTCCGCTTTAGTTCTTGCGAATGAGTCTTGATTGTCGAAAGATCGGGCATCCTACGGCTAACCCCGTATCAGTTGCTGGAAATGCTGAGGTTGATGTCAGTTCTAGCTCCATGGTTACTGGTTCTTCAGTTCTTTCAGATGATCAAATCCACCAAATTATGAATGTGTTGAATTGTCTTAAATCTCAACCTGCTTCTCATCAGGTTGATGGAAGTGCTGCAAATTTTGCTGGTATTACACCCTTACTTTCACGTTGTTTGCATTCTGAGAATGGTAATGTAAACATTGATAATAGTAAGTGGATAATTGATTCAGGCGCCAGTGAGCACATGACATATGATAAATCCTTGCTCTCTAATATTAGGCCCTTGGCTCATCCTTGTTTAGTGTCTTTACCTAATAATCACAAGGTTGAGGTTCATGTTTGTGGGGACATATTGTTCAGTTCAGATATTCATCTTCGAAATGTGTTGTTGTTGCCTACATTTCATTACAATTTACTGTTAGTACAGAGGTTGTGTTCTTAGTCCAATTTCTTGGTCATCTTTACTCATAGACATTGCATTACGCAAGCCCCTTCTCTGAAGAGGCTACTGGTAGTTGGTGAGGCTCAAAATGGGCTTTATATGATGTCTCAATCTGCACAGAAACCATTACAGACATTGGAGAAAGCTTGCAACTCTGTGGCATCTGTTGATCAAGTTGTGTGGCATTCAAGACTGGGACATCTTCCTGCTTACAAGTTGCTTCAGATTTCTGCTTTTTAGATATGAATAAGTTGTCTAGCAATTCCACATTTGACTCATGTGTGATTTTTCATAAAGCTAGGCACCATAGGCTTCCTTTTCCTACTAGTAGACAGTCTAGCTCCCTGTTTGAGCTTGTTCACATTGATGCGTGGGGACCCTATGCTACCCCTACTCATGATGGTCAAAAGTACTTCATTACAATTGTAGATGACTACAGCTGAGCTACTTGGAACCATTTAATGAAATCAAAGTCTTCTGCTTTTGAATTGATCAAGTCTTTTGTTGCTATGGTGGAAAGACAGTTTTCTGCGCTTGTTAAGAAAATCAGAACTGATAATGCTTATGACCTTGACTCAAGTAATGAAGGGAAAGCCTATTTTTCTGAAAAGGGAATCATTCATTAGTCTTCATGTCCTCACACTCCTCAACAAAATGGAGTGGTGGAAAGGAAACATAAACATTTGTTGGAAACATGCCGAGCATTGTTATTTCATTCTCATTTGGCCATTGAGTTTTGGGGAGAATGTTTACTCACAACCACATATCTGATCAACAGGTTTCCTTCTTCTGTGTCGAAAGGGAAATCACCATATGAGATGTTGTTTAATTATCCTCCAGAGTATTCTCACTTAAGAGTTTTTGGTTGCCTCTGTTATAGGACTGTTGTTGGCTCTAATAGGGACAAATTGAAGCCAAGAAGTGTCCCTTATATTTTTGTTGGATATCCATTTGGTAAGAAAGCTTATAAGTTGTATGAGCTTGAGAGCAAGTCTTTTATTGTGTCTAGAGATGTGGTATTCTATAAGCATATTATTCCCTTTGCATCTTCTCACATCTCTATACCAAGTTCTATGGTTCCTTTGCCTGTCCCTGAGACTGATAAGGCTACAGTTGATCATGATCATGATGTTTTTGATCCTCCTGAAGGATATAGTCCTCCTATTGTTCAACAACCTACAGTTGATCCTCTACTTGATCCTCCTCTGAGAAGATCAACTAGAGTGTGTAATCCTCCTTCTCATCTCCGAGATTTTGTGTGTTCTTCAACCACTACTGATCATGAAAGATGTTCAGTATTGACTGATATTTCTCCTACTCATTAGTTGTCAGTTGCTGCTCTATCTTGTCACAGCTAGAAGCTTGCGTTGTCAGTTGAAAAACATCAGGAACCTTCTTCTTTTTATGAGGTTGTCAAGAATTTTGAAAAACATCAGGAACCTTCTCCTTTTTATGAGGTTGTCAAGCACAAGGAATGGAGGGATGCCATGGAACTTGAATTTGTTGCATTAGAGGCTAATCATACCTAGGATGTTGTTCAACTCCCACCAGGAAAGAAGCCTATATCCAGCAAATGGGTTTTTAAAGTCAAATATATAGCTGATGGTGGTATTAAGAGGTTCAAAGCTAGGCTGGTGATAAAAGGTAATACACAAAAGGCTGGTGTGGATTACACTGAGACGTTTTCTCCAGTTGTCAAGATGACAACTATACGAAGCTTAATTGCAGTTGCTGCAAAGAAGGGTTGTACAATGAGTCAATTGGATGTAAACAATGCATATTTGCATGGAGATTTATATGAGGATGTTTATATGAAAATTCCTCAAGGTTATTCTCCTCCTTCTTTATCTCAAGGAGTTGTTGTTTGCAAATTAAACAAATCCCTTTATGGCCTAAAGCAGGCATCTAGGCAGTGGTACTCCAAGCTATCCACCTTCTTACAAGACAAGAGGTATTGTCCTTCAAAGAATGATTATTCACTGTTTGTTAAGCACTTTGGCACTAAGATTGTTTTGATTGCTCTTTATGTTGATGATGTTTTACTAACTGGGGATGCTCCTGAAGAGATTGATCTCTTGAAAAGACAGCATCACAATCAGTTTAAGATCAAGGATGTTGGGCAACTTAATTATTTTCTTGGAATGGAATTGCTTTATGAGCCATCTTCTATTATTTTGACACAAAGGAAATTTGCTCATGATCTTCTTAAGGATACCAACATTTCATCATCTAAGTGTGTGCAAGCACCTTTGGAACTTAATTTGAAACTTCTTCCTGAGCAAGGTGATTTGTTTGATGATCCATTGTGGTATAGACGTATGGTTGGGAAGTTGAACTTCCTCACCAACATAAGGCCTGATTTGTTTTTTGCAGTACAGTTTTTGAGCTAGTTTATGAAGTGCCCACGAGTTCCTCACTACGAAGCACTTCTTCACACTTAAGTATCTCTCAAACAACTCATGTCATGGGCTTATTTTCTCCAGAAATCCTGATTTCTCCCTCAAGGCTTACTGTGATTCTGATTGCGGCTCTTGTCCATCAACCAGAAGGTCTGTCAGTGGCTATTTTGTTCTCCTTGGAGGTAGCCCTATTAGCTGGAAATCAAAGAAACAACATACTGTTTCTTTATCTTCAACAGAGGTTGAACATAGATCCATGATAAGGCTTGTTGCTGAACTCACATGGTTATCCAGGCTTTTACATGAGATGCAGGTTCCATCTTTGATTCCCATTCCTCTTCATTGTTATAATCAAGCTGCCATCTACATCGCAAAAAGTTACCACGAGAGAACAAAGCACATTGAGTTGGACTGTCACTTTGTAAGGGAGAAGCTCAATGATGGCTTAATTTCTCTTCATTTCACTTCCTTTGCTACTCAATTGGCTGACATTTTTACAAAGCCTTTAACTGGGATTCTTCATCAGCAATTTTTGTCCAAGTTGGGGTTGTGTTCACACCCTCCAACTTGCGGGGGGGGGGGGGGGGGGGGTGTTGGAGGAAGCTGAGCTCAAGGTGCCAACTCAAGCTCACTCAAAGTGACGTCGTTTTAGCAAAAGTGACATCGTTTCATTAGTTCCTCTGTATCTTGTCTTTGTATGTTTGTTTCGGGTATTGTGGTGTATAAATAAGGCAACCTTTCATTTCAGTTGTAACTAACTCGGACAAACACAAGTTTTACAATTGAGATTGAGAGAAAACCCTCTCGAGGGCTCTCGTGATTCATCATTTTCCTGTTTCCAGTTTTCTTCAGTTTGTTCTTGTTCTTCCGCACTGTAAACTTGAAATTCTTCAAGTTTAACATTAATGGCGCATTATTATGTTTGTAATACCTCAACAAATTTTTATTTGCATTGCAACCAGCACTCAACAACCTTTTATTTGCATTGCAAAAATTTGCAACCAACAGTCAACACAAACCGCACATGCATTTTCATATGTTTAAAGAAGCTACATCTTTCGTTATCTTCTTTATACAACAGCTCACCATTCTACATTGTTTATTACTCATTCATTTAACCATTATAATTATATATATTTTAAGTTTTCTTTCTTTTTAATTTTTATCAAAACTCTTCTTCTACCACAATTGTTAAAGAAGTGTTCATTAAGTATGAATTTTTATATTATCAAATTAAATACAATTGAAATTTTAGTTTGAATAAAAGAATTATTAAATAAAATTATAAAACTTATAGAATAATCAATTGAGTAAATTGGAGAAGAAAACTAAAAGAATACAATAGGATAAAAACTAAAAGAATAAAATAATATTATTTATATTTTCAATAAAATAAGGAGAAAATTAAAAAATAATGTTATTTATATTTTAATAAAAAAATAATTAGAATAAATATTATATAGTTAAATAGCAAATGGATAAAGATAGATTAATTTAATTTATTTGAGAAAATAAGATAACAATGGATAAAAATATAATAATTATATTTATATATGCTGCAAAAAATTGACATTATGAAATAAATATGTTTTTAAAAATCAATTTCCAATGAGTACTAAATAAACTTACTTCTAAAATAAACCATTAAAAATCACATGATTTCAAAGTAAACCCGTGCGTAGCACGGGATCGTCCACTAGTCATAGTGTAGAAAATACAATCTACGGGTAAGTGTAGTAATTGTTTTTGTTTTGTAATTTACATGCCACTCCAAACTGAGAGTGATAAGACTATCTTCTTCTCTTTCTTTCTCAAGGGAGAAGGGGTTAATTAATCTTTCTCACTCTCATCTCCGACAGGCAATGGGAACGTATATGAGGTAAATAGGTGTTCAAGGGTTTAAATGCCCACAAAGTCATAGTGATAGGGGTCGGAGAACCTACATTTTGCCCCAGTCAAGTCCATGATCGTAGAGAAGCTGGTGGTGGACTCGCCCGCTACTATTTGGAGTTTTCGTGCATTCTCGAAAAAAAAAAAGAGGGATGCAACCCTTTTCAGGTGGTTGACGACTCGGACTAACATGCTTTCAAGTTCTTGAACTTGATGACTGGGTAGGAGGCTTGACCCATTCCACTCTAGGCTTCTTTGACATAAAGAGGAAGCTAACTCGACCCGATGTCGATCTTTTCCCTATGGGTGATATTCATGTCTAAAGAGCCGAGCTTGACATTTTCAAGCTTGGCTTGAATGGAAAACTAGTCGAGTCGAGCTCGAGCCGAAAAATTATTTGAGCTTTTTTTGGCGCTCAAGCTTGGCTCACGAGCCTAGGGGAAAGCTCGAGCTCGGCTTGTTAAGACTTGAACAAGCCAAACGAACGAGCCTAGGCTCATTCGAGCTCGTCATCTGGGCTCATTCGGCTCATTCAAGCTCGGTCTATTATATTTTACAAGCTCGGTCTATTAAATTTAACATTTCACTTGAATTCATTGAACTCTAATATAATCGATCTATTAAATTTAACAAGATACGTTTAACAAGATATCTATACAACCTATAGTTAAATTCAAAAGCATAATTAAACATTTAACAAGTACATATACAACTTATAGGAAAAAATACATTTAACATTTACAACCTACATGAAAGATGTAATTAAATTCACTTAAATATATATACATCCTACTGGAAAGATATCTAATTATCTATACAACCTACAGGAATATGTAGTTAAATTCACTTGAATATATATTCATCTTACAGGAAAGATACATTTAACATTTCACTTGAATACATTTAACAAGTACACCGTCTTTCAAAAGCATAATCTATCTATCTATCTATTAAATTAAACAAGATACATTTATATTTGTACAACCTACAGGAAAGGAATATGCAGTTAAACTCATTGAACTCTAATACAAAGGAATCTGTTCATTTATATCAGATTTCTCAAATGGAAATAAACTACTAGTCTACTAGTACAGTAGTATAAAGTAACAAGAAATTCAGATTTCAATAAAAGAAAATTCGAAAAGGGAACAAAGGCAATGAAGAGGGAACGAAGGAAGTGAAGAGGGAACAACTTTCAGATTTCAGATTCCAGAAAAGAAGATTCAGTTTTCAGTCCCAAAAAGATGAATGAGGAATGAAGGTAACGAAGTGCTCACCTGTGCCGCTGAAGGAAGGAAGGAAGACAACTGGCAATCTCAGATTTGAGGAAGGAAGACAGTCTGCAATCTCAGATCCGAGGAAGATAGACAGCCCAAAATGAAGGAAGGACGACATGAAGAAAGGATGGCCGACGCTGCTACTTTTCACCGACGCCGCTTGAGCCGAGCTCAGAAGGATGGCCGGGTTCAGCCTTGAGGAGAAACCCAGGAAGAGGAGAAGTGAGCCGCTCAGAATGCGTTTCTCTAAGCGACCGTGTGTGCGAAAACAGGGAAACCCTCAAATCCCTCCTCTCTCTTAACCCTAAGGGCATTTTAGTAATTTCATATACCGAGCTTCCGAGCTCAGCTCGGGCTCGGTTCGAGCCTAAAACTATGTTCAAGCTCGGCTTGTTTTCCCTCTACGAACGAGCCCGAACTGAGCTTTTTTCGAGCCGAGCCCGAGCTGTTCAACTCATATAACAGCCATACTTTTCCCAATCATCCACATCGGCCCAAGCTAGCAAAGGTTATCCATCCACTCAGTTCGAAGGTGACACTATTAACGAGGCCTCCCACAACCCAACAATTGAAGGAGGCTAGGGAGGTCCCCCTAGTCCAGACTTGATTGTTGA